>OZ023209.1:55010854-55075783 GCA_963995525.1 Escarpia spicata
CTCATAAAATATGATTGTTGTATGTTCTTAAGGGCAGCTGTTTTGCGACGTCGTATACACTATTCCTTGAATGACCAAATCAACTTCCGTAGTAAAAAAGTCCTTGGTTAGAGACTTGGATAATATGTGTGTCCTCGGTTGTAAATCATCGATCGTCTGGTTCAGATCGTGTATGTAAACATGTGTGTGTCCTCGGTTAGATAACATGTGTGTCTTCGGTAGTAAGTCCTTGATCGTATGGTTCAGATCGTGTAAGTAAACATGTGTGTGTCCTCGGTTAGATAACATGTGTGTCTTCGGTAGTAAGTCCTCGATCGTATGGTTCAGATCGTGTAAGTAAACATGTGTGTGTCCTCGGTTAGATAACATGTGTGTCTTCGGTAGTAAGTCCTCGATCGTATGGTTCAGATCGTGTAAGTAAACATGTGTGTGTCCTCGGTTAGATAACATGTGTGTCTTCGGTAGTAAGTCCTCGATCGTATGGTTCAGATCGTGTATATAAACATGTGTGTGTCCTCGGTTAGATAACATGTGTGTCTTCGGTAGTAAGTCCTCGATCGTATGGTTCAGATCGTGTATATAAACATGTGTGTGTCCTCGGTTAGATAACATGTGTGTCTTCGGTAGTAAGTCCTCGATCGTATGGTTCAGATCGTGTATGTAAACATGTGTATGTCCACGGTTAGGTAACACGTGTGTCCTCGGTAGTAAGTCCTCGATCGTATGGTTCAGATCGTGTAAGTAAACATGTGTGTGTCCTCAGTTAGATAACACGTGTGTCCTCGGTAGTAAGTCCTCGATCGTATGGTTCAGATCGTGTAAGTAAACATGTGTGTGTCCTCGGTTAGATAACATGTGTGTCTTCGGTAGTAAGTCCTCGATCGTATGGTTCAGATCGTGTATATAAACATGTGTGTGTCCTCGGTTAGATAACATGTGTGTCTTCGGTAGTAAGTCCTCGATCGTATGGTTCAGATCGTGTAAGTACACATGTGTGTGTCCTCGGTTAGATAACATGTGTGTCTTCGGTAGTAAGTCCTCGATCGTATGGTTCAGATCGTGTATATAAACGTGTGTGTGTCCTCGGTTAGGTAACACGTGTGTCCTCGGTAGTAAGTCCTCGATCGTATGGTTCAGATCGTGTAAGTAAACATGTGTGTGTCCTCGGTTAGATAACACGTGTGTCCTCGGTAGTAAGTCCTCGATCGTATGGTTCAGATCGTGTATATAAACATGTGTGTGTCCTCGGTTAGATAACATGTGTGTCTTCGGTAGTAAGTCCTCGATCGTATGGTTCAGATCGTGTAAGTACACATGTGTGTGTCCTCGGTTAGATAACATGTGTGTCTTCGGTAGTAAGTCCTCGATCGTATGGTTCAGATCGTGTAAGTAAACATGTGTGTGTCCTCAGTTAGATAACACGTGTGTCCTCGGTAGTAAGTCCTCGATCGTATGGTTCAGATCGTGTAAGTAAACATGTGTGTGTCCTCGGTTAGATAACATGTGTGTCTTCGGTAGTAAGTCCTCGATCGTATGGTTCAGATCGTGTATATAAACATGTGTGTGTCCTCGGTTAGGTAACACGTGTGTCCTCGGTAGTAAGTCCTCGATCGTATGGTTCAGATCGTGTAAGTAAACATGTGTGTGTCCTCGGTTAGATAACATGTGTGTCCTCGGTAGTAAGTCCTCGATCGTATGGTTCAGATCGTGTAAGTAAACATGTGTGTGTCCTCGGTTAGATAACATGTGTGTCTTCGGTAGTAAGTCCTCGATCGTATGGTTCAGATCGTGTAAGTAAACATGTGTGTGTCCTCGGTAGTAAGTCCTTGATCGTATGGTTCAGATCGTGTATGTAAACATGTGTGTGTCCTCGGTTAGATAACATGTGTGTCTTCGGTAGTAAGTCCTCGATCGTATGGTTCAGATCGTGTAAGTAAACATGTGTGTGTCCTCGGTTAGATAACACGTGTGTCCTCGGTAGTAAGTCCTCGATCGTATGGTTCAGATCGTGTAAGTAAACATGTGTGTGTCCTCAGTTAGATAACACGTGTGTCCTCGGTAGTAAGTCCTCGATCGTATGGTTCAGATCGTGTATATAAACGTGTGTGTGTCCTCGGTTAGATAACACGTGTGTCCTCGGTAGTAAGTCCTCGATCGTATGGTTCAGATCGTGTAAGTAAACATGTGTGTGTCCTCAGTTAGATAACATGTGTGTCTTCGGTAGTAAGTCCTCGATCGTATGGTTCAGATCGTGTATATAAACGTGTGTGTGTCCTCGGTTAGGTAACACGTGTGTCCTCGGTAGTAAGTCCTCGATCGTATGGTTCAGATCGTGTAAGTAAACATGTGTGTGTCCTCGGTTAGATAACACGTGTGTCCTCGGTAGTAAGTCCTCGATCGTATGGTTCAGATCGTGTAAGTAAACATGTGTGTGTCCTCAGTTAGATAACACGTGTGTCCTCGGTAGTAAGTCCTCGATCGTATGGTTCAGATCGTGTAAGTAAACATGTGTGTGTCCTCGGTTAGATAACATGTGTGTCTTCGGTAGTAAGTCCTCGATCGTATGGTTCAGATCGTGTATATAAACATGTGTGTGTCCTCGGTTAGATAACATGTGTGTCTTCGGTAGTAAGTCCTCGATCGTATGGTTCAGATCGTGTAAGTACACATGTGTGTGTCCTCGGTTAGATAACATGTGTGTCTTCGGTAGTAAGTCCTCGATCGTATGGTTCAGATCGTGTAAGTAAACATGTGTGTGTCCTCAGTTAGATAACACGTGTGTCCTCGGTAGTAAGTCCTCGATCGTATGGTTCAGATCGTGTAAGTAAACATGTGTGTGTCCTCGGTTAGATAACATGTGTGTCTTCGGTAGTAAGTCCTCGATCGTATGGTTCAGATCGTGTATATAAACATGTGTGTGTCCTCGGTTAGGTAACACGTGTGTCCTCGGTAGTAAGTCCTCGATCGTATGGTTCAGATCGTGTAAGTAAACATGTGTGTGTCCTCGGTTAGATAACATGTGTGTCCTCGGTAGTAAGTCCTCGATCGTATGGTTCAGATCGTGTAAGTAAACATGTGTGTGTCCTCGGTTAGATAACATGTGTGTCTTCGGTAGTAAGTCCTCGATCGTATGGTTCAGATCGTGTAAGTAAACATGTGTGTGTCCTCGGTAGTAAGTCCTTGATCGTATGGTTCAGATCGTGTATGTAAACATGTGTGTGTCCTCGGTTAGATAACATGTGTGTCTTCGGTAGTAAGTCCTCGATCGTATGGTTCAGATCGTGTAAGTAAACATGTGTGTGTCCTCGGTAGTAAGTCCTTGATCGTATGGTTCAGATCGTGTATGTAAACATGTGTGTGTCCTCGGTTAGATAACATGTGTGTCTTCGGTAGTAAGTCCTCGATCGTATGGTTCAGATCGTGTAAGTAAACATGTGTGTGTCCTCGGTTAGATAACATGTGTGTCCTCGGTAGTAAGTCCTCGATCGTATGGTTCAGATCGTGTATGTAAACATGTGTGTGTCCTCAGTTAGATAACACGTGTGTCCTCGGTAGTAAGTCCTCGATCGTATGGTTCAGATCGTGTAAGTAAACATGTGTATGTCCTCGGTTAGGTAACATGTGTGTCCTCGGTAGTAAGTCATCGATCGTATGGTTCAGATCGTGTATGTAAACATGTGTGTGTCCTCGGTTAGATAACATGTGTGTCTTCGGTAGTAAGTCCTCGATCGTATGGTTCAGATCGTGTATGTAAACATGTGTATGTCCTCGGTTAGGTAACATGTGTGTCCTCGGTAGTAAGTCATCGATCGTATGGTTCAGATCGTGTATGTAAACATGTGTATGTCCTCGGTTAGGTAACATGTGTGTCCTCGGTAGTAAGTCATCGATCGTATGGTTCAGATCGTGTATGTAAACATGTGTGTGTCCTCGGTTGGAAGTCATCGATCGTATGGTTCAGATCGAGTATGTAAACATGTGTGGGTCCTCGGTTAGGTAACACGTGTGTCCTCGGTTGTAAGTCATCGATCATATGGTTCAGATCGAGTATGTAAACATGTGTGGGTCCTCGGTTAGGTAACACGTGTGTCCTCGGTTGTAAGTCATCGATCGTATGGTTCAGATCGAGTATGTAAACATGTGTGGGTCCTCGGTTAGGTAACACGTGTGTCCTCGGTTGGAAGTCCTCGATCGTATAACGAAGGACGGTTGATGTGTTATCGAGTGTATTACCAGAGTGTCCTCGGTCAGACAGCAAAGCATCAACAGTTTAATTTTTCGTTAAATTTAATTTAATTATGTTTTCTTAGATTCCTGTAATTACTTACTATGTACGTAAGGCATATTTGACAAATTCCCCCACAAATTTACATTATTAAGGGCATCCTCGGTTTGAGAGGTTGGAACAGATGTCCTCGGTTCGAACTCTGTGTGTTTGTGCGTGCGTGCGTGCGTGCGTGCGTGCGTGCGTGCGTGCGTGTGTGTGCGGGTGTGTGTGTGCGTGTGTGCGTGTGTGCAACTGAGCGTTCGCGCGCTGAGCGTGTGTATGCCTGCATCGTGTGTACGTACGTGCGTGCGTGCGTGGGTTCAGGCCTGTTCGGCCGAGTCATAGAGGTTTACTTGTTCATGCAATACGTTAACGTACAAGTAAGCTACACATTGTATACCGAAGCTTGTTTTTCAAAGCGCATTCTTTACGGGGTAGAGCAAATGCACAAAACACAACCCCGCTCACAAATATCAATGCAAATTAAGACACCAATTGAACACCTTGATACGTTTCTCGTTAACAGCGTTCGGCGCCAACATGGTGATCACTCCAAGCTTCGTCATCATTGGTAAGTATTTCCGCAAACGGAAGGCGAAGGCGATGTCTCTTGTGACGATCGGCGCGTGTTTCGGAGGCATGGCCTTCCCTCCGCTCGTCGAGTTCCTCCTCAGCCGCTACGGCTACACGGGGGCGATGCTGCCAGTCGCGGCCACCATGCTCTGCTACTGCGTCGCCGGCCTCTTTTACTGCCCACTCGAGCAGGACGAGTCGCCATCTAATGGGCGGCAGAATAGCGAGACGGACATACAGAAGTGTGTCTGTCGGAAGGGCAGCAAGACGCCGGAAAACAACAACTGTGTGCCGCCGCAGTACTCGCGCATGAATGGACACGGTCCGATCTACACGGAACAGAAAGCCCCCAGCCCGTGCATCGTTCTCGTGTGTCAGGGCAAACCAGACGCGACAAAAGTGGACGTTGGAGAACGCCCTGTGTCCAGTGGCATAACTCCTGATGTTGCCAAGCCACGCAGCTGCGTTCATCGGACATCGGAGTGCTGTAGCCGTCTCACAGGCCTCGTCTCGCGGGCCCTGGGACTTCATCTCCTCAGAAACGGTCGCCTCACGGTTTTCGTTGTTCTCATGGCGAGCTCCTTCACGTGCCTCGGCATCTGCAACACGTTCCTCGCGTCCCTGGCCGCCGAGGCCCGCATCAGCCGCATGCAGGTCGCGGCGATACTCGCCTTGTCATCCGGCATCAACATCCCCGGTCGCTTCCTCACAGGCGTCGTCTTCGACCTCAAGTGCGTGCGTCCACACCGAGATGTCCTCTTCGGCGTCGTCTCGTTCTTCACGGCGCTCGTCGCTATTGTATTGCCGCTGTCGCAAAACTTTTACGTCTTGGCGGGAGTGTGCGTCGCGCATTTCTTCTTCGGCAGCAGCATGCATTCGCAGCACATGACCGTGTTGTCGGATCTCGTCGAGTCGCGGCAGCTGGCCAGCGCCATGGGTCTGTGTCGCTTCTTCCAGGGCGTCGGGGTTATCGTCGGTCCCATCCTTGGCGGTGAGTCTACCATGTATACTTACAGTCATTGCTTATTCCTGTAAGATCATCTATTCAGCTTCGGTCATCTAGTCCTTACTTACTTTTTGTTCCTAAAGGCAACACTAACATTGGGAATAACGATGTTCTGTTGCAGCACCAACTCGTCGGAATATGTTCCCTCTTGGCGTAAGATTGAAAAAATTACGCAATTCCGCCGTCATTAAAAAAACTAATATTTTTAACATGTACATGTCATGCAACTTATCATACCAGTTCTACTGTATCATTCACCTTATCATCATTGTCATTCACTATTATAAACCTTATAGTAGCAGCTCTATCGTATCAATAATTGGGTCTTAACAGTTATATGGTATTTTAACCTCATTATAACAGTTATTGCATCATTATCATAAAAGTTATTCCAAACCATCAGCCTATCTTAAAAGTTATTCCTTATCATAAACCTTATCATAACAGTCCTTCCGTATTGTTCACGTATCACGTTGCCATGCCAATGTAGTGTAACGATGACTAACACGGCCTAAAAATGTACTAATTGGAGTACTCGTATAGGGTACTACTTGGTGTACCAGGTTGTGGTTTAGGATGTCTATGGCGGCAAAGAAGTATACTATATATATATATTGCAGTACCGTACTTCAGTATATATATATATATATATTTATATATATACTGAAGTACGGTACTGCTGTGTGTACTCGTGTAGTTTTTTGTGTTATTATGGAACACTTTACCGAGTGCTGTTATAACCTGTGACACTCTCGCCAGCTTCAAATGTCGTCTGAAGACACATTTCTTTTGTGTTTCATATTGGTGCCACTCTACATGAACACTGCCCTCTACTAAAACCAATTTTAATTAGTTATCGTATTCGTATAATGATTATTCATTATTCCTCACGTAAACTATGTTATATCAAATGTTTTACTAAATTATTTATTATTATTAATTTTATATAGTTATTGTGCTAGATTGATTATTATCAATATTATTTAATTTTGATGAATAACTGATATTTATTTACTTGTTTATTTAGAAATTCTACATTATTCAATATGTATGTATTTATTTATTTTATTCTTTACCACTAATATTTATTTTAAATTAATATACATATACATATTTATTGCAATTCTACGATTTTTATGTATTTTAATATGTTGTGAAGCGCCACGAACAATACTGGATGTGGCGCTATACCAAATAAAATATATTATTATTATTATTACTGCGTTGAAGTACGGCGCTACTTAGCGTACCCGTGTAGTTTAAGATGTGTATGACGTATTAGTACGGTACTACTTGGTGTAACCGTGTAGCTCAGGATGAATATGACGGCGTAGAAATACGGTACTACTGGCGTATTCGTGTACTTCAGAATGCTTATGGCGGTGTATGTGTACTGTACTATGTGGCGTACCCGTGTGGCTTAAGATGTCTAAGTATAGAAGTACGGTACTTGCCGGGGTAAACGTGTGGTTTAAGATGTCTAAGTGTAGAAGTACGGTACTTGCCGGGGTAAACGTGTGGTTTAAGATGTCTAAGTGTAGAAGTACGGTACTTGCCGGGGTAAACGTGTGGTTTAAGATGTCTAAGTATAGAAGTACGGTACTTGCCGGGGTAAACGTGTGGTTTAAGATGTCTAAGTATAGAAGTACGGTACTTGCCGGGGTAAACGTGTGGTTTAAGATGTCTAAGTATAGAAGTACGGTACTTGCCGGGGTAAACGTGTGGTTTAAGATGTCTAAGTGTAGAAGTACGGTACTGATCGGGGTAAACGTATGGTTTAAGATGTCTAAGTGTAGAAGTACGGTACTTGCCGGGGTAAACGTGTGGTTTAAGATGTCTAAGTATAGAAGTACGGTACTTGCCGGGGTAAACGTGTGGTTTAAGATGTCTAAGTATAGAAGTACGGTACTTGCCGGGGTAAACGTGTGGTTTAAGATGTCTAAGTATAGAAGTACGGTACTTGCCGGGGTAAACGTGTGGTTTAAGATGTCTAAGTATAGAAGTACGGTACTTGCCGGGGTAAACATGTGGTTTAAGATGTCTAAGTGTAGAAGTACGGTACTTGCCGGGGTAAACGTGTGGCTTAAGATGTCTAAGTATAGAAGTACGGTACTTGCCGGGGTAAACGTGTGGTTTAAGATGTCTAAGTGTAGAAGTACGGTACTTGCCGGGGTAAACGTGTGGTTTAAGATGTCTAAGTATAGAAGTACGGTACTTGCCGGGGTAAACGTGTGGTTTAAGATGTCTAAGTGTAGAAGTACGGTACTTGCCGGGGTAAACGTGTGGTTTAAGATGTCTAAGTATAGAAGTACGGTACTTGCCGGGGTAAACGTGTGGTTTAAGATGTCTAAGTGTAGAAGTACGGTACTGATCGGGGTAAACGTATGGTTTAAGATGTCTAAGTGTAGAAGTACGGTACTTGCCGGGGTAAACGTATGGTTTAAGATGTCTAAGTGTAGAAGTACGGTACTTGCCGGGGTAAACGTGTGGTTTAAGATGTCTAAGTATAGAAGTACGGTACTTGCCGGGGTAAACGTGTGGTTTAAGATGTCTAAGTATAGAAGTACGGTACTTGCCGGGGTAAACGTGTGGTTTAAGATGTCTAAGTATAGAAGTACGGTACTTGCCGGGGTAAACGTGTGGTTTAAGATGTCTAAGTATAGAAGTACGGTACTTGCCGGGGTAAACGTGTGGTTTAAGATGTCTAAGTGTAGAAGTACGGTACTTGCCGGGGTAAACGTGTGGTTTAAGATGTCTAAGTATAGAAGTACGGTACTTGCCGGGGTAAACGTGTGGTTTAAGATGTCTAAGTATAGAAGTACGGTACTTGCCGGGGTAAACGTGTGGTTTAAGATGTCTAAGTATAGAAGTACGGTACTTGCCGGGGTAAACGTGTGGTTTAAGATGTCTAAGTATAGAAGTACGGTACTTGCCGGGGTAAACGTGTGGTTTAAGATGTCTAAGTGTAGAAGTACGGTACTTGCCGGGGTAAACGTGTGGTTTAAGATGTCTAAGTATAGAAGTACGGTACTTGCCGGGGTAAACGTGTGGTTTAAGATGTCTAAGTATAGAAGTACGGTACTTGCCGGGGTAAACGTGTGGTTTAAGATGTCTAAGTGTAGAAGTACGGTACTTGCCGGGGTAAACGTGTGGTTTAAGATGTCTAAGTATAGAAGTACGGTACTTGCCGGGGTAAACGTGTGGTTTAAGATGTCTAAGTATAGAAGTATGATACTGATCGGGGTAAACGTATGGTTTAAGATGTCTAAGTGTAGAAGTACGGTACTTGCCGGGGTAAACGTGTGGTTTAAGATGTCTAAGTGTAGAAGTATGATACTGATCGGGGTAAACGTATGGTTTAAGATGTCTAAGTATAGAAGTACGGTACTTGCCGGGGTAAACGTATGGTTTAAGATGTCTAAGTGTAGAAGTACGGTACTTGCCGGGGTAAACGTGTGGTTTAAGATGTCTAAGTGTAGAAGTACGGTACTTGCCGGGGTAAACGTGTGGTTTAAGATGTCTAAGTGTAGAAGTACGGTACTTGCCGGGGTAAACGTGTGGTTTAAGATGTCTAAGTGTAGAAGTACGGTACCGGTCGGGGTAATCGTGTGGCTTAGGATGTCTAAGACAATATAGAATTGCTGTTCAACGGGGCGTACCGTGTAGTTAAGCCTTCCTGATGTTTATGACGGCCTAGAAGTACGGTACTACGTACGTGGCGTACCTCTGTACGTTAGGATGTTTATGATGGCCTAGAAGTACGGTACTACGTACGTGGTGTACCAGTGTAGCACTGTGGTGACTAGATGGTACGGACGCACAGGCTGGGGAGACGACGCAATATCGGTGGCGTGATAGACAAGAAACAATAGATCTTGTTTACTCCCGTTTACTTGGTAAACACGATATGCTGCAGCTAAAACATGATACGTGTTGACAGCTTTTGCCGCTCCCCTGGGAACCCGAATCGCAGCAGCAGCAAACACACGACTCGGGCCGAGTAAATAAATGTCAGTCGTATAAGAACCAGTGACGTAGGTACAGCGTGAAATAAGGAGGTAATTTCATGTGCTGCAAGATTATGTTCGGTGCATTGGAAACGCCTTCTGTCGTCGACAGTCGTTTTGGCTACATTTCGTCAAGAAATCGACACGAAAATAGACAAAAGTCGTCATGTTACGTTTACAAGAAATAGTTGTGTTAAAATTTATGAACATGACAAACACACCACCAACACCCCATAAACATCCCACCAACACCCCACAAACATCCCACCAACACCCCACAAACATCCCACCAACACCCCACAAACACACCACCAACACCCCACAAACATCCCACCAACACCCCACAAACACACCACCAACACCCCACAAACATCCCACCAACACCCCACCGATCCCACACCGACAACCCGCTGACACCCACAGGCATTTCGCTAACACCCCCCTCCACGCCCCACCAACAAACCACTGAGAAACAACCAATACACCATCAACACGCCACTAAGACATCACCAACACCACTCAAACACCTCACAAACACCCCACAAACACCCAACAAACATATCACGACACACCCCGCCAACACTTGATTTACAATTCGCCAGCATCCTATCAACCCCCACCCCACGAACACCCAAACTACATCCCACAAACATTACAGAAACAGTAAACCCACACTTCACCATGACTCTACAGTCGTGGCCGTACATGGCGCTGTGATAGCCAGTGATGCGGTCGTGATCGATGAATGTCACGCGTCCCTCTCGCTGGAGTTGACATGTGAATGCGCCAGGAACAACTGCAGTGGCACTTGAGATAGCGCCACGTGCATTCTGTGACAATTAGCAACATGACATAAATATGCGTCGTCTGATTAAGCCACACACGTACAGCTGCGGCCGACGTGATTCTATCAACGTACTCACTCGACGGTTCAGTGGCGGCTCGCTCGTTGGACGACGACATAAACACAGCGATGCCATAATGCATAAGATACACGTGACACATGTCCTACAAGAACGGGCCACACCTAGATGAATAACTTCGTACCGACAGTAAACAAATCCTTCCCTTGCGCAAACGCCATCTGGAGCGTATTAGTCAGCTTGAAAAAAAATGGTGACATTAAGAAGCAGCCTTATATATAGTGAGACCTCCGCAATATACCTTGTAGAGAAGGCGAAACGTTAGGCTTTGTTTCAGACGCTAATATATCCTTTTGCTCCATTTGTTGTAACATTTGTACTTTCAATTTTATGTTATGTCTTTAACTCTTATAAAATGTTTGAAGTGGCTTCCATAATGCAATTTTGACTGAGTTCAGTCAGAATTCGACGAACATGGCAAGACGTAATTATAACGTAATATATTATGGTTATTCACAGTTTCGCATGTTTGAACACCAAAAAGCTCCAGTCGAGATTGACTCAAATGTAATGTGAAATGTAATGTGAAATGTAATATGAAATGTAATGTGAAGGCAGCTTTAAAGACATCGCGTTTACTATAATTCAGGATGTAGAATCATCACTCGTTGGTACGCCATATTAAAATTGTTGTAACGGGGTGGTATTTTTACGCTGTTTTTTGGATTAGAATTCCCGTTTTGGAGGCAACAGCCACTGCTGTAAATATACCCAGAAGCATGTTTTACTGTCAGAGTGAATTGGTGAAGACTAGTGATGTGACTACTGTGCGTTTAATCAGTAACCATGGTTAATTAAATTCTCGAAAACACGGCGTAATAATGCTATATGTTAGATTCGCTACCCGGGTAACTCTGCTTCCTGATTCAAAAGCTGTGGTCATACGCATATTTACGATAATCGTAGGTCTACGTACATTCGTGAACGTGTTACATTGTCGTTGCAGGCGTGTTCCGCGACCAATTCGGCAGCTACAAGTACGCATTCTTTGGCAGTGGCGCCCTCTTCCTGCTAACTGCCGTCGTCTACGAGGTCTACTGTCTGGTCGGGATGAGAAACCTCTTACGCCATCGAGAAGCAGACGAACAGAGAGGCGAAGACCAAAATGCAGACGTCGAAGCCCCGGCAACCTGAACGATGATGTCACAGTGGAACAATGCGCGTAAACTCTAATGGCGGCGGCTCCGTTCCGCACAGCAGCGCCACAATGCGACAAGCAGTCGCGGCATCAACGCGGAGAGATGAAAGCGTTCGCAGGCACGACCAACCAGGGTACGTGAACTGTGTCAACCCGGGGCAAGAAGCTTCGCGCTTGCGCTGTTTTCGTCAAACGCACGACAGCAACTAAATGTCCGTGCGCGGTGTGCCACGGAATCACCACAGAGGTCAAGTGTAAGACGCGGTAAGATACAATTAGGAATATCTGACTGGTTTGTACGCAACCACGTTGGTAATACGGATACGACACGAATGGTAGAAAAGACAAGGCAACAGAAAGATGTCGTTACGTATGTGTAACGTTAGAAACTAGGGGCCGGTTTCATGAAGCGGCTAAGAACGTTCTTAACGCTAAGATGATTGTCTTAGTAAATGACGTGATTTTTTAATATAAGCGAGCACAGGAATTTACGCAGTTATTTAGCGTCACGTGTTTGCGTAAACCCCTATGTTCGCCTATATTTTAAAAAAATCACGTCATTTACTAAGACAATCATCTTAGCATTAAGAACGCCCTTAGCCGCTTCGTGAAACCGGCCCCAGATATGTGACCCGATTGTTATATTTCATAGCGTGCTAAGTGATCTTATAAGTCCGCAAAATCCCCAGAAAGTAGTGTTTCGAACTGTGTCAAACCACTACCCAACCCCCAACAATACGTTGCGAGGAACAAAATGGCTCACATAACTACAGCCAATACCCACCGGATTCAATTGAAGTGACTTGATTGCCAAGACGCCATCCACCACGCTGCCCGATTCTGATATTCACAATACATCATCCTGTGCATTAATATGTGTTCTACACGATAGGTGGCGCCATTGTGTCGCCTATTTTCCCGCGATACGTGGTGGCGACCCACCCACTACTCACCCATACGCAATGCAACACGTTTTGGGCTTTGCTCATTTACGCGACCACACTTAAACTAGATAAAATGCGATTTCGAAAAATGGATCCGCGTGATTTGAATGGACACTTAGACTTTCCACAAACATTTAGGGCGAATGTGTTCCACGTATGCTATGCGTTGACATCATGCAATGCGTTCAATGAGCGATGCATTTGTTACGAATATTATTATATTATGAATACGACGAAATGTTTGTAGAAACACACTTTGTAAGCGTGTTTTTACTCACTGCTACTTCAGTGTGTAAATATATTTTTTACTAATAAATATCGAACATGAATTCGTCGTTTTGATTCATAGGAAGAATATTGTCAGTTTAATATGTACACTCGGTTTAGCTACAACGAAACCATCTCAACAATAGACCAGTGTTCTCCAGCTTAACGACGCGGATAACCAAGGTATACAGACTGCACATTAACACGCAAGCTCACATGCACACACGCACACGCGCACACGCGCACACGCTCACACGCGCACACGCGCACACGCGCACACGCACACACGCACACACGCACACACGCACACACGCACACAAACGCACATGCGCGCATGCACGCACACACACACGCACATACGTACTCACACGTACTTGTCAATGTTTCATTCGCTAGATGGCTGCACCATCGCACCCCGCCAAACATTGCCGAGGGATGTAAAAAAACTAAGGACAAGGAAGGCAAGGGGCGATTGCTGAACCCGTACAAAACACAACAAACTCAATATGCAAAAGGTTAACGAGTACTGCTGTTTAAACAAATGTACAAATATACGGATGTTTACTCGTAGACCTGAATAAAAGTTGGCGTTCGGTTTGAAACAACTGTTTATTCCTATAACTATACTTACATATCTATTTTCAACGTCTCTATAGCTTTTTTTCGTATACCTACATTCTCGCGTACACGTGTACATGTGTACATGCGAACAGGTGTGTGTGTACAGATACGTATGGTACATAATTACGTACGCACCTACTAAATACGTACGTACCTACGTAATTACGTACCTACGTACTCATGCGGTGGGTGATTTTGCAGCATTAGTGAGAACCAAAAAGGGCGGTTTGTGTGGGCAGTTGGTTGCGTTTGCCAATATAAACGAGTCGGCGACAAATGGGAAGTTCTAATTAGCGAAATCAACGAAGCTTCTGTCGCTAGGCAACTGCACAGCTTTTTCATCTAGCGAGAGAAGTAGTATTCTCATAGTGTAACTTGGTTCGGCCTAAAAACACGTCTTACGTTTTTATGTTCTGATACTGAATGTTAAATTTGAATCCTAAATGCTAAAGTATGTTCAATCTTAGATTTATAATTGTTATTCAAGTGCATAACTTTGTCATAATCAATCACTGTTTAAATATAGTTTAACTATCGTCTTCTCTTGCATTGTGGCTTCCTCTGTGACATTGTTTTGCAAGGAGAACCTGTCGCACACGAGTAATCTGTCCTGAGCTGCCGATGGTTTTCGACCAAGAGCTTGCTTGTCACTAAAATTTGACCTACTGACAGTATTCTTCATAAGTGGTTAACGCAATACCTTTGGTCAAGCTAGAGCTATAAGGCGTTATTAAACCGGGCAGATACTAACCTAAATAAGACTTACAATACATAGCAATTATCTTTCGCAAACCATAATAAGAATACACCTGCCCAGAGTAACAGCTGATTAGATATGTATATAAGAACTTCCTTTGAAACAATGTTGAAGTATAATGCAAATAACTACTGTTGTTTAATGTGCGTAACAAAGGTTATATGTACTAGTCATTCATTACGCATTATGATTTGTACAGTATTAAGTATACGTATTCGAATACTGACTAACATATTCATATACGGGAACTGTTTGTGTAGTGTTCAAATTCGTATCTGAACACTTTTAGACAAATTCCACCCAGGATCCCGAACGCATTTCCTCCTGCATGAAACAAATCCTCGTCGTTTGTGGTACGTACATATTTATTCAACACATGTTAGATGTCCTAGACAAACATATACACATGTATATCCTTTCTACAATCAATACGGTTCACCTGTGGTTATCAAACGCCACGCTTCCGCATCGGTGATTCTCCATTTGTAACGGAACGCACGCCGGCATGCAGGACTACTGCAGTGCTCAGCAGTTTTGAATAACAACCAACTGCCTGTGTGATCAGACAGATGATACGGTAGGCAGAAATGTGCAGAAATGTGCGATATTACAGCTGTTTACCAGTTTCCCCTCCGTCGTGTGAAAGGACGTTTTACTAATGCATTTTATTGTCCGTTCATTTCCGGAGCACATTCAGATCGCACTTGTGATTGGCTGTGAAACGTCGTACGATGGAACAGGTAAAATAATAAATAAAGATAGATTTATGCAGATTCGGTGTCGAGATAATGTCGCCGTCACTGGTCTATTTCCTAGAAAACACAATCAATTCGACAACAACACGTCGTCTTCTTTGCTGGGCATGCTGTGTCTCTGTCACGTGACATCACTCGGCCTGGGTCAAAGGTCCACCATTACGTGGCGACGAAGTTGTAGCCGACAAAACGTTTGACACTGGCACATGGTGCTCAAGCGTGCGTTGGAACTACTACTTCGGGCCAATGACGGAATACTAAAGTTACCAGAATTGTATTAATTGTTTTCAGACAAACGTTATATTAGAAAATATAATTAAAAACATGACAGTAACGTTTCATAAGCAAATGTTCAGATGTAGGGTACAGTGGTGTATGCATATGGAAGAGATTATGAACATCATTTGCGTACACGTTTCAACGTGAATGAAACATGCACGGGTTGTTCCGGTGAATGTTAGTTGGACTGTTTCTTTCTTATGATGCCGTATGCCCGATATCCGAGCCGACTTGCATTCTCAATGTGTTATTCTAAGTGTAGCTGTGTGAGAAAGTAATGCATCGATAGGCCTGTGTGTCATCGGTCGACGCCATCTTGCCTGTCCGTCTCACTGCTCAAATAAACCGCATTCAAGTTTTCTCCTTTAAGTCACACTCGGTTGGACGAAACTAATTTGGGTCGCTGTTGCGGAAGGCATTCAGACCAGCTACGTATGTTGAAACACACGTACACTTATGTTGAAATTACGTATAAACAATCAAATACCAACCAAATCACACGACGCAGATCCGTTTGAATGAATTTCCAAATTAGAATTAGATATAAAAAAAGTATTTCTTGCGATCAGTAACTGGGTTTTAATATTCAGTAAACTGGAATATCGATTCTTTGTCACACCATTACAAGAAACATTTATTTATGATGGTTTAATGTTTTGCTGTTCCAACAAATTTCCAAAATTGCCGATATTGATCAAATGGTTAGTCATGTCCATTCCTAAATATGTGTCTACTATAAACAGTAATTGTAAGGACACAAACAATACCCAATTTCGCAGATAATTTAAAGCGTGTTGTTGGCTATCACAGGAATTGCGCGGTTTAAATTGTGGCCTAGCTTGAAACGGACAACCCAATACACAAACACACTATGCATGAATGACGTGATAATTAGTGGAGGTAGGACTACCGATCTAAAGGTTACGTACTATACTGTGTTCATAGATCGCTGAGGTAAGTGTTGCAACAACCCACGTGAGGGCAGCACTTGATGAGAGTACACATCCACAACGAGGCTCTCAATGGCGGACTGACGGTTCCAGAAGACATGGCGCTAATGTAATAACTGGAGTACACAGTGCTTATCAGTTTGTGTCCGGTGACAGTTCAGCAGTTTTATTGGTATCAGATGTCATTATTCACTTCTTGGTTCTCGGAGATAATGCCTAGTGTTTATTCAGTAGTGTGCTGATGCAGTATTGTTGGCGATAGTTATATGCTCTGCTGTAGATGGTACATCTAGTAATAGTACTGGTGTTTTTACCATGGTGTTGGAAATATTACACATGTGTTGGTCGTGTTATGAATTTACGGTGGTGTTACAGCAGTAATGGTGTTGCTGTGGTGTATGAGATGGCACAGAGTATCGATGGTGTCACAGTGGTGTTTAAGATGCTGCAGCAGTGTTGGTGGCGTTGAAGATGTCGTAGGTGGTGTCACCGTAGACTTGGTGATATTGCCATAGTATTGGTGGTGTTACATTGGTATTAGATGTGTTGTCATAATATATCCGTTGGTGTTGGTCAAGTTTCAGCAATAGTGGTTCTGTGATCGTAGTGTTGGGAATGTAGTAACATTATTGGAGGTATTTGGCGCTGTAATGTGTCGATGGTGTTACGTTGACGGTGCTATTAATATAGTTTTGACGGTGTTACTAACGTTGCCGCTACATTTGGTGTTGTCGTGGATATTGACGAGATGTAAGACAGTCACAATATACTAATGTATATTGGTAACATTAGCGCAGATTCTTAACTCTTGTTGTCGTTAAGACTTGCATGACGGGATTCCCCGTATCTCCAAATCGCACCGCCTGTTAAAATACGCGATTTGCGTTTTAAATGCAACCAATAAATAGTAATTAAACTGTCATCATTTGTGTCATTGAAATGTCTTCCCGTCCATAATGCAGAAACGTTGGATTTACTAGTTACCTGGTCGTCACGACACATTCGACATGAAACATAAATTTGCTTAACGCAAACATCGGACCTTTGAAACACAAACCAGCTGAGGATGTCTTCCGAACGGTTGAATAACAAGCCACCTTCAACAATGCAGCTATCCAGTGATTGTCGTGCATTTCTTCGTCGTGGAGTACGAATCGACAGCTCAGTGCGGCACACGATCGTTCGAATCGACGCCTTGCAGCGGCTAGCTCCCGGTGTCCGAGGGAGGTCGTGACACGACTCCCCTCTGAGAGGCGTAATGTGCACAGATGATTTGACGAAAACACACCAAGTGCGTGTGTCAGTACGCGTTCACGCATGCACTGCTTCAATATTGTGTGCTTCCGCAATAATTTGCTAAAACTCAACTATCTTTACTCTAGCTCTTCGTGTCGGTCGCACGTTTCCGCTCATGCACCCGAGACGCAAACCTATTGTACCCGCTTCGTAAACCAGTACAAACATCAGGGTTTGTTCGCGCAACGCTGTCGCTACCCTGGTGTTATCTTTGCAATGCATCACCGCATGAGAAGTGCGCACGCAGCACGTCTTCCGTGACGTCATAATCCCTGCTCGGCGACCTCTAGTCGCCGAACGGCCGTCGTTGGGACGGGAGCACTGTGGGCGGAAGACAGGTGGCTACGCCGAGCGGGCAATAATGGCGTCATATGGACGCCCTCTTCTGCTGCAGTGGTTCATATTTGAGGAACGAATTGGACGCGCTCTTATAAGGTGCGCCGTTTGAGCCGTTCTGGGTGAACGTCTGCATCGGCAGTAGGTGCGATATCTTGCCGGGTGAACGCGTCACCGTGTACCGGTGTTTGGCCGTCGAGCGAAAATTGTAGCACGAGCAGCTGCAGACGGACGTGAGATCCGTGTACTCCGTCGCGGCGACCGCCGTCTCCCGCTGCTGCGGCTGCTGGCCCGATATGATGCTGCCGACGATACTTCCGTTGGCCGTGATGACGTCGCCCTCGAGTCTGACGGCCGTGCGAGCCGCCGCCGCCGCCTGTAGCTCCTCCTTGCGCTCGTCCTCCGTGTTCATCGTGAGGAAGCGCAGCACGAGCAAGTTCATGGCCGCGGACACGACCGTCAGGCCGAAGAGGATAAATATGAGGCTGAAGGCGACGTAATCCGGTCGTTGCTGCAGGTCGCGATTCTTCTGCAGCGCGACGAAGTCTCCGAAGCCGATCGTCGTGAGCGTGATGAAGCAGTAATAGAACGAGTCGATGTAAGTCCAGTTCTCGAAGTAAGAGAACGCCGCGGCGCCGCCCAGCAGCACCAGACTCGACATGTTCATCGAGATCATGATGAGGTTCGTCTCGGACACCTCGAGGTTCTTCACTTTCAGGCACTTCTTCATCGTCTTCAGCACGAACGTCACGAAGATGTTGAGGCGCTCGCCGATGCTCTGGAACATGACGAGATTGAGCGGGATGCCGACGAGAGCGTAGAACATGCAGAAGATCTTACCACCGACGGTGCGCGGCGTGCTGTGGCCGTAGCCTGCAACGAAGAACAAAGCAGCGATGTTACACCGGTGTTACACATATCACGATGTTTTGTAACGTCGCAATACTTTGGAATATGTAATTTATTAAATAGGTGCAATCCCCAAAGTTAACTTCCCAGTTACGTAATACACACGTAGGAGCATCGTGTGAGATGGATATTCCCACGACGTGCCCCGGTTGCGCAGGTTGACGTCGCAAGGTCAATGCATGGCTAAGACTCATACAGAAATAATTCTTTACACAAAACATTGTCTGAAATTGTTGATTGCCCTTAGCGACCCACCCCAGACGTTTAACAGGCCGTGGTACATATTGTTGATATGTAGATATTCTTACAGTTAAACACTTACTAAAATACTGCAATAAATCAAACTTGTGGTGTACAGTCACCTCATACTGAAACACGCGCCACCTTCCGGATGTTAAACACTGTAGTGTGACGTGGCGCCACCTCGTGGATTGATGCACACTGTTTTTGTGTGTACGAGTTCAAACAGTATTAACATACATAATACCACCCCAAGCATTCCACATCATTCAGTAAGCTCAATTACACATATTGTACTGGGCAACGAACCATCAACATTTGAGTTCAAACAGTATTAACAGACATAATACCACCCCAAGCATTCCACATAATTCAGTAAGCTCAATTACACATATTGTACTGGGCAACGAACCATCAACATTTGAGTTCAAACAGTATTAACAGACATAATACCACCCCAAGCATTCCACATAATTCAGTAAGCTCAATTACACATATTGTACTGGGCAACGAACCATCAACATTTGAGTTCAAACAGTATTAACAGACATAATACCACCCCAAGCATTCCACATAATTCAGTAAGCTCAATTACACATATTGTACTGGGCAACGAACCACCGAACTAAACCAACAGCCAACCGGATCGAGAATGCAACCGGCGGTATATAGTTGTTCCTGGCAAATAACCGAACACATTCTATATCAGATTTGGGGCAATATTGTTCCAGTATTGTTCCTTTGCCAACTACAGTAACCCATCACTAAGAGTTCAGGGAGTTTCACAACAGAAGTCATAATGGCATTGCAATGCAAACAGAATACCATAAACACGTTGCACTAAAATAGCGTGGACGTTCTTATATAGGCACGTTTCTCATATGCAAACAAATTGTTGTCGTTGTTAAAAAATATAAAGTTGTAGTTAGTACAGTAGCGTTAGTATTTACAACTTGTTTTAATTAGAAATGCGATGTGTGCATGTTCCGTGTATTTGCAATTATAGTATTTATCGAAGAAATGCAGTATCTGCATGTCCTACGTATTTATACTGTTATGTGTGAGTGATGCAATATGCAAAAATAAAAAAATCATAAATGTTCAAAATGTGTCATGTTAACAAGCAATGTGTGCATCTGTGTTTGCGTTTGTAACGATGATTTTGAAAATACATCAAATGCACCAAGATCTAAGTAAATACTATGTGTTTCGTTTGATTGGTTACCTCGCGGCAATGCTTCGCCCACAATACAATTACACCGTGGCTAAGAGTTTCATTATAGATCGCTGGGCAGATTAATTACAATCCTTGACGTTCCGGAGATTTAAGATCGTATAATGGTCAGTGTCATTATACTCATCCAATTAACACCGTCATTACAATCCAATCATCGTAATATAGATAATTACTCCTGCACTGCATGCGTCAGAAACATGTCGGACCATGGCGGTAGCTTCGTGTCGCATGCTCGTTCCTTTAGAAGTTTAGATCGTTGATGTGTTCTGCCAGCGAGGTCCCAGGTGTGCGAATGAGCATTCTGCGCGTGACGCGTTGCCTAGCAACGCTCGCCGCTCGACCAATCACAGCGCATGGTATCAAACTAGCGTCAGAACGAACAACAATCAACCAACAAGCAGTGCGAGAATTGCTTCACCTGCATAGCAACGAATAAATGAAGCTATAAACGAGTGGGAGGCCGTTCTGTGTCGTTAGAATCAAAGGACGACACATATTGTCGGCAAACCGGTGTGTATTAGAGACTTCCTCGAAAGACACGTCAAGTTTTAGATCGTTACACGAGTAAGCGTAGAACCTGCTGGATGCCGCGAGAATATATTTAATTTTGGTGTGGAGTTCAGTGTTTCTATGTGACACGTGACTCTGTAACGATATTTGTTTTGTGCCATTCATATCGAAGAACATTTAGTTAGCTGCTTGTTATAGTGTCTACAATACTTGTGTATGCTCCGTCGTGCGTTCATAGAGACCCAGAAAAGTATTACAATTTTCTTTCAATACCTATTTAATTATTACATATTTAATACATGCACTCGCTGTACACAACTGGCTTTCAGTGAGACAGTATTCTATAGAAAAAATTTCAGGCGTCTGCCAAAGCGCATTTTCATTAATTGTCTCATGAAAAATGGTTGTATTTGTGCGCATTAGCTTGTTTTTGTACGTAAAGTTTTATCGATGATAAATGTGTCCTAATATTACGTTGCGCTGGCAATCTTGCACCGGCACTAGTTTTCGTCACTTGTTTTCATTAGTACTTCATTATAACTTTCCATGTAATGTCGCAACGTGTGATTTTTCCTAAATGTCCAGGCACAGAGACGTATGATCGTGTGTTATGAGAGCCAACGTGTTAATAACGTTATTAGCGGTCTAATCATGGCGAGAGTACACATTGAGTATGTACGCTTACGGGTCTATATGTTTGTGAGTGAGCGAGTGCGTGCGTGTGTGTGTGTGTGCGTGTGTGCGTGTGTGTGTGCGTACGCGTGTGTGTGTGTGTTTGTGTGTGTGTGTGTGTGTATGTGCGTACGCGTGTGTGCGTGCGTGTGTGTGTGTGCGTACGCGCGTGTGTGTGTGTGCGTACGCGTGTGTGCGTACGCGCGTGTTTGTGTGTGTGCGTACGCGTGCGTGCGTGCGTGCGTGCGTGCGTGCGTGCGTGTGTGTGTGTGTTTGTGCTACAAGCGTAAGAAGCTGACGGTAAGCTGACAGTAGCGAGTGAGATTCGAATTGTAAGTGTTCAGTATGAGAAGCGTGTTCTCTAACAAGGGCGTGCTTGTGCGTGTGCATGTGTGCGCGAACCTTGTTAGACTATATCATAAACTACGCTTGTCGTGAACGTCCGCTTGTAAAATATTGGCATGTCCTAAAGTAGTACAACCCTTTCGCCTAACGCACGTCACTCGGTTGTTAGCCGAGACAGTGGATCGACAGACGTGCCTGTGTATCGCATGTGAACGCTGACGCGCAAGCAGTTGGGCACTCGACCGTATTTGCCGCGTTACGTCACACTGGGGATAGATCATTAATTTTATTGAAAAATTAGCCTTCCGCAAATAGCGCCGAACTAGCGTGAACTCGCACGCGGCCGGCTTATTCAGGCTGCGAGCCGCAAGCGACTTGTCGCGGGAGCATGCTTGTCAGACGCGTGGGTGATGCGATGTGGACTGAGGTATAATAGTCGGCCTGGGTGAACGCACCACTAATAGGATCCCGTCACGTGGAGATGAATTGCGTGCTAAAAGTGACGCTTTCGTAACGCGTTTATGTCTTCACAACGTCTGTACGCGAACCGCTTTCTTGTAGCGTTATGTCAGCGATGCATGCTGGTAATGTTATACGTTTGTATTTATAGTGAAATCGTAATATATGTATACTAAATAGATCTTCAATCTTTAAAATCGAGAAACGTTTAAATATTGGTTCCATGTGGGAGTTATATTTACTTAAAGATATTGTTCTCATAGCTTTCTTTTGTATCGCCAGATCATTAAACAGTAGTTAATGCGAGGCAATATTAGTTAATTGTGTAGTGTAATGTTTACTCTAACTGGTATAACATGCTTCAATTTACTTATTACACCAATTGCTCTAGAACATTTATTTGCTATTTTATCAATATGTATATTCCAGTTTAAATATGAATCTAATGTAAGGCCCAGAAAGGTAAAATGTTTATTCCAGTTTAAATACGAATCTAATGTAAGATCCAGAAAGGTAAAATGTTTATTCCAGTTTAAATACGAATCTAATGTAAGGCCCGGAAAGGTAAATTTTTAACTCTCTCAATATCTACACCATCAAATGTTAGTGTTAATTCTTCGACCCTTTTATTAGGTATTTGAAAAATCATATATCTTGTTTTATTAATATTAAATGATAATTTATTTAGTTTTAACCATGTATCTATTTTATGGAGTTCTTTATTTATCAAATATTCAATATTATTTGTGTTTGTGTCATCTGGTTCAATAGATTTCATTAATTTACTTGATATTCCATCAAAGCCACGCCTGCTTATGTTTGTCATATGGATGTTTCTTGTATTTCAGCGAACTTGTTTTAGTTTTATTTATGAGATATTGAGTAAAATCATTTGTACTTGTACATGTTATATCTTCTGCAAGCTTAGGGCCTATTTGAGTAAAATAATTAAATGAATTGGTTATGTCAAACTTATTCGTATCTGTTTCATTATTTTGTTGAAGACGTACTGGGAACTGTGTAGTGGGTTTCTGTTTTGATATAATTTCATTTATTGTTT
Organism: Escarpia spicata; assembly: GCA_963995525.1. Taxonomy (NCBI): domain Eukaryota; kingdom Metazoa; phylum Annelida; class Polychaeta; order Sabellida; family Siboglinidae; genus Escarpia; species Escarpia spicata. The sequence continues at coordinate 55,034,406 of OZ023209.1, forward strand.
TCTCTTTGCTTCTCGTATGCTCCGTGTATGTATTGTATAGTATGTTTTCAAGTTAATGTGTCGCATTTGATATTCTGCAGAAAGTGGGTCAGTTGTTTGTACAATTTATTTTTAATGTTAATGGACCTTATTAGACCTTTAGTTGTCCAGTCAGATTTTGTGTACCTGTATTTATTACGAAATTTCACAAATTTAGTGTCCATGTGTTTATTCTTGGCAGCTTCTATCACTCGATATATAAGATTATAATTATAATTTATATCAGCATTTGGGCTCCTGTCCATGTTATTAGAAATATCTGATGTATGGGTGTCACGTGTAGCGTTTGCTACCGCTTCATTCGTTTCTGTGCATATTTCCATTATTTTTGGATTTGATTGTTTGTGTTCAGTTATATCCATAAAATAAAGTAAGGTTGGTTGTCTGAAAATTGTTTTATGAGTATGCCAGCTGTACTATCTAAGATTGATTTAGTCAGTTTACAGAACAAGTTGTCGATTAATGTCCCATTTCTTACTGAGAATCTTGTTGGAAGTGTAATTGCTACTCATCCACATACTGCTACTCGTTAACACATTGCTACTCGTCCACATACTGCTACTCGTTGGCACATTGCTACTCGTCCACATACTGCTACTCGATAACACATTGCTACTCGTCCACATACTGCTACTCGTTGACACATTGCTACTCGTCCACATACTGCTACTCGTTGACACATTGCTACTCGTCCACATACTGCTACTCTTTGACACATTGCTACTTGTCAACATACTGCTACTCGTTGACACATTGCTACTCGTCCACATACTGTTACTCGTCGACACATTGCTACTCGTCCACATACTGCTACTCGTTGACACATTGCTACTCGTCCACATACTGTTACTCATTGACACATTGCTACTCGTCCACATACTGCTACTCGTTGGCACATTGCTACTCGTCCACATACTGCTACTCGTTGACACATTGCTACTCGTCCACATACTGCTACTCGTTGGCTATGTGATGGTGAGAAGAAGAAAAAAAACTTATAGTTTCATTTTCATTTACCTTTAGTAAGTTTATATTAAAATCATCAGCGAAAATTATATTGTGTTGAAATTGGTCAAATGAGGATAGTAACAATGAAAATTATGTTAAATTTTTTTGGAAATTGTCATTTAATGTTCTGGGAGGTCTATATATATTCCCTATTAGTACTGGTTTTGTCAGTCTAACGTTACTTAGTTTAATTATTAATCCTTCCCATAATTCAAAATTGTTTCAATTTAAGATTACTTCGTATGTATATTTTGTATCGACGTATACGAACAGTCCTCCTTTATCACTGGACGTTTCCATTGAGTAATGCAGTTGTATCCATCCAATTGTATAGTTGCTGGGTCATCATTTTCAGATAACCAACTTTCCTGTAAGCATATGACACTGAATTTAATGTTTTTGCTGGTTAGTTCTTTGACGAATGCTTCTATTTCATGGCATTTTGCGTTTATCGATTGCATGTTATACATTGAATATATTTGCATTTTGTTTGCTGAATTTAATAAATGAATCTGAGTCGAAATATAACGATGTACGCATAAGATTTGACAATGCAATGCCATTCCTATAGAAAGCACAGGAAGCAAAAGTCTTCATGACATACTTGGTAAATAAGATTATGAAAGTAGGGATAACCCCTTCCCCATTTCATGGCTAGGTAGACCCTACAGTTCCGCAGCGGAACAGCCAGAAACAGACGCAATAAACCGTCTGTGTAACACGGAAACATGATTAACGGAGAAAAACGCATAAAAGTACTTTGGTGCAATTGAAATTGTCCATCCCAAACACGTCATTGTCCACCTGGTGACCATCAAAGCCGTTCCGTCGTGATCGGTCCGAAGTGTCTGGTTTACGGCTGATTCACGGCTGTGCCCGGCCTACGAGAACATTTGCCGTGCCTCGTAGACTTTATGCGTCGCTGTACCTCTGGGACTCTCGAGGTGGCTGTGTGTAGGAACGCTCCACCCGGGCAACCTCGGTCAAGGCTTGCCGATGACTTCCGCCAACGAACGAGTCCAACAAGAACGTTCAATGTAAACTTTGGATGCTCATTATCGAGGGAAACAAAGGACAACTGTGTGGCCCTATGCACCCACGAGAGTAATACGATCTGACCATTTGTAACTATGTACAATCAACAATATCACGCAGGTGATTTACTCAGAATTTATTTTCAAAGTGGGAGATTCTAGTGAAATCTCGCAGTTCACGACGGCCGACACATTGAAACACACACCCAGTGCTTGACCATAAAAGTCTGGAGCATATTTGATCAAGACGCTGCGGTGACGTGCCGAATGCCCCTGGTCCCTCGACATGTGTAATCGTGTATGAATATATACCAGCTCATATGTGGGTTTCTCGTATTCCATTCGATTTATAGTCACACGTGTAACAACTGTTACAATGCCATACGGTGCACGACGCGGACGTACATTTTTTTTTGTAGTGAGAGCGCCAAAATAAACCCGGCGACGCAAACTAGAGTATACTATTCTCCGTTTGACGACTGGCGAATTAGGAAGACTAGGCATTGATGACGTCAGGCTTTCTATCTGTCATAATGGCGCTATCCGTGCAATTTAAATTGTGTCTTCAACAAGGTTATTCTATTAAACAGATGGCATAAATAGCTAAATAGGTTAGTTTTTATTAACTCTTTCAGATGCATAGACCCAAAAACATGCCTCCTTTTTTTCATTTAACAAGGCACTAGCAAGCACTCTATCCGCGCATGCGTTATGGAGTGGTTACGGTAAGACTCACCGTGTCCACGGCCAGTCTAGTAAGACTCACCGTGTCCACGGCCAGTCTAGTAAGACTCACCGTGTCCACGGCCAGTCTAGTAAGACTCACCGTGTCCACGGCCAGTCTAGTAAGCATCTAGGTCATTAGACAGAAACACGGCGATTTAGTTTGATTTGTGTGTGTATATATATATATACATACACACACATATATATATATATACATATATATATATACATATATATATATATATACATATACATATATATATATATAAGTATATATAAATATATATATATATATATATATATATATACGCACAATGTTGTGTACGGCTGTTTTAGAAGAGGGCTTCGACCAAGATGAATGGCGTCCAGGTGCAGTGTTACAGCAGAAATATCAGTGGAACTACACCTGACTTCCAAGAAAGAGATAACCTTTTTTCCAAGTTCGTAATAATTCGGGTGAAACGCATTTATCTGCTGGAGTGTCGTCTTAATTCAAAATCAGTCGCCGACATGTATGTGCTGTTCATCCCCTTAAGAATGCTTAGTAGTCTATTACAGCTCCCTAACTAAGCATGTCTTCGCCGTCTTTTGTTCTGGATAGTCGTGACGTGTGCCAGCACTTTGAAACAAGAATCGATATGCAATTGGCATCATTACTCTGACGAACGACGTAACGTATTGTTGAGCGCCGTGACTTTGAAGTAATGCGTAACGTAGCCTATTGTGTTTCGTTGGTAAGGCCTAACGTAATTCCTCTGCGGTAGGGCGTAACGTATTGCTGAGCGCCCTGTTCCGGTGGCAGGCGAGCGCGCGTGTCAGTTGGCCCTGCGGCGCGATACCAAATAAGTTCCATGTTCTTCGACACTAAAACAACGCATCTTAGTCGTCACCGCCCGTGTTCACGCGACTGTACTGGCTGGCACTTATGTTTACTAAATTTTTATTAACTCGAGGCCCACAAAATATCCGCCAACAAGCCATGCACCCTGGTTTTGTGTTTCGCACGTAATGTGCCATTTGAAAATATGTTTCCCATGTATACCGAGAACCTCCGCTGAAACAACATGGCGATCCCGTCGGGCTTTCCGGTTTTTACGGAACTGTTCAATCGTGCCATCCTTGAAGTGATACGTTATCACACCTTCTGTTTGACTGTTACATGTGACTTCCAGTCGCAGCGCGAGGGAAGTATGAAATAATTGACCTATCCGTTACGTGACCTGTTGCCTAACGAAAGGTCCGTCAAGCTATCAAAATATGTATTCCGAAAACGTGGAGCGTTTGTACATTTCGACATACGTTTTGTTGACATTCTGCCACCTAAACAGTTTCTCTATGACAAACGCATGAGACAAAGTTTATGAAGTGGCAACTGCGTGCGGGGATGTTTGATCTATGATATGTCATGCAGCAGTAGTAACGTAATTCACGTATATAGCCGTTATCAACATTGTTGGCCAAGGCAAAGCTTGACGCATAATAATATAATTTTGATTGTGACGTATGCAAACCGCAAGGAAGTGGATTTGTCAATTAGCGATATACAAACACATCAACTGATCATACGATGACAACGCGTTTAAAAAATATAGTCATTTGATATGTGAGTTATGTGGAATTACACTCAAGGGAATGGGTTCGTAATGCCTGGGATCAGGGGCCATTGACAGTCAATTGCATATCCCACCAGCCGTGCTCGGAGCAAGGGTCGACCTCATCGATTGGGTCTCACATCCCAGAAGAGCCTAGCGGGCACCTACTAATTGTCCGTAATTATGGAGCCGCTAGAACAAGCGGCAGTCAATTAATTGATCAGGCTGAGTCACGCCAGCAACTGTCTGTCGCCTTGTTCTTGAGCCGACCTTCTTCGGCACGTCCCTTGGGTTTCCATAGTGATAGCGGCGTATTTAGCGTGACTCTTAACGTTTCACGGATGGCAGTTACTGTCGCCGCAATAAGTGCAGTTCCAAGAAGTAACACCAGACCCGCAGTTCTAGGGAAGCAGCGATTGTAGCAATAGAAGAAAGGCCGCCGCTGTTGTCTCTACGGATACTGTGTCACTCCGGGAACGTTTGCTCATGAAAAACTGTATCATTTTATGCTTTTAGAGTGTATATTTCCAAAGCACTGTGGCGCAGAAACGTAGAGAGATCGGGTGGGAATCTAATCATGTGGCCTAGTATGCATGTCCGGTGACAAACACGATTTATCGTCAAGCGTAAGTGTCCCAGGTACCTGTGATAAACGACAAACAGTTATTGCATGTACCACTGGAGACACTGGTCATCGGTCAGTGGTCAAATAAACTCGATCGGATGTGTACGACAGAAATCCTAGCAGTTTTGGTGAGACACAGCCGCGAGTTCTTTGAATCGCACATTTATCCGGATGAATCCATCCGGCAAAATAATTAAACCAGACCACGATTTCACGTGGCTGCGCAGAACTGCTGAAGTATTTCTCTCGACGAATCTTTTTGTAAAAGCCAATAGAATAGACCTTGCTATTCGTCTGCATAGTGCTATTCGTCTTGACCTTGCTATTCTTCTTGTGGTAGACCCGGTTACTCTTTCACATCTTCCTACTCGTCCATATCTTGCTACAGTTTACAGTCCGGGTCACTGTTACTCGTCTAGATCGACCGCGTTGCGACTCGTCCATAACTTGCTGGTTTAAATGTTTACACGTAGATCTGACTATTCTTCCAACTATTGCTACAGGTCATAGACTTTGCTACACGTCCATACAATGCTACTCTTTCAGATATTGTTATTCTTGTTGTCGTTGTTGTTCGTCCTAGCCTTATTATTTGTCCAAATTTTTGTAATCGTTAAAATAAATAATTTTATACGCATTCGCCCTGGCACTGCTACTCGTCCACATACTGCTACTCGTTGACACATTGCTACTTGTCCACATACTGCTATTCGTTGACACATTGCTACTCGTCCACATACTGCTACTCTTTGACACATTGCTACTCGTCCACATACTGCTACTCGTTGACACATTGCTACTCGTCCACATACTGCTACTCGTTGACACATTGCTACTCGTCCACATACTGCTACTCGTTGACACATTGCTACTCGTCCACATACTGCTACTCGTTGACACATTGCTACTCGTCCACATACTGCTACTCTTTGACACATTGCTACTCGTCCACATACTGCTACTCGTTGACACGTTGCTACTCGTCCACATACTGCTACTCTTTGACACATTGCTACTCGTCCACATACTGCTACTCGTTGGCACATTGCTACTCGTCCACATACTGCTACTCGTTAACACATTGCTACTCGTCCACATATTGCTACTCGTTGGCATATTGCTACTCATCCACATACTGCTATTCGTTAACACATTGTTACTCGTCCACATACTGTTACTCGTTGACACATTGCTACTCGTCCACATACTGCTATTCGTTGGCACATTGCTACTCGTCCACATACTGCTACTCGTTGACACATTGCTACTCGTCCACATACTGCTACTCGTTAACACATTGCTACTCGTCCACATACTGCTACTCGTTGGCACATTGCTACTCGTCCACATACTGCTACTCGTTAACACATTGCCACTCGTCCACATACTGCTACTCGTTGGCACATTGCTACTCGTCCACATACTGCTACTCGTTAACACATTGCTACTCGTCCACATACTGCTACTCTTTGGCACATTGCTACTCGTCCACATACTGCTACTCGTTGACACATTGCTACTCGTCCACATACTGCTACTCTTTGACACATTGCTACTCGTCCACATACTGCTACTCGTTGACACATTGCTACTCGTCCACATACTGCTACTCTTTGACACATTGCTACTCGTCCACATACTGCTACTCGTTAACACATTGCTACTCGTCCACATACTGCTACTCGTTGACACATTGCTACTCGTCCACATACTGCTACTCGTTAACACATTGCTACTTGTCCACATACTGCTATTCGTTGGCACATTGTTACTCGTCCACATACTGTTACTCGTTGACACATTGCTACTCGTCCACATACTGCTACTCGTTGACACATTGCTACTCGTCCACATACTGTTACTCGTTGACACATTGCTACTCGTCCACATACTGTTACTCGTTGGCACATTGCTACTCGTTCACATACTGCTACTCGTTGACACATTGCTACTTGTCCACTTATTGCTACTCGTTGACACATTGCTACTCGTCCACATACTGCTACTCGTTGGCACATTGCTACTTGTCCATACATTGCTACTGTTCGTCCTGTGTTGCTACTAGTTGAGCCACTGCTGCCTGTCCTGACAGGCTATATGCCCGCACGTTGCTACGCCTGCACTTCGTGTAAGATGTCCAAAAGCGAAAGTAGTTTCATAATATTATTCACGGCCACCTTCCTCGAGTACGATCAATGGCGGCGATGTCGGTGGATGAATTCAAATTCCGTTAACGTCACGACGACAAACTCTCCAATTACCATGATGGAAGCACCTTCGGGGATACCGTTCGTTTTAATTTACGTTGATGGTGTCGATTCACGAGAAGCGTTACCTCCGAGAAATTATCCAACGTCACAAAGGGAAATTAGCGTAATAGACGGGGTCTTTACGTTAGAGGACATCAATCAGTCTGAGCGTTGACTGATGGTGGTGGTGATGATTTATCATCGATCCGACGACAACCGAGAGCGGCAGACGTGAGATTGATGAGACGCGTTTCTAAACGCACGGATGATTATGAGAATTATGCGAAATGTGAGACAACTAAGGGAGATACAATGACGGAGATGTCACTGTAGTGTTTGGTGGAGGAAGGTAAGAACAATAAAATAAACATTAGGATGACAATGGTGGTGATGGTGATTATAATGATGGTGACGTCGACAACGTCGATGATGCACCCTACCCTGAAATTTACCCAAACCATCCAACAGCACCCCCCGAAGCACAAAAAGCACCCCGTTACCCACTCAGAGGTTTACCGAAACCTCCTAAATGCACCCGCTTTGACGGGGGAGGTGCGCTCCCACGCCCCCTGGATCAGCGCCTGATCGGTCCTCGCGGCACATGTCAACGATATCAAAAAATATAGTGACACACAATTAAAGTTTTTCACTGCTGGCTGGTCTGATATTTCTTTGGATCTTTGAAAACAGTCTCTATGCTTTGCGTTTCTTCTAACTGTCATAAGGCGTTAGACATCGACTGACGGATCCAGAGCGTGACGTCACAACTGCAAGAATTGCTTGACATCCATCAAACTTATTCTAAGCTATCATGTTTGCATATTATATGCATGTGAGGTCGTTAAAACGGCATACCTCCGCTAGATTAATATTTCCCGTAGACTATATGATACTCCACCATTGCCGGTTAATTTTGTCTCTGTTAAAAATAGGGGTCAGAATTCAATACTTGCGGCGGCCGTTATTGTATTAAGCATATCGGACCGTTTGGTAAGCAAGCAGTGATTAAATGGATCCGCCATTCACGTAACGCGTATATGGATTCTGACATTCGCAAAAATAGCATAGGAAATTCTTCGGCACAAACGTTTGTTGCACCAGTAGCGCTGGCAAAAGGTCATTGTGGTGACACGCGAGCTGTCAGTGATGACACGCCAGTTCAAATCTCGACTGCCGTAAAGCAGAACAAAGTTGATACTGTCTACCTCATCACACACACACACACACACACACACGCACGCACGCACGCACGCACGCACGCACACACGCACACACACACGCACACACGCACACACGCACACACGCACACACGCACACACGCACACACACACACACACAAACACACACGCACACACGCACACACACACACACACACACACACACACACGCACACACGCAACCAGATTGTAGTAGAGTGACTCTATGCAATCAATGACAGACGAATTGATCGTGGTCAGTGGTCATTTCGGGTTTCGGTCATCTCACATTCTTGCCTCACATTCTCATACTTACTCGTGCAGAACACATTCGCGATTGCGACAGTAACTCAGTACATACATATACAACCCTAACGTGTCAACTGTTGGTGACAAACAACAATCCCACCTCTCACCTAACTACACCGAACGTTTAGATAATTAACTTAGCAACACCAGTACATATTACATTCGCTCATTGTTGGCGAGAGATAGCTGCTGATTTGTATTACCGACAACTATTTGGAGACAACAATTGATGCTTGTGTAGATGCAATACCAGCTTAATTTCCTTCCAGGAATTGCTTAATCCACGATTCCCTTAAAGCAAAGCTGCAGCTATTGTGTTCATTATATTAGGATCCGTACATGTTTCGACATGTTAACAATTTTGGGCATTATTAGTATCGTTTAATTGATTAGTTGTATATGACAATATAATTTGTCACGCTACCGGGGGTATTATGTTTCACGTTAGCCACACAATTAACGCAGCTGTATATAAATGCATTTCTTTGTTTGCGTTGGACGCCAACTATTCGCTAATTACTATTCATTGTGAAATAATCACAATATCATGTTTCTGTGGTACCAATTCTGGATGCGACCTTAGAAACACGTGGCTGCGAGAATAGACGACGGTACAGCAAGTACACCTTACATGTGCACCCTTTAAAGACGTGGCTGCGAGAATAGACGACGGTACAGCAAGTACACCTTACATGTGCACCCTTTAAACACGTGGCTGCGAGAATAGACGACGGTACAGCAAGTACACCTTACATGTGCACCCTTTAAACACGTGGCTGCGAGAATAGACGACGGTACAGCAAGTACACCTTACACGTGCACCCTTTAAACACGTGGCTGCGAGAATAGACGACGGTACAGCAAGTACGCCTTACATGTGCACCCTTTAAACACGTGGCTGCGAGAATAGACGACGGTACAGCAAGTACACCTTACATGTGCACCCTTTAAACACGTGGCTGCGAGAATAGACGACGGTACAGCAAGTACACCTTGCATGTGCACCCTTTAAACACGTGGCTGCGAGAATAGACGACGGTACAGCAAGTACACCTTACATGTGCACCCTTTAAACACGTGGCTGCGAGAATAGACGACGGTACAGCAAGTACACATTACATGTGCACCTTTTAAACAAATAATGCTAAAATTCCACATTCAACATTGGCGCCTGTTGATGGTTCATTCTCACCAAACAGTTAAACGTTATTTCAATTGCGTGGTGTTGATGGATGTTTCTGGTATGTGTTCGTTGGACAATTTAACTTATTTGAATTATTGCCTACTGCGCCTATTGGCGTTTACGGCAGCGATGACGTTGTTCCACAGCGGTCCCTCTCTTGCCATCCTCTCGAGGGTGCCCCAGCGTAGTCCTGCCTCCGCCATCTCTGCTTGTTTTGGACGTTCTCTCCTCTTCCTTTTCCCTTCAGGTTTCCAGAGCACTGTGGTTCTGGTGATTGAGTTGACTTCTTTCTGTAGCACATGGTCAATCTACTTCCAACGTCTGATGATGGTGATGATGGTACGCATGTCTGCCTGATTGGTTTCTTTAAGCAGCTGCTTGTTAGAAATTCTTCTGGACCAGAAGATCCTTAAAATTCACGTGAGACTTGTTGTGATGAAGGATGACTGTCTGGATATGTCTGGATATGTCTGGATATGTCTGGATATGTCTGGATATGTCTTGCTACGTCAAGGACAAAGCGTAACGTAACATGCAACGAGTAACACGACTCAATTAATTAACGCGTTTTCAATAGATTCCGCATAATTCTTAGTCAATAATCTGGTATAATACGATTTTCTTTTGGTCATCCACAATAGTGTATTCTACGGATGCGTACGTCTAAAATATTACGTATGATATCATTCGGAAGATTACCGGGACAATGTCCTTCTAGAGCGCTAGTTAACTATCGTTGGACGACACGTGAAGCACCACACCAAACCGACTAAACAAGGTTGTTTAGTCACATAATGCCAAACGAGCATCACAATATACTGTGACAGAATGTGTCACTACAGTCAATTATGATACGCTGATACATTTGAATTGCAAGATTTCGTGCCGGAACTAGAGCATGGCTGAATGAGTCCGATGTATTTCGTCGTGGTCGAATAAACAAGTCTACCAGGGACTTAGCTGCACCACACGCGCTGTTATTAACAATAACCATCCGACACAGTACACTGTAAACTCTACGTTCACCTGGTTATTTGGTAACGTTTCCAAATGCAAATTAATTGCAATAATGTGCCGGCCTATATAATGATTTGCGATATGTACTAACTGTCGTGCACGGATCATCGCTAGTTGGAAGTGTCCATTGGCGACGTCGAGCGAGTAATCCGAGAGAGGTTGCGAGTCGACAGGAAGGTAGACATCCGCAGCGGAACTAGAATTATGGGTAATCCGAGATGATGTCAGCCAGAGAGCTCCTAGAAAACGATCTTATCGGTTGGTGCGGTGAGCGGACGTTGATCAATCCCGTCACAATTGACGATGATCCTACAGAGTCAATATATGTGTCTACTAAAACACGACGGTTGGTTTACAAGGATGGCGTATTCGTACAACACTAAACTAGGATTCCATGTGTACGGGGCGCGACAAACAATGAATACAGTATCCATTGGAAACTAATAGACGTAGTTCCATATGTACATAATATATATATTATAATATATATATATATAAGAACGTTTTTTTACACAAACGGACGCGGAAAAATTAATTGCTCCATCTTATCCGCACAGGAATCGGTTGGGGAATTCCCAGAAGTGACGTCACCACAGAGGTATTTCCCACTCCGCATGTCGTTTCTGGACATGTAGAATCCTAACTTAATAACGCATATTGTTTTGTTTTCTTCCTAGTCCATTTACGAACCACACGTCAATGGGCGTTCACCGTTAGATTTTGTTCTACGCTCGCCGTTGTAGGTCCGTCGTACTATTTCCGGCAATCGTCATTACCTAAACCCCGCAGCTAATTTAGTGACTGGTTGTTGGCGGACGACTCCAACTAATCCCGGGAGACGCAGGTGCCGCGTGTAAGCCGGCGGGCACGCCGATAAAGCTAACACGGCAGTAATTGCGGCAGGCGTGACTCGCTGCTTTTCTATTACTGTGTCATCGTGTTGGCGGTGTGTAATTATCTCGCGGCTTGGCCAATCCTAGTTCCCGCTTCACGTGCATGGATACGTGCGTGCGTGCGTGCGTGCGTGCGTGCGGCGTGTGTATGCATACACGACGAGCGTGGTTCGTTTCTAGGAAGTGTGTTCCATTGATGTATTGCATTGCATCGTCAAGAAATTGCCGTCGAATATGTGTATTTTAACCGACGCCCGTTATTAATAATATTATCGTTATAGTCTTCCATTATGAAAACCATGGTAGATCATGTCATATAATGGTAAATTATGATATACCATTGTAGTCCTTATACCATGGTAGACTATGCTAAACCATGTAATACCATAATTGTTTCTTTCGAAACACAATAGTGTAGTGCTTGCAGTGGTAAACCAACGACATGAAATACTACAATATACCACGATATTTACCTCCGCCAAAACGCCATGATGTTTACCACATGGTATATTTTCATAAGTGATTAATAAAACAAGAATAATATTAACAATGGCACGTCTACAGAAGATAGAGGAATGATAGATACGTAGACATGGTTACGGGACAGCGTGTCGAGTCCTCTCCGACCGCATCAGCCACGCCGATGAAGGCTGTTGTGTGATACGACCCAGCGTCAACGCCACTTCCGCCATTTGATATGAACGTCCCCTGTTGATCTGACATAAACGGCATTACGCGATACGATCACGAACGGGACGTGTCAGTTTTGCTAAATGAGAAATTGTGTTTACGACTGATGCAGAACATCAAAAAGCTCAACTTGCATAAACGAGCCGGAGTCAAATGATGCCATTTGAATAATGCGATCAACACTTGTGCTGCCACCCTGTGGCGATATTGTTAGCGCGTCGCCGCCGAAGCCGGCGGCGCTAACTACAGGAGCTGTAGGTTGCGCGATGCAATTAACAATGACGTTGTTTAAAAACGGAAGGGACTCCTTATTGCGGTTTCGGACTAGCATTGGCAATCACGAGCGTTACGTCATACGTAATGAGGTCACTCGTCGGCTAGCGGCGTCACGCCGACTTACAAGGCGAGCCGTTAGTGACGGGCCGAGTGACGTCGCTGCCAACTGTTGCCGTCGGCGCCCACGGCTAACGTCGATAGACAACTAGGCTTTCAGTAATTGCTGATACGATTGTGAGTTGCGTTAAGTTTATCAATAGATATTATACAGAACGCGCGTGACAGCTGCAGCGGACGACGTCATCGGTCACGTGATCCCGTTCATGTCGCCGACAACGAGCGACGATTAAAGCCACACTCGTCGCAAATAAACGCTGTTGACAGAGGTAGAGCGACATGTGTTGACTTAGGCCACTATCGCTAAAGACAAGTTACGTCAAAGCTACAAATCGGAAGCAAAGTCATGAGAAGATGGGGAAGCGTCCTCTCAGGAAGCTACACTATAACATATAGGCGTAGTATGTACGGAATTGTGTAATACTGCCATGTTTTGCATTAAACAATTTATGTTGAAGATGAGTTCTTTAGATTGTTTTTAAAATGATGTTCATCGTTAAGGACAAAATAACATAACTCCTATTTTAAGAAAATCTCCTTCCGTGTCAATATTTCGTTCGTGAACGCATTTTAGCAACAAAGCAAACATGAATCTTTGTGTTTATTCAATGCGTAGATATATCACACACAAAGTAATAACATCACTTGTTCATGTCCTGTTAATTTTATTAGAAGTTATATCCTTCGCCACAATGTATAAGTATACCTATCGGATTTATCGTCAAGGATTTCAATATGTGGGTTCCTGCTCTCTAACCTAAATGATTGCAAACATCATGCTGATTATTCAGTATTATCCGAATATTATAATACAGGTACGGTTTGTAACACCCATTGTCCGTACGCCCGAAATGCCCAACATTCTAGTGTATCACTATCTATAATACAACGCATAATCGACTGTGTACATACTATGAGATTGTCGGGGCCCTTCTATATGTGTGTGAGTGTGTGTATGTGTGTGTGTGTGTGTGTGTGTGTGTGTGTGTGTGTGTGTGTGTGTGTGTGCGTGCGTGTGTGTGTGAGAGAGAGAGAGAGAGAGAGAGAGAGAGAGAGAGAGAGAGAGAGAGAGAGAGAGAGAGAGAGAGAGAGAGAGAGAGAGAGAGAGAGAGAGGGGGGGGGTATATATGCTAGCCACAAAAAGAAATGATACAAATGTCATTATATTGTTAAAAAGTGGTTTTAACTGTCCACACAAAAGTGTGATCAAAGTGTAACATGAATGTCATTATTTTCACGTGACAATAACACGATTGCTTTAACGTTTATATCTAGCCTTTAGGGTCAAAGTTGTTTCAACAGCAAACTTAAACGTCACAAGATTAATAACGACAGTGTCCTCCATCTGCGTTGATCACTGCAGTGCATCGGCGCCTCATTGATAAAATGTGGGTATGGAACCTTTGGGTGTACCAACAGCTCTCCAAACGTCTGCCTTATGTAACCATGCCTGTTACGTAAGACCCTACAGGACCACTTTCTTTGTTTTCACAAAAAGGCGTTGCCTGACCTTGCATTACGTAAGTTTCCAATGGAAGTCATGTTGTGGTAGAGTCTACATGTCCCTGTTTCATGTTAATCGACATTGATCAATACTAATCCATTGCATTACATTTTGGTGCCTTTCATCCTATGCACAGGTTCTCTTTGTGGCTATTATATATAAATATATTGTAGCAAGAAACAACGTTTACTGAAATTACTGCGGGTCAGTCAACTGTCATGTTTGGCTGGCAACGCTCAGAATGCGCTATTGTATACGGTATATAGACCATTTACCGGAGTGAAATATGGACCCCATGCAAAATTACATTTGGTACAAATGTATTAAGTAAGTTTTTTTAAATGGTTCCCTCAACAAATGCGGACAACATCAGCGGCGGTTGACTGAACACCCAAGTCCTTCGTCTCATTACGAGCCTGTCAGCATTGATCGAAGAGAAAAGTGAAATGCTCGAGTAGGCAATGAAAAACCTCAAAGTAAGTTATCAACGAAGACAGAATGTCATCAAGACAACTCATAGAGGAAGATAACAAATTATTGTGTGGGTGAGACACGGTGTGTGGAACGTCTACAGGTAGCAGCAGATACGATATGCAGAGTACAATAAGGCTACAGCGACAGGACCGTCAATATTCAGTCGATGAAAATTACAACAGTTATAGGCAAAGATGTAGAAGAACTAGCGCGGACGGTGTAGGGAGTACGACATGTGTGGAAACACAAGAAACAGGACGCATTAGTGAAACAACACAAG
Source organism: Escarpia spicata (assembly GCA_963995525.1). NCBI lineage: Eukaryota > Metazoa > Annelida > Polychaeta > Sabellida > Siboglinidae > Escarpia > Escarpia spicata. Next base: position 55,049,618 of record OZ023209.1, read on the forward strand.
GCAAATACGATTTGAGAACAACAAATAAAACGGTTCACCTGAGCAGAAAGGAAAACATCAAGTTTAACCGATAAAGGTGCATGGCCGTTCCTCGTTTATTTTCCTGTCTTTATATTTATACTGTTGTTGTTAATATTAGAATGACTATGTTGAAGCCATACAGCCCGCAATATTATTTTTATAAGCCCGAATTAATGATTGCATTTTGAAAGTAGCGCCGCGAAATGTTTAAATTGTAAACAAAATATTGAAATACTAAACAGCGGCTATTGCCTATAACTGACACTTATTATGGAAATATGCTACCTTTGAAGTTTCTGGTTCCCACGCACCAAGCCACAAGTCGGACAAAGTGCAACTAATTCAGCGAACGTCCGGCTAATGATAACAAAACAGAACATAAAATCTCGCTTTAGTACGTTAACGAGTAATCTACCCGGAGAACACCACGCCACTGGGACGGATATATTTCCAGACCGAGAAACACCAAACAAAACAGCATGAGAGTGGGCACCACGTCGCCATCTTAAGATCTAAACTGCAAGACCGACTAAGTAAACGTAAGTCAAAATGTGTAGGTCAAAACGTGTGTTTTGAAAGAACATATATATTCGAATGTTTTGAGCTTATTAGCCAGCTTTCTCAACTGTGGTGAAGAACGCGTCAACGTCCTCCAGGTAAAGTCGCCTTACGTTGCTAGTTTTAATGAGATAACCCATCGCGAGGCAACCTATTTACGCGGCTAATGAGGCCAGATTGATTGATTTAACGCTTGGCGCCGACTGTTCCTGGTGGATGCGAAGACAGACTCGGATTCACACTCGGCAGGAAACGGCCATACGTCACACCAGGGGGCGTTGCTGCAGCATGGAACCGGAAGTTGATGTGGCACATCTATCCTATATGCTTTTGCGTAAAAATCGTCGACACACATAGACTCCTGCATAAGTATTGTCAGATTATCATCGTCGCAACGCTATCCGACTAATTACAGACAACAGATTATATTTATCTATCAGTATACCCTTTGATGGATGCTCTTGAAGCCGCCAATTACGTCGTACTGCCAGACGAGACCCAGTCATTAAACTGCGCACGTGTAACTAGAGTGAATTCCTCGGCGCGGCGACGTAACTATGATCAGTGTGCGCGCCTGTATATCAATCGTCAGTATAATTACTTATTGCCTAGATGATACGATGCCTATGGAAGACCGTTATGTAGTAAAAACGACAGAAATAGAAAGTTGAGTTCGTCAGCTCCCCTTTCTGGCATGACTGGCCATGCGTGACCAGTGTTTGACGCATCATCCATGGCTGGTTTTGACTCAACAGGTCATGCGTAATTGGCTTTGATACAACTGGTCATGCACGACTGGTTTATGACGCAACTGGTTATGTGAGTAGTCTAGTACTCATGGGTGGTCAGATGCTTGACGCAACTGGTCATGTGTGACTGGATGTTTGACGTAACTGGTCAAGTGTGATCGGATGTTTGACGCAACTGGTCATGTGTGACCGGACGTTTGACGTAACTGGTCAAGTGTGACCGGATGTATGACGTAACTGGTCAAGTGTGACCGGATGTTTGACGCAACTGGTCATGTGTGACCGGATGTTTGACGTAACTGGTCATGTGTGACAGGATGTATGACGTAACTGGTCATGTGTGACCGGATGTATGACGTAACTGGTCATGTGTGACCGGATGTATGACGTAACTGGTCATGTGTGACCGGATGTATGACGTAACTGGTTATGTATGACCGGATGTTTGACGTAACTGGTCATGTGTGACCGGATGTTTAAAGTAACTGGTCATGTGTGACCGGATGTTTGACGTAATTTGTCTTGCGTGCCCGGATGTTTCGTGTAACCAATAACGCGCAGCCGGATGTTTGACGAGTATGGCCGAATCATTAGATACGGGTTGCCGAGTTCCTTGTCTGCTTGAATACATTTGCGGAATTCACTATGTTGCGATTTGGCGAAATATATGACATAGCTCAGTCGTGTGGTTGTTCTCGACCATAGTATGATGTTACCGAATGATGTTACCGACACATGAACAGCTCATCGTGTTCTGAAATCGCTGATTTGGCCCCAACATACATTAATAAACATGATATTTTAGGGGTTTTGTAAATATACAAAATCCAATAATCCAAAAACAATTTGGATAGGATCGATGCCACCCACCCACCCCACATAAAAAATGGAAAGGCCTAAACATTGTAGTGATACAATGACATGTATTTACGTTTTCAAGTGACGGAGTTGCTAAAAACAATACCGGTGGTATATGGAGACAGGTTCCTAATTGTTTCTATTAAAAAGAATGGGTAGAACACATTATACGTCAGTGAACTGCGACTGGTTTATTATATTAACAACGAACTACACGTTTACAGGCACAACTGAAAATGCATATAAAGAGCAGGATTTGTTCACATTCCGTGTTCTGTGGAGTAACTCGTTTTTTCTTCTTCACGTGGCCTGTGTCCTTCTTGTGTTTGACCAAGTTGTGAGGGCTACGGAATTTTTCAAACACCCTTTGCATGCTGTATACAGCTTTCTCACTTGTGCAGGTGACTGGGTGTCGTTGTTACTGTCGTGAGTCCGTTTCTCGGTGCACGAGTCGCACGTGCCGGTCTTTGTTGGCAGTGGAAGCACCTGCCCAATGTTTTTTATTCCAAACGGACCCTTCACCCACCCATCCACTTCCAATTTGTTTTGGATTATTGAGATTTTTTATATTTACAAAACCTTTTATCGTCACGAGTATTCGTTTCAACAGTGACGTCGCAGTTACACGCAATATATTGTATTGAAAACAAAACGTAAATGTCACCATCCTCGTATTGTTGTATTTTTTATACTGTGATATCACAGTGACATTTAACAGTCTGTCTATGCAATTGACGTATTGTACGGCGGTTCACATAGCCTATCAACGGCGCCGCTTGAGCACGACTACGTCGATCTCCGGGGCAGTGTTGTTTATTGTCCACGTCCGCCATCCGACTGATATCATCAATGGAAACCGATACCACTAAGAGTCGCGTTTATTTGCCGTCACGCGCATAAAATGTTACATCCCGGGGTAATAAATCATGCAATCCCTTTGTTTAAAAGGCATAACTCTAAAAGACCCGAATCATTTCAATGAAGCCATGTGTACGTTCGTTACGTTACGCAAACAACAATCTTTAAAATTAACTTAGCGACAAAACAGTAGAAGTATTGGTGGGAATTTATTAAAACGTACACAACACACGTTTAGCCGTTGTTTGACGCTGTTAAATCTCACGAGGACGACGACTCTAGACACCATCAACGTTGCAAGCATTCTATAGAACGACGTGGCGCAGTCGCACGGGAAATCTGACCGAGCGAGCGTGGTGTGACGCGAGCACGGAAACCCAGTGCACGACCGAGACAACAGGTGAGCGGGCGATCTGGCAATCAGCGACCAGGAGCCATCACTCTATCGATCGCTGCCCGGTAACAGATTGGTGAAGGCGGTCGGCGCATTCTCGTCACGACTCGACGGTGCTTGACGCGTCTTCAAGAGAGCGAGGGACGGCGTCATCTTGTCGTCACCCCGGGGTACGATATCCAACTAGTCAAGAGTGCATCGCCACTGCGCCTGATCGGTGATGTCGTGGCGCAGATCAATTAATACTCGCCAGTTGTAAACAGGAAACGGATGACAAAACGGTGACTGCGTTGCTGCGATTAGTTCGTCTATCATGGGGAGGTTCAATAACTATATTTTGTTTGATTGATTGGTTGGTTGATTGATTGATTGATTTATTGGAAGGGTTTGGATTAGTGAATGTGTGTACGTGTGAGTGTGTGCGCGCGGGCGTGCGTGCGTTCGTTCGAACGAGCGTGGAGCGTGGGTGAGTGAGAGAGCGAGCGGGCGGGCGGGCGGGCGGGCGGGCGGGCGGGCGTGAGTGACTGAATGAGTGAGCGAGTGAGCGAGTGAGACACAGAGTCACGGATACTGACATTGGGTGTAATAAACATGAATGAAATAAATAATTGACGGAGAAACGGACTAGGGTGTCTAAATATTTCAATTCGCAAACTTTAAAAGGCAGTACGCAAATGGAAATATTTACATAATTTCGGAAGAGAACACAAACCCACCGAAGACAGTGAAAAGACATTCCTGTAAAACTGTGAAGGGAATAACGGCGATAGGCCATGGCAATAGGGCACGGCAATATAACTTCGATGATAGGGGAGACCACACAATGAGAAGATGCATATTCTGCGGTATGTCATCAGCTGACATATTTATCTGAAAATACAACGCGTTGAATGAATGCTTCTACATTCATTACATTGACGAGCTAAGTGTAGCGGCGCATCCTGGTGGTGTTGAGAGGCCGAGGCCGGACGTTAACAGATCGCAGTCGGGTTGACACGTGCACGGGTCGAATTGAACCTTACCAGTCGCGGCTGAGTGGCGCTAAAGGGACTCGATACATCGGCGGCTAGACGTAGGAGGTATTGGGTCAAGCCGGCTGCGCCGACGGTAAAACATAGCAAATGTAAGTTCTTATATAGCGCAGCATCAAGTCCTCAGAACAGCTCAAAGCGCTTTATACTTTAATCCCTGGCAGACCTGTTCAATCGAACACCATCCCGACAGGGAGGGAGGGAGGGAGGGAGGGAGGGAGGGAGGGAGGGAGGGAGGGAGGGAGTTCGATAGAAAGGGAGAGAGATAAAGATCCCTCGCACAACGTTGATTTGTTTACTTTGAACTTGAAGATACAATAAACCGAGAACAACTGTCCAATACTAATACTTATTATGCACCGAATAACGAAATGTATAAAGTACCCAGCGAAGACTACACTCAACACCAATTGGCCACTTGACGGACCACTCGTAACTGCCGTAGGATCGCTACAACTCCCACTTCCCAGACGTCAGCTGTTGATTGATAGGCCAGGGGAACCGGCTGGCGGGCCCGTTGTGCTGGGACGTAGCTCCTGGGACGAGCAATTAACCTGGCTAATCTTCGTTTCATCTGCGCCCGTGGCTCGGCCACGCTGCAGCGCCTGGACGGCTCACTTACTATTCGGCAACACGCCGTTGGATCGGCGTTACGTGGCGGGGGGAATTTAATCGCCGGTAATTGTGCATTTCTTTTCTCAACCGAGTATGTCGGCGTATAAGTGAATCGTATTTGCGCTAACGTCGTGCACTGAAACATTCATTTAGACCACACCGACAGAGAGGGTGCAGTGAATTGGCTACCAGCCGTTGCGGGCAAATATGTAATTAATTTGCGCAAACCAGCAGCATTTGATTATCGGGTTTGGAACTACGCAAGGACAATCTGTTATTAACCGCTGATGCAATAGGAATGCGGAAGTAGCGCCGATAAATCTCTCTTATTAGACTTTCTGCAAGCTCTCGCTGGACATATTGCAAATAATATTACAAGGAACACGCAGGTCCAATCCCGCCGAAATAACGTCCTAACTATTGGCAACGTCAGAGGTTGCACATTAAGCAACGCCTGGTTTTGGGAAGTCGCGCGTGTTCAGTCGTCGCGTCGTTTGACCAAACGTCATACCGCGTCACAAAGACGTATAATCACAGACGCGTGCTTAAACGTGATGACGCTACAGTGGCGATACTACCAAAGCATTTAAATTACCAAGCATAGTCACTCAGCGATCCGCCATTTTGAATTTAAACTGGTAGCGTATACAATATAATTACATTCAGACATGAATAACAGAGGGCGCTGCGCGAGTGACTATGCTTGGTTATTTAAATGCTTTGATACTACTCAGCGAAGACATAGTATGTAAAATTATCCTGGGCCCGAGGTTAAAAGCCGACACGCAGCTCGATATCAGCATCTGAGTGGCTACCGAGACGTAATCAATCCATTTGAAGAAGTGGTGCAACACAAATTAGCTATATATATATATATACACACACACACACACACACACACACACACACACACACACACACACACACACACACACACACACACACACACACACACACACACATATATATAGTGTCAGCGAGATGGACACTCAGAAACTATTGTTTTCAAGGTGTACAATTATAAATTAATATGATCATATTTACTAGGCAACCAAAACATTAACTAATAGGTTGAAATGGCAACAACGTATTGTTTATACCTTTCTAATAAATAGGGTAAAACCTATTTTTTTCCAAAAAGAAGTTAGACAAAGTGTTCCAATTATAAAATCATGAAGTCACACTTTTGTGAGTGGAAGATATGATGTATTAAAAAGTCATACAGAGGCCAAAGGTCATGCTGAACATCTGACTGAGACTGGTATTGCACAACGACAAGTACAGGACAGATAACTTTGTGTGTGCAAACTACTTAGATACAACTAAAAGTGTTGCTATTGTACAGTTTGGCATGTATCCTTTTAAACACGTAGTTGTACAGCAAAATATAATTACATTACCTTTGGCACTACTATAGTATTTTATATCATTATTAATTATTACATGAATACTACTGGGTACGTTATAATAAAATATCAGGAAATGCGGTTATAAATTAACTTCTGCAAAACTCTTGCACAATAGTGTGTCATATGTGTGACACGTTGGCACTGTGTTAGAAAATTGGACTCTCAATTTAGTTAATTCGGTTTTGAAACTGGTTGGCTGCTGTTTCGAAGCTTGGGCATTTTGTTTATTACACGTTGCATCAGTTCATTCAGTTGTATACATCCGTACACGGGTCAGTAACTGTGGCGTGGCTGAATTGGTTTCTGAGAAGTCGAGATGGTATTCGACTCGGTCTGCCAGGCGGTGAGTGTAAATCGCTTTGAGCAGTCTTAAAAACGAGATACCTTGCTATAGTAAGTTATTACGATACACATTATTTATATGTATGTATTTTCTTCATGTTTACACATGTACATTAATATTAATATATTTAAGTGTATCTTTATAAAAAAAAACGGTTATTTCAATGTGTAACACATATTTAGTTCAAAAAAGAAATAACCATTTTGAACTTTTCATTGAAACTGTTATGAAGTTATTATTAAGTGCCACTAAATTATGTGCTACTATAGGAAGTAACAGCTGGTCAGTTAATATAAGTTGTAACACAGGTAAGAGTGCCAACTCAATACGACGCGTGTGGGCTACATATTATTTATTTTTAATTATTATAAACACCGTAACATCATATTCCAAGTATCTCGGGTAACACCAACACCGTCGGGCCCTCGATCATTGTACTGACATACAATGTCTACGAATGATACATTGATACACAATATCAGAACTAATACAGCGTGACCAATCTGGCAGTTATGTTACTAATGATGTTACGATATGTTATCTTTTGAATTGTCTTGTACCATGTTGGTTCCATCGTGCACAATGAGGTACGTTCCTTCAGCGTTATTCTATCGATGTTCCTCTGCGCATTTCACCACAAAATAAACACATGTCAAAACGGCGAAAGTCTTCGTCTGTCATCGCTTTATAGTTGGAAGTTGATGTTGTTTATAAATAGCTGTAGGTTTGTTATCTTCGCCAACGAGAGAGTTCCATTTGGCCGCTTGTGTATTTGATTAAAACAGCGCCATTGCGTCTAAGGAGCTCTTTCTTTCGCTCTCGCACTCAAAACGGCGTACTTAGTTGAGAACGTAGTTTTATAACCCCGGTGAGCACGGATTCTCCGGTGAGCATGACATCTCGAGTCTGAGTATGGAGTGGAGCATGAGCACGGAGTACGCTTGATAACCTCGTGCCCAAGTCTGTGTTACGTGGGTTATAAAGTGTAACATAAAAATATATGTCGATGTTTTATAGATTTTAAGAGATTTTTTATATTATACAGTACACCATCTATTAAAGGGATCCAGTCTGTTCCTCTACCCGGAATTAGCCAGTGTAGTAGTAATTTGTAAAAGGAAGTCTGGTGTGTTGAACGTGAGGAACAAGAAATCGTCGGAATCAAAGGGTATAGTGGTTGACTCAGCCCAACTCGGCAATATTGCCCATAAATCTAGTTTTGAAACTGGACGTTTTTTGTTTATTATTTGAACATGCTTTATTACGGGTTTACTAAACACAATTTGCGGGCAGGGAATTGGCTTCAACATACTTAGTAGAGTCTTAAGAACATTATATTATTAATAAATGAAAAACTCTTTTTGAAACTGTACATAATCATCGAAGTCTGGGTTACGTCAGTTATAACAAGCAACATTAAAGTATATGTCTATATTTTATAGATTTTAAGATACATGTTATATTATGTTGTATTATATATAAATTAGACCATCTATTAAGCTCAGACTGTTAGCAGTCTGTTAACAGCGTGATAAGCATCTAGTCACTTACTCCCACGCACAATGGGGTATTAGAACGCGCTCAATTCCACTCGCATGACAGCGCGCCCAATGCCTGCCGTTAATCAGCAGAACAAACAACAGCCTGCAAATACAGCGTCAGTGCTGTCGAGAGCGAAATGACGTCATCAGCAACTTTGAAGGGGTATAATTTCGCAGTAATGACCTAATCATTTAAAGGTATCAATCACAAGAATGTTTATACGTTAGCTCGGTCGTCCGATAGTTGGATACTAGTTTGTTGAGCCGACGCTATATAGAAGGAACAGTTACTGTTGGATATATTCCTGAACCATTGTGGTCATACAATTATTCCTTAATGACGCTGTGTTTGCTTGATTTTCGCGATTCACAGTGACAGCGCATATATACTACTCTATCTAATCACATAATATAAGGCATGTTTTGTCTGTGTTAGTTATTATTTTGAAAAAACACCTAATTGAATGCAACCCAAGCAAAGAAAGGTCGTTTTCACCGATGTGTTATCTGTAGTAGTTAACACAAATAAAGATAACGGACAAGACGGTGGCGTAGGTTAACACAATGGACAAGACGCGACGTATGGTTAACATAACGGACATGACGTCGACGTACGGTCAACATAACGGACAGTACAGCGACGTGTGGAAAAGAAGACTGGATCGTGACAGTTAATGAATACAATACAAAAATGGATACTTGAAATGTTTCTGTTGTCAGAGGAAGTGGAAGACGCTGCTACGAGGGTGACTTGTGGAGGAGACTTCCGGATCGTTGACAAGGCGGTTGGACGAGAATTCCCTATCAGTAACCAGGTAGTTGGAGGAGACTGCCGGATCAATGACAAGATAGTTGGAGGAGACTTCCAGATCAGTGACGAGGTTGTTGGAGGAGACTTCCGGATCAGTGACGAGGTGGTTGGAGGAGACTTCCGGATCAGTGACGAGATTGTTGGAGAAGACTTCCGGATCAGTGACGAGGTGGTTGGAGGAGACTTCCGGGTCAGTGACAAGGTTGTTGGAGGAGACTTCCGGATCAGTGACGAGGTGGTTGGGGGAGACTTCCGGATCAGTGACGAGGTGGTTGGAGGTAGTAATTCGATGACGCAGAAAGAAGCCAGCAAGGCACACTTTGAATGTCACTGCCAAGACAAGCGAGATTAATTTGCAAGGCAGGACTTGAAAGATCAGAAGGTGACTAAGAACTGTTGTGACGTCATGGCATCGTTTCGCCGAGCGGAGCTCTTTGCGTGTATTCAAATAGTTTTGTGCTTTTCGGTTCTACTGTGCTGACACGGTCTTCCAATGGTCGATATGCAACGCAATAATCACCGGTCGGGATTCGGGATGGACATTTCGTGCGCTGGTAGGAACAAAAACGCATGCGGCACAGTTTCTGCACCAAAACCTCATCCGTCTTTGACGTTGACATCGCCGCCCCATTAGTACTTCGACTACAGCGCATATATAAACACTTACGCGGCCAGTTTGCTGTAGACAGACCGCACAGACGTAATGGTGTAAATGTTACAGAGTCACTGCATGTGTGTGCACCAATATTTCTTTCGTTCGTGTCCTATTCGGCCTTGCAAAACACCCGCCTGGACAAGAACAGCATGGTCTCGTTTCGTCGATGGCATTGTCATCCGCCGATGCGCTTCCACCCGGCAAAGCCTACTGCGAATTGTGCCAGCCTATCTCCAACAGAGATGGCATTATTTCTCTGTTCGTGTCTAATTTTAGCACCAACACATCAATGGCGCATCGGAGTCATCGATTCGGCAGCGTTATCGGCGTTGTCACTGCAATATGGCTGTTTCATATCCACATTTGTCGTGCTTCGGGCGAGCGAGCGGCAGACTCCGGAGCCGCGCGCTTCAACAGCGTTCGCTCAACGACAACTGCTTTTTATGACTAGCAGTAAACTAAGGCTTTCGGGCCGCGCGAAGAAACGACGTAGTCTGCTCGTTGAGCACAACGCAAACAAGCATGCAAACACGTGACGTGCAGAGTAATCGCTGGTTAAAGACTGAAGTCCTTCGGGAGGCGCAAAGATAAAAAACTGCCGGGGCCGTTCTGGTGCTGAATAGTGATTACCGTGGATGGCCTGGAGCGATTTAAGAGGACATATGTGTGACAACGTCCTGTCAGGGCCGAGACATCGCTTGGGCAAGTATTGTCTTCACGCGAGCCACGCAGAGATAAAGGTTATGTAGCCCAAATATCGCCTATTACGTCCATATTGAAGGGTGGTCAAAACATCTAACAAGTGGCACTCTGAGAGACCATGTTGCGTATGGTTCGTCACCCGCTAAGACTCTTTCTTTGTCCGTTAAATCTCGAAAAGCATTCGTACTGATTCCACGAAGCTGAACAGACACAGTGCTGATCTCTGAGCAGTGCATAAATGTTTTAATGGTCTGTCCAGGCCTAAGTCTGATTAATGTTCTCTGAATGTACAGACGACTTGGAGGTCGTTTGCTAGGAAGCTGCAGTCTGGTACAATGAGACAAATACATATGTCCTCCCAGAGTGTATGGCTTGCTGGTGAAAGAAACGCACACACGCGCACACACACACGCGCGCACACGTACACACACACACACACACACACACACACACACACACACACACACAGTCACACACATACACACGCACGCACGCACGCACGCACGCACGCACGCACGCACGCACGCACGCACGCACGCACGCACGCACGCACGCACGCACGCACGCACGCACGCACGCACGCACGCACGCACGCACGCACGCACGCACACACACGTACGCGCGCGCGCGCGCGCGCGCACACACACACATACACACATGCACACATGTCGATATTGCCGTGGGTCAATACATTTCGACTGGCGTATCGTTGACGTACACAGAGCCAGTGTCGCCTCAGTAATGGAGTGCACGAGGAGGAAGTCGTCAGCGCTTTGTCTCCCGCCCCCGCGATGTGTCGCCGCCGGTACTGTACACTCCCCTTGTCGGGGTTAGCTCGGCACATAGCTTCTTCATATATGATATAAACGACGCTGACATGCCTGTTAGGCCCAGTTACTTAACCACTGATTTACTGCATCCGTTGCATGATGAACACAACGACCTTCCACTTCGGACACCAAGTCGAATGTGTACACGCGACGACTACTGAATGCACGCCGCGTACAATCACGCGTGTGTCAGGGTCAGCACAAAACAGCAGGTGCGCCGGTTGTAGAAACGACAGAAATCTACTGTAACACTAGTTTCTGTTGCACCAGTGACGTCAGTATAAAGGGCCATTGTTGTGCGTTTTTTAGCCGATCGGATGGGGTGACTTGACGCACGAAGCGATGTTACGTCACACTCGGTGCATTCCGCTAAGATCAATGAAACTGCTTAGTTCTACTTAGCTAAAGACAGTAACGTATCCTAACCAGTATTCGGCAGTGCTAACCATGGTCTGGCCGTGCTGACATCCACATGACCCTGCTAACCATTATTGGACCGTGTTAACCGCCATATATGGTGATGCTAACGGCTATGCGGTGTTACTAACCGACTTATGGTCATGTTACCGACTCCACGATCGTGCTAACCGCTACATCCGGTCATATTAACGGGGGCATGACCGAGCGAACCGCGACATGACCGGACTACCTCCACGCCGTGGTGCTGCCGACCACATAGGCATGCTGACTCGTACACAAACGAGTTAGCGGCTTCTGTAGCGACGGAGAGCGTTCACCCCACCGCACTACAGTAACACCAAGTGCAGATTCGAGTTCCAACGTAAAGAGACGGCAAAACACGTTAATAACGACTATGGTGGCTCTTGTGTACTCAAATGTACGCAATGGTGTGAACTGACTCATAAAGCCAACCAAAGTGCACAACATTAAAAGACTTAAAGGGACTGTGATTAGTGTTTGGTCAGGTTATAGCCTACGCACGTAGCTAGTTGCATGAGGTAGGTGTACTGTGTCCCTAATTGTAAAAAAAAAAAAAAATTCCGATCTCAAGCTAAGTCTAATTAATAATATTGTACTTCATGTCTATACTTGTAATGTAGTGTGTGTGTGTGTGTGTGTGTGTGTGTGTGTGTGTGTGTGTGTGTGTGTGTGTGCGTGCGTGCGTGCGTGCATACGTGTGTGCGTACGTTTGTGCACATGTGCGGTTGCGCATGTGCGTCAAACAAGATACATCTTCGGGATTGGCACGGACGCAACACTTTCAGTCGGCTGACAGCCAACGCAAATAGCTCTGAGAAAAAGCAGGCATTGCGTGTTAAACACAAGAGGCGGTAAAAGCGGATAAGCCCCAGGAGATCGTTTACTTAAACCAAAGTGAAAAGTTTTGTGTACGCTTCGCTGCCCCCATCTGTGCGGTCTTAGACTGGGACCGCGGAAGCCATGTCTAGCACAGATGTTTGTAGTCACGCAAATAACGCTGTTGTTCATATGAAATTCGTGATTAATTTGAAAATAGCGATTACGGTTAAAGTCCTCGTTAACATGAAACTCGCTATCACCATCACCAACACCATCACCGTCACCGTCACCATCACCGTCACCGTCACCGTCACCGTCACCGTCGCCGTCGCCGTCGCCGTCGCCGTTGCCGTTGTCGTTGTCTTCCTGCGCGCCCCTTTCTCTTTCTCATAACCATGTTGGCGTATACCGTGTTTCCTCAGTTAACGTTGCTTATGTCCCATCTTCTTGTTCTGCCAATCGACACGCTCGCTGGACTAAAGTATAAATTTGGCTCTGCGTCCGTCTTCGCGGGTCTATGGTGTCGTCTGTCTCACACCATCGCTGGTATCGGTGGCGACTACCAATAAACTAGTTTTCATATACGGTAGTGAAAATGTTAATTTCATAGAAATGCTACACACAAATAATTATGCAAAGTGTAGATTTTCAGGAATATGACGCTTGAATATATATATCTCTGTCTAAACTATTTGGGTAATTTCGCAAACATGATTTTGTGCGAATTTGGATTTTTAATATTGTTGACTTCTTCAAAATGCACCTGATTCGGCGGTGGCCTTTGCTGCGGTCTAGTTTCGTCCTTGCGAGAGCCTGACTTAGGTTTTCAACGGCATCATAACCTACAACTGCCGATTACTACAGCACCATCGATCGCGCCTGATTTGATGAAACATTCCATTATAACACGTCTAGGCATGTTCGTCCGTAAACTCGCCCTATTCCCCCACGCTTTTCGACGGCGTCGACTCTCGCTGCCTCGAACGCTGCTTCGTGCCAAATATATTGATTCGCTATGATTCGGTTCGCTCGCAATTCAATATGATATGTGTCCGCTAAAGTCGACAGAGCGGCACTAGTGCTTTAGTCTAAGTCCTCACAAAGCCATTCGTCGCTACCTTCGTAACAGATCGATTTCCGCCACCGGAAGTGCCCGTAGCACATTCCCGCGCATGTGCACAAAGGCGTAAAGATAGCAGGGCGTATCGGGGTAAGCGTCAATTTTGTATTCAGAGCCAATCCGTCGCAAAAAGGACGCAGACAAAAATGGCACAATAGTGTCAGAAAGTGATTGATTCCCGGAGACAGTAATGTTGTTGACGTCTCCTGCGGTGGAATGTTATCACTCAAGCGCCAGTTTGCTAAACAGCTACGCGCATTTCAATCTGACACGCGTCTGTGTTACGTAATGCTAAATCGCCTGCAATTCGTCGCCAGATATCGGGTGGTGCACAGATAAAAGATTTAGTGTACAGAGACACGTCGAGAAAACGAATGCCTCAGAAAAGGTCAAACCGCGTTCCTGGACTCGGGACGACTTGATGATCACCTAGATATGTTGTGGGCAGCACCGTTTGTCTCTGGCCGCCTCCAGACGTGACCGCTGGCTCTGATGGTCAATCGGCACAGTGGCATTGTGAGTTAGCATCGACCAGCCAGAACTAACAGCATCCGTTTCACGCAGAACGCGAGGCTTTTTGCTGAACATTGTGAAAATATCGCAAGCGATGATATGATATATAAGTGGGGGACATGGAGAGGGAGAAAGGGGGGAATGGAGAATCGCCGAAGAAATGCCGGGCTAAATGCCATCGTCACTCAGCAGTCGATAGCCGGCCGTGAAATCGGATCAACTGCCAGGGAGCAGAACGGAGACGGTCGAAGGAGCACCTGTCGTCGACAGAGGAACAGACATCGGCAACTCGCAGACACGAGACAGTTGTTACCCAGCGGAGTCTGACTTTAGTGGAAGGTAGTGGGCAGCTCTCCAATGTGCTGTTATTGTTGCCTCGCCTCGTGTGCAATGTGTAATGACAGTTGCGATCGTTCTGTGTGAGGACTCGTTATGAACGGAGATAGGAACCACTTCTCCGACTTCCCTTAAAAGGGAGATATATTACCTAATACGCAAAAAATTCCCGACAAAATTTAGTTGCACTTACGCGCGCGTGTACGTGTGTGTGTTGTGTGTGTATGTATATGTGTGTGTGTGCGCGCGCGCGCGCGCGCGCGTGCGTGTGCGTGTTCGTGTTCGTGTGCGTGTGTGTATGCGTGCGTGTGCTTTCGTGTTCGTGTGCATGTATCGGTGTGGGTGGGTGTGTTGATGCCCATGTGCGTGCTTGCGTATGTATCCCTTATGTATCCCTTATATATCCCTTATGTATCCCACGCTTGCTATTCTGGTCGACGACCAAACATCCGTATGACTTGTTGGGACATCAAAGCCGACAAGTTAGCTGATAGAACGTATCCCTGCTGGTTGCTTCAAACAGCTGCAGACGACTGCGAAAAGAACAGTATTCCACCTGTAATGTTTCAAGTTAGACCATGCATCACCAATGTGCGTCACAAAAACACAAAAGAAACACAAAAGGTCGAAGCCGCCTGTCCATACCACGCCTGTCCTTCGGCAACTGCCACCGAGAGACACTCGTCAACCACCAAGACACGCAACGACAGGTCATTGCTTAGACTAACTTCATCTCAAGCCGAGGTCGAGCTGACGAAGACCGCACTCGGCGAAGGTTCTTCCCCAACCGCGTTCCTGCACACGTGATGAATGTCTTCGCCAGAAGTGCCGACGGTAAATCTTGGGAGGCACATGTAGAGCGCGTCTGGCAATGCCGCCAAAATATGTTGACGTTCGTTTTACGCAACGTACCTCTGGCATTGGTATTAATGCCCGCAGATGTTCGCAAGCGTTGGAAGACAAACGGACATCTTCGCTATATGATTAAGTACCCCGTCAACAACATAACAATGACAGGCACGTATATCATTACTCGTTCTATCTCCACCACACATTCTTGTCTTTGATGTCAATATTGTTTCTATCACCCCGTACGCTTGTCTTTTGCGGCCAACGAAGTAACGCTCGTGTTGGCTACTTAGCACAACGGCTTAGCGTATGTGTTTTCCAGTTCAGAGATATTCATTGCAGCAAAATTCCAGTCTCTTCTCTCCTTGCTCTGCTAACTCGCTCTCCCTCGCCTGCGTCTGCCAACTCGCTCTCATACTCGTGTTTTCAGTTTACGGGGCAACGATGTATAACGATTTTCATTGGTTACCTGAACGATACTTTTACCGGATGTCGCACAGGGACATGCAGTGAACTCATTAGCATTTATAACATAGCTTTTCTACCATCGTGGTTAGTCACATGTTAAACGGAGTCTGTACGTTTTGTTAGCGAATTATGTGTAGATAGTTTGCGGAATCGACTGTACGTCGGTCCAATTTTATCAGGAGCGTGGAAGTGTATGGGTTTTGTATCAGCGGTGTAATCGGAGGTTACGTTGCACTGAATATACGTCAGTCAGAGGGGCATGTAGAAATTACCACAGCCAGTTTTCAGCAGCGTGTGACGTATAACGGTCAGTTCCGGTCGTGTGGTTAACTCGACTGTCGGATTAGGGCCGTGCCGTGCTACGCCCGAGTACCATCGGCCCAAAAATCGAGCGTGGCGACCGGGCGTCCGGCGTTCCAAGACAACAGGCATGACCGAGCTAATGAGCAGGCACTTCTCGGAACACGGAGCGTGGGCGGACTGCATAGCACGATTTGTTGATGTTTGTCTGCATGTGTAATGCCTGAGTCTAAGCGTCTGTCCATGGGACGTACGTAGGAGCTGGCCAGTCGACCAGTCGGCCAGTCAGCCAGTCAGCCAGTCAGCCAGTCAGCCAGTCAGCCAGCCAGTCAGTCAGCCAGTCAGCCAGTCAGCCAGCCAGCCAGCCAGCCACACACACAGACACAAACACACACACACACACACACACGCACGCACGCACGCACGCACACACACACACACACACACAGAAACAGACAGAGAGACAGGCAGGCAGGCAGGCAGGCAGGCAGGCAGACAGGCAGGCAGGCAGGCAGGCAGGCAGGCAGGCAGGCAGGCAGGCAGGCAGACATGCAGAAAGGCAGACAGGCAGGCAGACATCCACCTAGCCTGCCTGCCTGCCTGCCTGCCTGCCTGACTGACTAATTGACTGCAGTTGCGGTTACTTTGTCAAGTGTAAATCTAAGGTGAATGGGCTACTTGGGTTTATTAGCATTATCTTTCATTATGTCCCAGTAGCGCGTGTTCCAGCTGCCGACAGTTTCGTCACGTCCGTCACTACGCCTCTCTGCAGCAACGGCACATTGAACTCGTCGGCTGACTTGCGCCATCACAAACAAGTCGCGACAGTTTCGTCACGTCCGTCACTACGCCTCTCTGCAGCAACGGCACATTGAACTCGTCGGCTGACTTGCGCCATCACAAACAAGTCGCGTCGCAACGACGGATTTGACGAAAATAATGAAAATCGTTTTTGCTGTCCGATCGATTACATCGCGTGTGTGCGGACACACGCGACAGATCGATTGATCAGGACAGTGGACGCACACGCACACGCACACGATCTAATTGCGAACCTAAATAAACGACACGGCATCGGTTATTACTAACGGTGTTTTATTGTCGTTTAGCGTCCAGTTTAGATCTCCCCGACGACTCGGAAAACAATGCAATTCATGTGAATCACCTGTCGGGTCGCGACATTTAATCAGTCAACGCAAATGCCACCCGGTGTGTGTGTGTCTGTCGGCCTAACGTCGACTCGGCAGCGAGAGAGGCACTTGTTTTAATTGAGCGCACGCTCTCGTAGCCGGGTGACTGGCGAGGAACACATGTCGTAGACGCCGTCGCGAATAAATCTATAAAGACGCGTGCCAGCACACGTGAGTAGCGGCAGTTTGTACACACTCCACTGCGTGTTAGCGTCGCAATGTGCGTGCGACATACAATACACGGGTGTATTAATGCGTTAATGTGAGGTAGTTTGTAGTTACATGTATAGATATCGCTGACTCGGTCGATTTTCACGTTGAGCGTACGACGCCTGTTCCGGGGCTCGAACTAAGAGGACGCAGTTTTTAGCGTTAACATCGCGCGGGCTTCGTTACGGCGCTAACGAAATGTTCTAGTCCAGAAGCGAGTAAAAGTGTGTGTGTGTGTGTGCGTACGTGCGTGCGTACGTGTGAGTGTGTGTGCGTACGTGCGTGCGTGTGATTGTGTGTGTGTGTGTGTGTTTGTGTGTCTGTGTGTGTGTGTGTGTGTGTGTGTGTGTGTGTGTGTGTGTGTGTGTGTGTGTGTGTGTGTGTGTGTGTGTGTGTGTGTGTGTGTGTGTGTGTGTGTGTGTGTGTGTGTGTGTGTGTGTGTGTGTGTGTGTGTGTGTGTGTGTGTGTGTGTGTGTGTGTGTGTGTGTGTGTGTGTGTTTATGTGTGTTTCTGTGTGTGTTTGTGTCTGTGTCTGTGTCTGTGTGTGTGTGTGTTTGTGTGTGTGTGTGTGTGTGTGTGTGTGTGTGTGTGTGTGTGTGTGTGTGTGTGTGTGTGTGTGTGTGTGTGTGTGTGTGTGTGTGTGTACGTGTGTGTGCGTGTGTGTGCGTGTGTGAGCGTGTGTGTGTGTGAGTGTGTGTGTGTGTGTGTGTGTGTGTGTGTGTGTGTGTGTGTGTGTGTGTGTGTGTGTGTGTGTGTGTGTGTGTGTGTGTGTGTGTGTGTGTGTGTGTGTGTGTGTGTGTGTGTGTGTGTGTGTGTGTGTGTGTGTGTGTGTGTGTGTGTGTGTGTGTGTGTGTGTGTGTGTGTGTGTGTGTGTGTGTGTGTGTGTGTGTGTGTGTGTGTGTGTGTGATTCGTTGAGTTGTAAGAATTGTCACAGCTGCGTAGATATTTCGTACGATGTGCTACTGGCATGCAACTGTTTCCTATAGATTCGCGATGTAATGTGGTGTCGCTAGGAAACAAAACTTAAAACCAATATATAGACGTCACGCGTGGATGGTAAAGTTGAAGATATGCAAAGCAAACTAGAAAGTAGAGAATGTTTGCTAGCGCCCCGATCTCAACCCCCTTCCCGATACCGATCGCGCCGTTCGATTGTTGGACAATGGGACCCAGAGCGTGGCGCGGTCGGGGTCGGGAAGGGAGTCGAAATCGGGACGCTTGCAAACACTACTATTGAAATGTATGCTTAAATAGTATGTGTGTTCGTTTGAAACGGACATACATACTCATACGTAATATATAACAGGTTCCCAAGAACAAACTAACTGGGCATACAATAACGAATTATATATTTGTTAGCGCTGTATGCTTTGAAGTTGAATCTTAGGGATGTAAAAAGCAGTTATTATTACGTCAAAATGCAAATGATACTGGAGGTAGCAAGGAGCTACAGAAAGGGGTCCAAACATGAGCGGCAGCGTGGGGGAAGGGTAGATGGTACTGTGTGCAATAGCATATTTTTTTTAAAAGCTAAAAGGAAAATTGCTAAAGGACCTCTTGCTAGATAAAAGGCCATGTGATGGATAGGTTAAGTAAAGCATGCCAAATATTGCCAGTCCGCCAATCCGTAGATCAGAGGACAATGGTCTAAGGAAGCGAACGAACGTAAGCAGAGGCGAGTGGACCTCGGCACATGGGAGGTGATACAGTCAAACTGCCCCCAAAGTTAATCTATTAATAATGTATTGTTTCTATTTAACGATAGGTCTACATCTTTACAAATTATGACTTGGACATAAACGACGTTTTGGATTTTTTTAATGTATACACGAACGGCGGAAACCTAAACAGTTGCTTCCTAACGTGCATGAATGGGGGGTCAATTTTAGTTAGAATCAAACATCGGTGTTGTGAGAACACCCCCTGGTGATAACATTACGGTGAGACGATCTTATAGTGTATACTCCGCATGACCCCTTTCCCGCTTAACGCGCGTTGACGTAGAATGAAGCCTAACAAAAAGTTCCCATTTGTTCGATTAAACCATGTACGGATAACGCTGGTTTTTGCCCAATTTGTTCTTCACCTACGCAGCGCCATACTAGTGTAATCGGTATAGACGCAGAGCATCTGTATAGACGCATCACATGGAAGGCAGCTGTGAGAAATAAATATTCTACGGCTGCACTGCCTACTTGACACATGACAAATGGTCCTATTCCCTCAACTACCCTTCATCAAAGCGAGAGAAACACAATGCTCCATTAGACTGTGAAAAAACACAACATGAGTAATAATAGAACGACGTGTAATTGGCATTTAGTGTATCGTGTGTCAGCTTTGTCAGGGATACTATTTGCGTGACACTCAGCGTGCGAATACAAAGGATTGTGGATAAACATTTGTTCAGATGTTTCAATTCATAAATCATGCAAATATCAGCACAGCCAATCGCTTGTGATAAGGACTACACGGACAGTCATAGAAGGACCGTTAAGAATAACCGTGCGTATGACGTGGTATGATATATTAGCAAGAGAGGTGAGCTGTACAATAAAGGATAAGATAATTAACGTGATTGTTTAAACAACAGTATGTTGAGAGTCACTTGAGTAAAGCGCGAATTCTCCGTTTATGCAATACTGTAAACTTGTTCATCGTGAATGAAAGAAGTCGTCAAATCAAACAGAAATATCGCTGCACTGTGAAACGGTACGGACAACGGCACACAGGTCCTATCACGTAAGCATTACAACGGTGTTATTGAGCAGAGGTCTAGGTGATAGTATTGGTGATATAAATTCAGTCAGCTTTCTGTAATTTGTATAAATATGTTATGTGAATCGCTATATTTGAGGCATCGCATATTTTTTATCTTTGCTATTGTTTCTTGACAGTTGCCATTTATATTTTAATTTAATTAACAAAATGTTAGGTGTATGCTTTCAAAATATAAATAAACTTAAAGCCATTTAACATGATTACGTAAAGAAATGTTATATAACCTTCGTGAGTACAGCTTTAGACCACCTCTGGGTAATTTAGTCTACTCGGCTCCATCTCCGATAACAAAATGGCCGCACACCCAGAAACAGATGCAGTGCGTGACGTCAATGGTGACTAACGGCTGCAGTCGCCTTGCGGATTCAGGTGTGAATAAGGATGTAATGAAGGCGTCCGGTCATTCGTCGACTTTATGGTTTAATGGGCGCGAGCGATGGCCTAGCTGCGGGTGCCCCCCCCCCTCCCCGGGCGGGGTCAATTATCGATGTTAGTCGATGCCATATCACGCATCCTGTCAGGTCGCATCTGCCGGTCATAGCTCAAAGACAACAGACGTAGCGCGGCGGTGTCGACGATGACAGACATTTGACATTATCGCTCGGCATTGTCACTTGTGAATGGGAGGCGCACGTGATACACAACAGAACACAGTGGCACCGTTCCTGCACTGACGTCAACAGCGGTGTGCAGAGAAAGGAGGCGAATCATGAAACAGGCATCGTATTTATGCCAAAACCATCACTGGTGAAGACTTAGACGTGATATATAACAACAGCAGGCGAACAAAACAGGAAACTGACATTGTATCGACGATCTAGTGGTTACTTGGCTGCTACAATAACAGCACAAAGCGTTGACGATCTATAATAGAAAGCGTTGACAATAAACAGAGTCCGTTACATGTTTACGCAGGGTTAAATGCACCAATTAGAAATGGAGGACCGTGGCCCATAGCACTAGTGAACATAACCACACGGCCCAGAGCGACAGCACCGGGGCCAGTGTGTCACGGACACGATATATACCGCCCGATACACATGGTCAAGATACACAGGGACCAAGATACACACAGTCCAAAACACAGGGTCCAATACACAATGCCCAATATATAGGATTCAATACGCATGGTCCAAGGTATACAGGATCCAATATTTAACAAGATTTAACAAGATTGCCATCCAGAAAATTACTCTGGATGGCAGTTGGACAAGGAAGCCTTTGGGCTTATCGAGAGTCCAATACTTTTTATCTACATGTATCCCGCCTTTTTAAGGTGTGTGTCGATTTTATTTTTAAACATATTCACGCTACTAGCACCAACACAATCAGGAGATAATCTGTTCCATTCATTTACAGTCCTTTGTGAGAATGAGAACTTTCTTATATATAATCTACACTGCTCCTTTACTAAACTCTGGTCCTTCTATCTTTCTTAACTGAGAAAACAATGTTTCTATCAATATTTTCATAACCATTCAATATTTTAAACACTTCTATGTGATCTCCTCTCAATCTCCTGGTCTCTAGTGTTGTTAAACCACATTCTTTTAGGCGTATTTCGTAACTAAGATCCCTCAGATTTGGTATCATTTTAGTCGCTCTCCTCTGTACTCTTTCTAGCATATCTATGTCCTTCTTGCGACATATACATGGTTCTAGACACGCATGGTTCAATACACAGAGTTACATACACATTGCCCAATACACAGGATTTAATACACTCATTCCAATACACGAGGTCCAAGATACACATGGTCCAAAACTCAGGATACAAGATATACACGGCCCAATACACATGGCCTTGGATACATACAGTTTAGTATAAAAGGTCCAATACACAGGGTCAAATATGCGCACGGTCCAAAACACAGGGTTCAAGATACACATCGTCCACTATATAAGACCAAATCTACACACGGTTCAATGTACAGGGTCCAATACACACAACGCCCAATATATAGGATCCAAGATACGCACGGCCCAAGATACACACACGATCCAATATACATGGCCCAATATACATACAGTTTAATATGCATGATCCAAGATACACAAGGTCCAAGATACATATGGCGTAATGTGCAGGGTCCAAAATATACACGGCAAATACACATGGTCTAATACACAAAGCCCAGTACACTTCTCCAAATACACGGGGACCGAATACCCCTGATGCAGATGTAAGGACTCTGCCGACAACGGTCGCTACTGTCGGCATGGACACAGTCTCCATTGCTGCGTCACGGCCCCTTGGTTGTAGTTACTGTACATTCCGCGGATGTCAGTGGCTTGGCCGGGTAACATACCGACAGTTCCTCGCTGATTACGCTGGAAGCTATATCGATCGCTAAGTTGACTAACTAAAAGTCGTTAAAATGCCAACATCACACGTGTAAGCCTCTATACTATATATTACATTGTTCAGTGTACAGAGAGACAATAAGGACACTGTCTATAAAAAGGATCGAAGGCGCTCTATTACGGTGTTAACAAATCGATGTTAAGGATATGTCCAAATTAACAATTTCATATATCAATAATGCATGTTCATTAAATGTTATCTTACTGCATAATGACAACCAAGTAGGCCCTAGTTCCGAGAGAATCTTCTTCGCAAATGTTACCACTTGACTAGTTAAGCTAAAGAGAATGTCATACGACGGACATTTAACCAACTACACGCATTACTGTACTACAGCAGATCTGCGACCCGTTTAACATTTTCTTGGGAGGAGGGAACTCGAAACCTGCTTATGGGCTTGCACCAGCGGTAACAACATGCAGGCTGCCCATAACGCTATCAGAGGACAACCCCCTCCCCAGGTCCGAACTCTAGAACTCACCGAATCATGTCCAATAATCGTGATTAACAGTATTATTTTCATACGAAAATTGTGTCCTGCCAGAGCGAAGTGGGTATTAAGTATCAACTTTGTGAAATGTAGTTGTATACCGTTTTGGATTCCACAGATGATGAACTTTAAAATGATAGCTCATTTGTTGAAATATCTTCAGTAGTTTTGATGGATTGCTAAATTTTAAGCAAACTTAGAAAAGCGACATTTTGAGAAAGGAGGTAATTTTGTCTACTGTTTTTTATTCTGCGCGTTAGTAAATGCATATGTTTTATTGGTTGTTGATTATTTGTCGATGGAAATAAACTGTACATTGAAAGATGAGATTATGAGTTATGCATTTCTGTCGAAATAACAACATTGATGGGACGTGATCCAGACAGCTATTTTCGGCTCATGTGCGGAATAGGCCTGTGCAATTCAATACCCTGTTCGCTGAGGCGGGTCACAATTTCTCTTGAAATTGTTCCACATTTGGAATGACTCGAACTGGGACCGCGATCTACTGCCTTCTCCGGCAACTAGCGTGACGTATGCCGCTCAAGATACGACTTCATCAGATTACAGTATAGATAAGGGATAATTGCCATTCCGTGTCCCCGTTCACTGTAGACAGTATTTTATGGAATTAGGGTATTGTTGATCCGTGTCCGTGGACCAGGATGTTGGTATCGTTGATAAACGTCGCCAACGTCGCAGAGTAGACATTGCAATCTCATGTCGTAACATAGATCCGAGAATAAAGAATGGTTAAATCACTATTTTTACTACCAGGACATATCGGTAATTTTTAGCAGGAAGTCTGTTGTATTTAACGCGGGAAAATTGGACATCGTTGAACATCAGACGGTATTGCAGTTAACTCTGCCCGACTCGGCCGTATTGCCAATAAAGCTAGTTTTGAAACTTGATATTTTGTTTACTATTCGAACATTCTCCGGGGTCGTAACTTCTAAATTGCGAAAGTTGTCACGGGCGTACTAAACATAATTTGACAATTCGACATAGTTAGTATAGTTTTAAGAACATTATATTACGTAACACATACCTCCCTTTAAAAAGATTCTCGGTTCCGTTCACGGGTTGTCAGATTATCCGCCACCTACAGTGTCGCCACCTACATCATGTACAGTCTGTACCAGACACGGCCGCCAGCACCGGACAACATTAAACCGATCAACGATAAAGCACCGCCTCATAAACCGCTACTAAGGAAATGCTGATCGCTTCGTTAACACGTGTTCGATCTTTTATTGCCAGATTTGTGTCTGGAGTCAATCGGCGTCTTTGAACGCGTTAGCCTTCTGAAAATGGATACTGGTATTTCAAAGCATAATTGTGTGGTTGTTTGTAAAGTAAGAAGTAAAAGTAAAGGTGAGTTCTTATATAGCGAGGTATCCAGTCCTCGTGACACTTTACTCCGTGGCAGACATGTTCAATCGAACACCATCTCTTCTTCTCTGGGAAGCATCCAGCCACGCTTAATGCGCGAAGACTATTCGTACACAAATATCCACCTCTACCTAGAGGCAGGTACCCATTGATACAGCTGAGTGAACTGGACCAACGTATAATGAACGAACTTGCCCAACGTTCGACACCGCAACATAGGATTCGATCGCGGATTCTCTAGGTCGAGAGTCCAAAGGTCTAGCCATTTGTGGCACCACTGCGTTCCACAAAACATGCATGTGCCCACGCGTGCATGCGTTGTTGGATCAATGTGTCAGTATGTTTGCTTGTGGATGTGTAGTGTTTGCATGTCTATGTCGTTTAATGATTTGTTATTTTCTAAAAAGAAATTATATTCTTGTATTCACAAAGACCGGCTAAGATCACAAGGTACTGACGCTTGTCTCGCTGATATTAAACCTCCAGGATATTCTTTCTTTCACCAATTACAGTTAATTGGGAAAGGTGGTGGGGTTTTCGTCTGTTAGCAGATCATTTTAAAATTAAGATACGATCGGTCCATTTATATTCTACTATTGTGCCAATTTATGTTGACATTTATTGTTATCATTCTTTTTTGGCTTTTATTATCTAGTAAGTAAACAACCGAAAAACAAACGTTTCGCCATTCTCCGTCTTAATATCCTTGACACAATGACAACCCCCTGCCCGTCCAGTCAACCACAGCGCAACCATCTCAACACACGCAATGCCATCCACGCCAGTGAGAAGTGTCACCGGATACATTGCAGTTCATTACGAGACACGATGACTTGCATCACAGAACAAAACAATTTGAGCCAGGTCTAACGACCTCACACAGCTGTACCTAGCAAACACAACTAAACAACAATCACCCCATGCTTCTGACTTCTTAGGATTGTCGGCCATTATTCACCACAAAACAAGAAAACAGCCTTCCGGCGAGTGCCATAATGAGATTCCCCAAACACGATGGTCATCGTCGATAGGTCGGCCATACAAGAACCTGCGACGTACGCGTGATCTTGTCCCACCGATAGCGCGGCTAGGAAATTGCGCCTGCAATTGCAACGTCGTGACATTTGACGGCGCGAACGACAACCCGACATTCGATTATGTAGATTGTAACCGCTTCCAGACCGCGGCCAACTCGGCGACACCACCGGGGTCGTCACGAGCCTTGTCGCTTTCACACCATCGAGAAGCCTTGTCGGATCTAGCAGAAGAAACTGACCAGTTTTGACAGCGTCTTATACGACCGTTCCGCTGAAAATATCAATACCAACTAAACTAGTCAGGAGAGGAAACAAGAAGACGGAAGCAAACGGCTCGCTCCTGATGGAGTTAGGCCGAATTCAGCGAATTTTGGGAAAGTAACGAACAAACTTTGCTCGCGTTTGCGTACAGTTTAGGGGTGGTCACAAAGTCACAACATACGTTATACATCAATTAGGGGGTGGATGCATGTGCA
>OZ023209.1:55075983-55285983 GCA_963995525.1 Escarpia spicata
GAGAGAGAGAGAGAGAGAGAGAGAGAGAGAGGAGAGAGAGAGAGAGAGAGAGAGAGAGAGAGAGAGAGAGAGAGAGAGAGAGAGAGAGAGAGAGAGAGAGAGAGAGAGAGAGATTTATGGTGCACGTGTTGGTCGCCAGTAACCACGGCATCACTGAAACCTGTAGAGTATTTTGCGCGTAGCCGAGGGATGCGTGTCTTTGCATTGTTTGCGAGCAATATCACCGACTGTATCTACTTACCGCCTGTCACCAGCGGGTATTAGAAACGCGATCTGGCTACTGTGGTTGCATTTGACCAAATTATTCCGTGGCTTGGCACGCCATTCTTTGCACATTTTATCATGTCATTGTCGTCAACTCTCCATAACCAGCTGCTGTAGCCGGAGCAGCAATTAGAGAATGTTTGTGTTTCGACTAACATGTCAACTAGCAAGCAGACTTGCGACCGTCAACCATCGTTACATTCGGACACTGCCATGTGCAACGTTATGTCAGCAAGCACACGTATTCTGTTGCTGGGCAGTCCGGCAGGCCAGTCGTTTGTGGACTAGACGTCTGTCTGATTTTGATTAATCAGGGGTCATTTTTGGATTAATTTCGCCCGCCGGACAATAAATGATCCGCTGGCCTTCGACAACAACGTTGTCTAATGTGATATGCGTATATAGATTCGTCGCACGTGTAATTGGATATTGCCAAATCGCAAAAGCACGAGTAACAAAGGAATAACCAGCTTCGTATTTAGCACGTCACTGAACACCGATGGTTCTTCTTGTTATTAAACTCGCGATGTTTGTTCATGCTCCTTAATGTATTGATGGTTTCAACCACTGAAATATCAAATACATAACTCTGTGTTCTAACACGTCAGTATGTAACGAGGCCTCGCTTAACCCACTGAAGGCGTGGAGTAGAACACTGTAGGAGTGATTGCTGATATGGTTCAAGAAGGACGACGTATATAGAGACTTGCTTGTCAACGATAGGAGACACGTTTGCGCCGTTGGAAAGAGTACACAGATCCACCAACAGACGCTAAGTTGTCACATTGAGTACCAGGAGATCGTTTCACCGAGATAACGAGCTCTTCTTCTTCTTCTCTGACTTTTCCCGTCATCTGGGGTCGTCGGACTGAGATAATGAGCTCATTAGAAAAATTAGTCATTACAGAGAATCCGTTGTTACTTTTACGGAGCTTTTTCAAAATGCAAAAGGTCCTCGCCGTATCACCGAGGAAACTATTTCCGTGACACACCGACGGAAGTGTTCCGGCGGCGCCTCCTGGTGTTGACAGTTATTTAGAACACAAGATCATTATGAAGGAGCGATGTCGATTTCAAAGACCACAATCGGGCTTACGAGTTCATTGGAATGTTTGTGAAACGGTTAAAGAAAAGTAAAAGTAAAGGGAAGCATTCAGCCACGTTGCAATTAATGTGCGAAGACTATTCGTACACAAATATCCACCACGGTTCCCTGATGTTTTTCAATGACAACCGTTGTCTAGTAAATGTCAACACGTTTTGAATGGATGATGCATAATCTCTTTCCCATCAGTTTATAAAGCGCCCTGATTACGTGTTAGATGCAAACTGACCAGCGTATGCATATTAGTTTGTATTTTTACAATACTTATACGTAATTACTGTTGTTAAACATACGTTCTTGTGTACAAACAGGAAGTGACGTTGCATGTGTACACTATGCAGCTAACGAGGTTGGGTGGCCTGGCAAATGATGTCGTTACGAAATCAATATGTGCTGTCTGGGCAGTGTGTGCACTGCTGTGCAAGGGAAACGAAAGCAATCACGTGTAAGGAAACGAAAGCGACCATGTGTGCATTGTTATGCAAACGAAACAAATTTAAAGCAGTGATGTGCGTCCTGTTGTCCAAAGGGCATTTTGTGATTGCATCAGTACATTCGCTGCATTGTACTTCGGTACATTTCCAGTTTTACTTTGACGAGAAATGTTCAAATCAACTAGAACGGTAGAGAAAATGGTGAACTATATACTGCTGCAAGTCTTTGGTTACGTTCTCGGGATGAAACATCGCGTCGTGTAAACGATGCATCGTGTGACAAGAATAAAACTTCAAAGAATTCTCTGACTACGCTGGAATCGACAATTGTTTGTGGTCTTCCATGTTTCCGTTGTAAGGAGAGATATTGGTAAATGAGTGTGCGGAGGGTCATTTCAGAACAAGAGCCACGGAATGTGCTCAGATGCATTTACAACCACAATGCCAATGTCATTATGTATATAAATCGATTTGTTGGGGCATAACCATAGAAGACCAGACATAATAATACAGACGTACAGACCCGTTGTTGCGCAAGAGTTAATTTTGCTGACCTGTGTACAACCCAATGAACGCTTGAGAGACGCCTAGGCATTTTGACTCGTACAGTCTCCTATGACATCGTGACAATGGTTGTCACACCCGAGTAACTAAACAGCCGAGCACTGATGTGAGCGTGACGAGGCATCACCCACAGTACCCGTCAATTCTTTCTCTCCTGGCCGTGACACGAACTATCTTCAAACATTCCCGTGGCGGAATAACTGTTAGAATATCGATGGCAAACTTGATTACTAGAAACCTTCACGAGGTGTCTAGATGACACAGGTCAAGATGACCCAAATGTCGGCTGTTCTCCTGACGTTAGGTTACATGAATGAATGAATGTGAATGAATGAATGTTTTTATTGCAGGTACAAAAACCCATAGTGCATATACATTTAAGTAATACATGCTAATAGGAATAAAAGGTACACCATAAAAATAATAAGTAAAATATATAAATAAATAAACCAAGCTAATAAGTTAAGAGATAAAAAGAATTAATAAAAATGGAAGGAAACAAATTGTAAAAAGATATATAACATAGTTATTATTTTACAACATATAGGGATTTTGACCAGCAGGACCACATGGGCCCAGTTACGAACAAGGTAGTCCCGTAAACAGGACAAACAACCGTTTTTAGACAACACTCTGTAGACAGTGTGTCATTATCGTTTAGACAGTGTGTCATTATCGTGTACTTCGTTTTTGCTGAGGAATGTTTAATAGTGAAATATACCATACAACCCTACGATTGTCAATAAGAAGTATCGCGTAGTGCGTTTGATTCATTATAACAATCCCACACGGTCGTGGGCTGTGGTGTGGGCGACGTCTATAGCCACAGTAGCAGAACCCTGTGGCACAGCACTCTAGGTTCTGTCACAAGTGCCAGATTGTAGTGAAACCAAAATCAGAACGATCCCCTTTGCTCCTTTGCCGCCAAGGCCAACACTTGCCGAACCAGTCATTGGCGTGATTGTGTCTTGAGCACGATTCCTTCCAACATCGAAGCCGAGTAGTTGGTAATTGCTGGCCGTCGAGTGTGCGACAATTAGATTTGCGAGGGTTCTTTTGAAAATTACAGTTGCCCTTGCAACCGAGGACGTGGATAAATTCTTGACCTTGCCAAATGTGCACACGTTCAGCTGAGTGTTCATCTCTATACCGTCAGATCTGTGGTTTGGTTTGGAACTGTGTGCTTTGTACTGTCTACCAGGCTTTGTGCAAATTAGGAACCGATCTTGTTGTTATAATTCAGAAATGTTCAAATCATCCTGGTCTCCATGTGAGAAGAGCGTGAGCTAAGTCGTTGGTACTTGCACCTAGAGATTCCACAAGATAGTCTGTCAGTTCCAGTCCGTCCGAGGAGATGTTTCGTGGTCTGTTAACATTTTTAGGATGAAAGGTGAAACGAGGCCGTGTGCAAATTTTGAAAGTGATTTTCCAAATATTAAACTCTTTATATGAATGAATGTAAAAGTCAGACATTTAAGTAATCGTCACAACATTTTGACCTCGCTTCTTAATAGCCAAGAGCTGTGCTGTTGACAAGAAAGTGTGTGACGTATAATGCACAGTGCTGACACCTGGATAACAAAGAGCCGAAAATCATGTTGCATATGTCAAAAAGATTGATC
Source organism: Escarpia spicata (assembly GCA_963995525.1). Lineage (NCBI taxonomy): Eukaryota > Metazoa > Annelida > Polychaeta > Sabellida > Siboglinidae > Escarpia > Escarpia spicata. The sequence continues at coordinate 55,079,973 of OZ023209.1, forward strand.
CTCTCTGCACAGTCAATTGTCAGAATTGATTCATGACTACCCTTTTAATGGGGAGGACGTTCGGCAACAAAATAGTTTACAGACATAGCAAGAATGACACTACCTTTGCAAGGATAATTCTGTGTTCCCAGCGCTGCTTTCTGCAGTGTTGGTTGATTTGACAGGAATTGATTACGTGATGAGATCATCAACATAAGATGTACTTACTGGATAACTGGAGACGAGTGCAGCACATCGTAATTTTGCCGGAATTGTAATTCTGCATGCATTATGTTAGTCTATATATAGGCCAGTCTGACGTCAGACACCAAAACATAGATGGAATAATCAAACGTCAGACCAACATGTGTAATTTTAAATTAAGGCCGTGATACACTTACACGTTTCGACCGGCCCCATCCGACCCGACCCGACCCGACCCGACCCGACCCATCCAGACCAGACCAGACCAGAATAGCTCCGACGTAGTCGAACGTTTTCAAGTTTACGGTATTACCAGTTCTATGTAACTGAATCAGCGTCGTCTTTCTGTGGCAGGTCATGAGATGAGTCAGGATTAAGTAGCCTACAGGCTGTTACTCAGGGAGTCCTCGGGCCCTCAGAGAAATGGTCGCCATAACATAACTCTACGAGAGCTCATAGAGACGCACACCAAATTATTTGGGGCTAATTTCGCAGACATCGTGACGAACCGAAACGCTGGAATAAATTCATGTCACCACGCTAAGTGGGTGTCATAAATAAGTCATATAATGATGTAATGTTTGCAGATATCGAATCTATAGGCAGCAGAGACCGCTGTTTCTATTCGCCTCGTTGAAGACGTCAAGGGTTAGGTTCGTTGTTATGCGAGATTCATTAGTCTCGTGGTTCCGTCGAATGAGTCGGGGCTGAACCGTATAACTGGTCATCTATTTCAATCTCGTGAGAATTCGATTCATTTGAATTACGCTTGTCGAATCTTGACACATTAACAGTTCCTAAAAATACCTCTGTCAATAACCAGTGATTCCGTTTTAACAGTAAACAATGTTTTGCTAATTACTACGGGAAGTCATTACTTAGTTGGTACATATCGGTCCGTGTTTAAAAAAAAACCTCTAAATTATGCTAACGCGTATATACTGTAACATAATTTGTTATGGTTTTATGGTATTGTATGCATAATATTTGCTTCAACATTTACGCTGTGATCAATTAAGAGAGACAATATTTGTTAACATCTAAGAGTAAATGAAATCACTAAGGTATCTAAGAAGTTATATGATTGTATTTATGTAGACATTGTTATAAGTCGGACGTCAATATGTTTGGCATATATTTAGTAAATAATATTCGATTAGTGGTTCTCGAATAGACGTTTATTCGATTTCGTTTATTCAACTCTGCAAACAAATTCGCTAAATCAAGTCAGCATGTTGCTAGATGGCTAATCCAAGTCTGCAGGTTGTTTAGCTATATGGCTAATCGAAGTCTGCAAGTTGTCAGATGGCTAATCCAAGTCTACAGTTTGTCAGATGTCTAATCATCCGAGTATGCAGGTTGTCATACGGATAATCCAAGTCTGCAAGGTGTCTGATGGATAATCTACGTCTGCAGATGTAGAGTGATTAGTAAATTAGAGACTGTGGCCTTGTTGTTCTGTTTTACACATGTACACCTAAGTTAAAATTACTGGAATGTTCTTGAATGAATATGTGCAGACTTCAGCACTGATATATATATATATATATATATATATATATATATATATATAAACGAGTCTGACGAATGTTATCGGTGGCCACACCTGTGTGTGCGTGTGCGTGTGCGTGTGCGTGTGCGTGTGCGTGTGCGTGTGCGTGTGCGTGTGCGTGTGCGTGTGCGTGTGCGTGTGCGCGTGCGCGTGCGCGTGCGCGTGCGCGTGCGTGTGCGTGTGTGTGACTACATTCGGTGACGAAATTACTGAATGCTAAGCAACTCCTTCGATACGCCATCTGATATACAATGACTGTTTGAATCGGTCCACCGTTCACCTTGTCCAGAGTCTGGTGTGGTTAGTGAAGACACAATGTGTCTGCAGGAAAGAGCGTTGGTGGAATACAAATAAATGCCTGCTGTCGGACTGCGGACTGTTGCTGCAGTGGACATACATCACTGGCCGAGTGAGAGGCGCCTTTCTGTCACGGAATGCACCTCTTCCTGGAAATGACCTTTCGCTGCAATAGCTGTTGCCTGACGGGCTGTTAGCACCGAGCACTGGCTGCGCCAAGATGTCTTGACTTAGATCAAACTATAACTGATATATGTGCGTAAAGTTACGTGCATATGATATGGTCTGTGGGTGAAAAACCTACCCACATTTATAAGAAACGCAAACTAATGCAAAGAGTGACAAGAAAGCAGTCCATATTTGTAATTCGATTTGCTTGGGAAGGCAAACTGGATTAGATATTGAGTTTAGAACTGTTGACACAATTCTGTGTATACACGGTGTGAAAGTAAGCATACACACGACAAGTTCACAACGTCGGGTCATTGGGTCAGTACGTAACTGTCGCCTACGACCACTGTTGGTGATGGTACGCTGCTGGTATTTGGACAGTGGCACTAACATGAGAACACAAAATCGTAGATCACAAAACGAAACCATGTGACGTATAGATACAACTCTGAAACACATTACACACAAAAACAAATACTTCTTCTAACTATTATAACGAATACTGTTTCCGACGAATCGCCGACAGCAACAAGGCTGCAATATTTGAGCTACGCGAACGAATAATGTACCGGATGTTGCGACAGCCACGACAGTGACGTCAGCAGAACCGGACACGTGACAAGGAATGAAGTGACACGTACCGATGGTCGTGATGACGGTCGTAGCGAAGTAGAAGGCCCCGGAGAACTTCCACTGGATGCCGGCCTTGTACGGCTTGTTTCGCAGCACGTTCTTCGTGAGGTTCTTGAAGTCGGTTTCGCTGATGTTGTATCGGTCGATGATCTCACGCTCCTGAAGGTATAGCTTGTGTTTCTCCTCAGACTCGTAATCCGACTCGAGGGCGTCAAAGACGGCTGCACCCACGAGCAGGTAAGTGAGTGTGCACACGATCAGCGACAGAGTTCGCACATTCTGCTTCTTCATAGTTCGGCTCGGCTGAAGGCGGCGTCGTTGTCGTCGGCTGCGGTTGTGGCTGCTTCACCCTGCCCGGTCGGGCCATGCATGCGTTCGTCGCGACGGCACACGGCTCGTGTCGTCGGCCGGCCCGGCACATTGAAACAGCTTCCGGCGAGCGGTTGAGGGCGCCACCTGCCGTGTTCGGTCGTTGTCGGTTCACGGGGTAGTCGACGGAGATTATCCCTACTGCTTGTATGTGCGCATGCGATACGCGGGGTAGGTTTATGCAGAAACAACGCCTCTACGGCAAGGGCTGGAGAACCTCGGCTCGCAGCGTCGGCTTAAATCATTCCGACATTGGTCACTGCATTCGATTTATCATCGGTCTTCAAAACGATGCGGAGCCTGCGCCGTCACGGTTGGCTGACGTTGCGCTTGCGATCCGCCAGGTGCGTACAGGTGTAATGTGACACTCGGGGCGCCTTACGTGTGGCGTATATTAAACAGGCTGTCATAACGATCAAATGCGTCTTCAAAGGTTACTAGCTACGGCCGCCTGATCGATCGACACTAAAACACGACCGCCGAGAATTGCCACGTAATAAATGAGATGACGCGGCGATTCCGCGATGCCCCGCTACCCGTGCAACTAACCGGCCGCCGCCGTTGCGAGCCGCGCTCCGATCGAAGTAGTTATCGTGGCGGGACTATTCGTTGCCATGGGGACGGACTGGTCACGCGGAAGGGCTTTGGTCTTTCCTGATGGCGACGTCAAATCGGCTGAGAGGATGTGGGTAGACGGATAACGGCGAACGACAACGCAAACACGGCGGGCGACACGTCGGACGTAGGAAGAGAGCTTCGGGAGACTCCGTGCCGCTTCAGCGGATTAGCGGTGGCGGCTGCCGAAACCTGCGAAGGTGGCCCGACTGATCATCATAATGCGGCAAGCAGACAGCCGTGTGCAGTTGATTTAATTCTGTCGGCGACGCGTGAATGCGAGTACGCTGCCGCCGAAGACTGTCGTGGCAAGAGCGGCGTGGCGGCCCCGACGACTGCCCGTTGCTCACTCTATTATCGCCGATTAGCCTCCGCCAGCTGCTGAGCGCTTTCGGCCGCTTGCGCGTTGCTTTGAAAACCGACCGGTTCTGACGAGACAACGCTGATGTTGCGCGTGGTCCAGGCTGGCGAGATTTGGTAATCCTGGTCGGCCGGATCTTGGACCGCGGAGATCGGCCGATGACGGACGAGACAAGGGTCTGCGGCGACTCGGCTGCAATGATGCTGCACCGACGGTGACCGTGCTGGCGGGGGCCGCGCGAGTCACACAACCGCGGATGATAATTATCCCGATCGGCGGCCGCGGTCGCGCTCGCTCGGGTCCAGCTGCTGCACAGAACGCCGGGCCGAGTCGAGTCGGTCCCTGACTTTACGAGACTACGACAACCACGCCCTTGGCTCCGGCTGCCGCCTCTTCGGTCCACTCCGCCGGTGTCGCCGACAAACGTGGTGCAATTACTTTCACGCGATAAAAGCCACACCGCTTGCCGGGCGCTTACAATGGCTGCGGACGATCGAACGGAAAGTGTGCATACGCCGGTAGATATTTTCACGCAAACCGGTTTCGCATCGGTGTGTTTACGTACCTCCACAATGCGACATCCGGAGTGTATCGTGCGTGTATCGAACAACGATCCGATAGTCGTCGATAGCTTGTTGCTCTTCCACGGACGGCGCTGTCGGCTGACTGGCGTGCCTGCGAGACAGTGGCCCAACGAGTAACGCTCGTAGCGAGAACAGAAAACGGTCCGCGTGCGGCCGCGAGCTGGCAGCGGATTAATAACCGAGCGCAGCGCACGGACAGACGACTCGGTCACCGAGGCGGTGGCGAGGTGGCGGTGGCTGGGGGCCGGCGACGGGAGGCTGGGCTTTGTCTCGTTGGCTGCAGGAGGCACAGTAATCAGAAGATGCGCCGGGCGGCAGCGTCGTCGCGGACCGCCACACTTCTCTTGTGCGCAGCCGCTTCTGCACAAGTGCGACTCGATCTGACAATGAAAGCGAATCTGACAGGCGATAGAAGAATCCAGTTACGAATGATCGCGATCGTTAGTTCGTGTGACGCAACGTGGCTGGTTGTGTGCAAACCAACACTGCACTCATTAGTATTGGTTAACTAGAAATTAACCAGCCCCACGTTGTTTTGATCGCTACAGATACGAAGAACAATAGTCAGTCTTCGATCATTCATATCCGCAAAATAGGATAATGACATTGTCACAGTATGATTCCTTAGAAACGTAAGCAATGTTCTTCCCCCCCCCTCGAGGTCCACAATTTTTGCGAAAGTAATTTCTACTAAAGGAAAATCGCATTCAACAACAGTACGTACACAGTTCACACGTGTGAAGCTTCAATATGCATCTCGCACATCTTGCTGTACCACCGAATTTACACACAAACATCAGTAGGGGCATATTGGCTTAGGCCAAGTGACTCAGGCGAACTGGCCGAGACGAACTGGCCCAGACGTATCATCAAGTGCAGCAATTCACAAATAACAAACACCTGGACAACGTCAGTCGCGACACCGCTGCGCCAGAAATGACCTATGCCTGCAACGACCGAGCATTGCTAGCAATGACCCATGCAGCTGTGCCAGCATCGACCCAGCTATGCCAGCAATGACCCATGCAGTTGTGCCACAATGGCCCATACAGCTATGCCAGCAATGATCCAGCTATGTCAGCAATGATCGATGCATCTATTCCAGCAATTGACCCAGCTATGCCAGCAATGTTGCCAACAAAAACCCAGCACTGCCAGCAATGACCCAGCTATGTCAGCAATGACTCAGCTATGTCAGCAATGACCCAGCTATGTCAGCAATGACCCAGCTATGTCAGCAATGACTCAGCTATGTCAGCAATGACTCAGCTATGTCAGCAATGACCCAGCTATGTCAGCAATGACCCAGCTATGTCAGCAATGACTCAGCTATGGCAACACAGACCCAACGCTGCCACCAATGACCTAGCACTACCAGCAATGACCCTGCAGCTATGTCAGCAGTGACCCTGCAGCTATGCCAGCAGTGACCCAGCACTGCAAGCAATGACCAGCACTGCCACCGATGACCCAGCTATGCCAGCAATTACCTAGCAATGGTCCAACTATGTTAGCAATGGCCCAGCAATGACCCAGCATTGCCAGCAATAAACCAGCTATGCCAGCAACGACCCAGCTATACCAGCAATTACCCAGCTATGCCAGCAATGACCCAGCCATACCAGCAATGGCCCAGCCATATCAGCAATGATCCAGCTATACCAACAATGCCCATACAGCTTTGTAAGCAATGACCCAGCTATGCCAGCAATGACCCAGCACAACCAGCAACGACCCGACATTGGAAACGATGGTTAACTTCAATGTCTGGTATAGCGCCAATACATAAGAAACGCTCCACCGAATTGCCAACACATCTAGTTAGCATTCATTATAAACTAGTGGAAAGACGTATCTTTAAAAGAAACGGAAGCAGTTACGACACGTCGATAACACCTGGAAACATCGATACAACACGAAAGACGTGCATAAGTGGACTGTCCACTCGTTTCTGTAGCAGACACGACTAACTTGGCGGACATCCCCCTGGGGCTAGTCATGGTCAAACAGGGCAGTTCCCGCACGGTCCATTACCATCAGGACAATTACGCCACGACAATACAACCTGAGATAAAATCGAAGTACACCACGTGGCACAACTTCTACCGAAACAGGCCACACCGGGTGATTTACTGGTAGAACATGGGTGATGCATCTACTGCAGTGCATCTTTTCCTGCAATGTTTCAGTCCAAATTCCCAAGACCGCTACGCGACTGTCAGCTGTTGAAGACATCGGCGTAAGCACTGCACTGATGCTTAACAAGAAAGACGTTTCATACAAGAGCATGTTGGTGAAATTATTCCCAGTAATCTGATTGTATGCTTTAATGGTGCCAACCTGCGTAGGAGCCCACAGTGTGTTCATATAAATTATAATTAGGTAGACTCTGACTTTTTACGACAGAACATACCCTTTGGTTTACTTCGTGCATCCCGGGTTAACGTTGCTAAAGGCGATAAATTGTCACCTATTTGCCAGAACGTACGCTCTTTGATAACATTGTTTGTTAAATAATTCAAGGTAATATAGTGCCGGGAAATCAGTACAGTGCCTGTGATGAATAGCCAAACATGGATATGCACACCTCAGCTCGTCAACATCCCCAGAGTCGTGTTGTGGAAATGCCAAGCTCACTGAAACTGGTTTCGCGTTATTGCAGGTCTTCATGCGCGATTAATACGACTCGCCAATAACGGAGATGGTAAACATCTCAGATGTTAAACAAGCCGCTGCATTGTCAGTGGTTGGTAGCTTGAGGTAATATTCAAATGTTGACGGTCAACCGTTGGTACCAGTTGGTAAAGAATGAAATGTCTCATTTATGCGCTAGTTAATTAGCCGAAATTTTCAATACGGATTCGTCTACGGATATAAGCTTCTGAGCATGTCCCACTGCAGTATGCTACCTTTTAATACAGGACATGTTCGCTCTTTAGATTGGTCTGGCATCATGAAAACCCGCATCGTTTTTAGCACAAAATGGGACAACAAAGTTATACTGAATTTGGCCAAACGAAAACCTTTTATGGACGTTTGGATAAAATTGAAATTAATCTTTCTCAGATACAGATGGATTTATCGGGATGTTGTTACAACATTGGAACTTGATGCATGCTCGGTTCGTTGATACATGCGTGAATTTGTACGTACGATTGCCAACCACAACAACAGATAGCGGTAAACAACGAAGCCATTATCGTAGCGATAGTCGGCTATTTTTCATCCTTGTTTAGGTCGATGTTGTTTTTGAACTGGCTAGGAGAAGCGCATGCATGGACCCGAAAGGGTATCTCTTGTTGTGTTATATTCACTGTTACCATCTACTTTTGACTTGTTTTCGGCCATTTCTTTTACCCCTTCTCTTTATGGCATAGGCGTCGGAATGGAGGAGTTTCGGGCTCAGCCCCCATATTTTGTGAGTTTTGCTGATGTTTGGAGACAACTGTTGCGACACTAATTAACTATTGCGATAGTAGAAATTCAAAGAGAAGCTATGAACAACAATTAGCTAGTAATATAAAACATGACAGCAAGAGTTTTTATGCGTATGTTCGAAGCAAACAGAAAGTTCAAGATAAGGTCGGTCCTCTAGAAGATAGTGCTGGAAATATAATATCAGAGGGATTCTTAATGGCAGAAGACCTGAATGAGTACTTTAGTTCAGTGTTTACAAGGGAAGATATTAGTTCACTGCCAGTACCAGAGGCTAAGTTCAAGGGGGCAGATTCAGACTATTTAGGACAATTAATTGTAACCCCGGAAATGGTAGCTAAGAAAATTAGGGCTATGAAGGATAATAAATCACCTGGAGTGGATGGTATTCCACCCAAACTACTATTGGAAATTGTAGAACAAATTAGCATACCGCTTGCAACAGTTTTCAACTTGTCATTAGAAGAGGGAGTGGTTCCTTTAGAATGGAAAGAAGCAAACATTATACCGTTATTTAAAAAAGGTTCGAGAAACAAGTCAGAGAACTATAGACCAGTGAGTTTAACATCAGTGATTTGTAAATTATTAGAAAGACTAATTAAAGATCACATGGTGGATTTTCTTGTTAAACAAAACTTGATAAAACCATCTCAACATGGTTTTTTTAAAGCGAAGTCATATTTAACAAATATGTTATGTTTTTTGGAAGACATCACTAAGTGGGTAGATGAGGGATCACCAGTAGATATCGTCTACTTAGATTTTCAAAAAGCTTTTGACAAAGTACCACATCAAAGATTACTGCTTAAACTAAAGGCCCACGGCATAGGAAATGGTATAATAAACTGGATAGAACAATGGCTGATTGACAGAAGACAACGTGTAGTAGTTGATGGGGAGGCTTCAAACTGGAAATCGGTATTGAGTGGGGTACCACAGGGATCAGTATTAGGACTTATATTATTCTTAATATATATCAACGATTTGGATGATGAAATAACAAGCAAGGTGTTGAAATTTGCGGATGATACAAAAGTGTTTAGAAGGATTAAAAGTGATGGAGATAGACAGCATTTACAAGATGATCTTGACAGGTTGATCAAATGGTTTGAAAAGTGGCAAATGCTGTTCAATTTTGGGAAATGTAAATGCCTCCACACAGGACATGGGAACGAATATGTAGAATATACAATGGGGGGTACTGTACTAAGTACTACTGTAAAAGAAAAGGACTTAGGGTTAACCATTAGTGCTGATATGAGGGTTTCAGAGCAGTGCGGAATTGCAGCTTCAAAGGGAAATCAAATCCTTGGATTAATTAGGCGAAACATAACGTATAAGGAAAAAGAGCTAATAATACCGCTGTACAAAACAATAGTTAGGCCTCATTTAGAATATTGTATTCAAGCGTGGAGGCCATATCGCAGGAAGGACGTAGATATGCTAGAAAGAGTGCAGAGGAGAGCAACTAAAACGATACCAAAACTGAGGGTTCTTAGTTACGAAATACGCCTAAAAATGCGGTTTAACAACACTAGAGACCAGGAGATTGAGAGGAGATCAAATAGAAGTGTTTAAAATATTGAACGGTTATGAAAATATTGATAGAAATATTTTTTTCTCAGTTAAGAAAGATAGAAGGACTAGAGGACATGAACTTACATTAGCAAAGGAGCAGAGTAGATTGGATATAAGACAGTTTTCATTTTCACAAAGGACTCTAAATGAATGGAACAGATTACCTGCTGATTGTGTGGGTGCTAGTAGCGTGAATATGTTTAAAAATAAAATCGACACATACCTCAGACGGGCGGGATACACATAAATAAAAGGGTCGGACTCTCGATAAGCCAAAGGGCTTCCTTGTCCACCTGCCACCTAGGGTTAATTCTCTGGGTGGCAATCTTATTAAATCTTGTTAAATCTTGTTAAATCTTGTATCACGATAGTACAATGGAACAGCAAATAGCAGGGAAACGAAACCAAACCATGTAGCCAGGATTGTGACATTTTCGAATTACCCGTTCTAATTTTTATTTATCCGTTATGTTCATGAAAACCCCCGTTACACATGCATTTGTCATTGTCGTTGGAACGTGGTGAATATGGGGTTGATGCTCTCCAAATACCTCCAACTGCACCCCCTTGAGTCTCGAAAAAATACTGAAACTTAAAACTATATTCCCGCACTCGCTTTTACAGTTAATACAAGGCCCGTTCTATAAAACCACAAACACTGTTTTGACCTTGCTATTGGGAAAACAAAACCACGTTATGGTCTAACACAAGATCACGGTATCTGAAAAATAAACATCCCGTCATCCGAAGACCGAAAGATCCGTTATTTGAATAAAAAACCGCTCCGATTTTCCCCAAACCCGTTCCAATAACGGGACAACGGGTATTCACCGGCAGACTTCTGTCAGAAAGTTACCAGGTCAGATTCAGATTTAAGCGGGCTACATTCTCACATGCCAAGTTTTCCGTTTGGACTGCTCCTTCATCCACTGATAAAAGTAGCACTGTCCGTCTGCTCTTCTCACAGTGCTCCAGATACGAGAACTATCCAAGAATGGCATCTTCCATGGAAAGTATGTGCGGCATGCTATTGTCAGCAAAAGACATTAATGTTCGTTCTCAACAAATGGCGTTGACCATTTTGAGATCATAGAGTTCACTTTAGCCTGAACTTCATGCTGTTAAAACTGGATTTGCGAAGGGAGCTGGCAACCTTGCCAATTTACTATCTAGAGTACATTATCGTTACACCTACTATCGCGATCACCGATACTTCAATGTTTTGTACAACTTCAGTTGCAGGCTACGTCAATGGCTGTCTACAAAGTCACCTGTAAACTACCCTCTGAGTCGACAACCGTTCGGACGAGGACGCAATACAGGTCGTGAGTAACCCGGATGTAACAAGATCACAATGCGATAAATAAATCATTAAGCAATATTAAATTCACATACTGTAAATGTGTCTCGTAAAATATCGAGGGTGTGTGTGCATGCGTACGTGTGCGTGCATGCGTGCGTGTATATACACGTGAATCGTGCAGTACGGCATATATTGAAGACGTCGGGGATAAACTACCTTTCAACAGCCAGATGTTAGCGACGAGATACTTCCAGGCGATTTCATGTCTTCTCTATTTGATCATGCAATCCATTTATGGATTAAGGCGTCGCCTCACATCTAAAACGCTAGACTGAAGCGCGTTGCCAAAACTGCCAGTGCTCCATTGATTACTATGGAAACACCGATCTGAAATCACTCTACTTCTGACACGGCTTCACAAAGGCGTTACCGGGGCTTACCTGATTTGTATGTTTTGTTCTCCTCAAGCGTCGACGATCACGCGAAACACTCTGTGCATGACGTTGTCAACGGTAGTTGTTTTGGTACGAGTTTTCAGGCTTTTCAACGACCGCTGGTAAACACGTCGTTGGAAGATTTATGTTCAAATATATCAACACTCTAGTGTTTATTAAAGGGAATATATTCTTAGACGCCAGCCAAGAAAAGAAAATGCAGTGTTTTTTACCAAATATATTTTCTTTTAAGTTCTTTATACCAGGATGATCAATAATACATGCACATCAACAAACACGTAAGACAACTAGACATTTGAATATTAATTTGACATTTATGGCCAAAATAGGGTCATATTGGAACAAATTGCAACATAAGCAATTTTTGCAGTTTTGATAGCAAGCGTATATCCTAGATAACATGTCAAAAGTCTTCGCTTCTAAACATTGGAGAACATTGTCAAAATTACCCATATGTTGGGGGCCCCCCAGTAGCTGTTTACTGCGCGATTTCGTCACGATTTTACTATCGGGAAAAAGAATGAACACGATAATGGTTTTGTAAACCCCAAACTATTAAAATGGGTGTTCGTAAATATGTAAATATGTTCAGAAACCACAACAACATATATAGACATTAAACTATTTTTTTATGTTGAATAACTTTTTCTATGAAATTTTTTTTTCGTATCAAAGAAATTGGACGACTAGTTGAACTTACATCTCCAGTTTGCATGATTATTCTCTGCATATGAGTACGTCACTATCATGAACATCAATCGTATATGGAATATAACACATATACATTTAATAGTGGAACAATGTGCATAATAATAATTATAATGAACCATTGATGTAAGGTAAAAACATAAATGCATTAATATGGCCCGAAGGCTTAATAGTAGTAAAATCGTCATATTAACTCCCAAATTACATGATTGTACTCTGTATATAGGTGTGCCACTGTCATGAGCATCAATTGTATCGGTAACATAATACAAATACATCTAACTGGGGAACATCGTGTAGAACAAACACTTGAAAAAAGGCCAAACATAAACACGTGAATCTAGCTGAAAGGCTTAACTGAGGTAAATGGCCGAATTCTTTCCCATATAACATAACTACTCTCTGTATATAAGCATGCTGTTGTCGTCAGCAACAGCCGTACACACAACGTAACACAAATACATTTAGTACGATAACATTATGTATACTAATTATACTGAGCCGTTCGTGTAATGTCAAAACATAATACATTAACCTAGCCCAAAAGCTTAATTCAGGGATAATCGCCGAATTAAGTACATTTAACTTATACAACAAGTATATGGAAACATGTTGCGCTATTATTGCTGCAACATTAGAAACAGTTTTGACTACATGTCTTTGTTGAAAACAGAACTAGTATTTGTATATCATGAATTCTTCAATTATAGTGGTCATTATGTTAATAAAGACTAGTTTTGAAGTTGTCTCTCCATCAACAAACCCACGACTACTCGTCTTCCTCAGTATCACTGGCGTCACCCAAGACTGAGTTCGAGCAACCTGAGCCCCGGCATTGGCCACATGCAGGGGACAAAGCCGGTGGGTGGCTACACAGCACAAAATGGAACATTGTCTCCATGTCATCAATCGATCTTGCTGCGACAATTATACGCTGAAAGAGGAGCTCTGCGTCCACTTGAACCTGGTCACTGCCAATACGCACGGTTGATTTTGTCTGAAGGGTGACAGCTTGGTCACAGCGTTTGCATGACAGATTTGCCTCTCATGGACGCCATAATCTTCTTGCCAGTGGCTTTCGCGCAATCCACATCAACAGTAGAGCTGGCGTGCACCCCGGTCATGACGTTCCGCAGGGTTGAGCTCTTTCCAAATGGATTTCTGTCCTCTAGAGCCAGCATTAGGGTGTGTGTGTCTTTCATGTCGCGATGCTCTCTTGATTTGCTCATGTCCCTGTGTTGTTCACTTGTGTTGTGTTTAACTCCAGTCAGTTCTTGCATTGAGCTGTTAATCGCTGCACAGTCTTTCATGGACAGCAGCCAGGTCAATCGTTGCTGCTCAGCCATCCTTCTTCCCCTCGTTAGTCCCCCATTATATTCATGATGCGCATGAATACTTGTTCAATCATGAGGTCCGTCGACAAGCCCGCCCGTGTGCGGTTACTTCATCTGACAACATGAAATCCTGAGATAAAGTTGCTGTGTACATCATGATGTTCTTTCTTAAAGCTGAACATGGATTGCAAATAAAGCCTGGCTGACCTAGCATACAAAGAATGCCCTGAGGTATGCAGATAAGGCAGCACCTCCGACACCGCGTCAAAATGTAGATACCAGTTTCCCATGCGCTCGGCCTTTAGGAATTTCCGAAGAATCCGGACCATATCGATGTACAGTAGCCACAGCTGTGTTGTGCGGTCATTCGACGAAGACACAATGTGTTGATGAAGCAGTCCTTTGATTCTGTCAAAGACTTAAGCTTTGGAGACTTTCTCAACCGACTTCCTTCCAGTCATCAGCTCTTCATACAACTGGCGTGCCACAACTAAGTCTGGATGGACTTCACCGTCGGCTGCTAATGCAATTTCACCTGTTGGATCAACCTCTTGCTGTTGTAGTGCATCGTGTGGCTTGGGAAGGGGGACCTCTAAGGAGTTGGAGAGTAGGAGCCCTTTCTGAACTGCATCTAACATGCTCTTGAAATGGCCTTTCCTGTCAGGATGTGCTCCACTGCTTTTGTTGCATAGATCAACTCTAGCAACTCCTTCAAATCCGTTCCAGCCACCAGGTGACCTATGCTTCCAAGAAAGCTCATCTCCATATGGAAAGCACCCAATCAAAGCACTATGCGTCGCTGTGGATTTCCATCAGGTCCGCAATGTATGATTGATAATGCTCCCCACCATAATGGCTGGTCAAAGGTTACGATAGTTGGCATATTATGACGCTGGGCATGTTGGGCGACGTAGTTGAGGGTGGAGTAGATGCACGTGGTGTCGCTTGAGCTCATGTCGACTGTAGGTAGAAACACGACAGATGACTTAGGCGGATGGGCACCGTGATGGACAACTTGCATTAGTCCAGACCACGAGGGCCTTGATGATCCGAACAGGACCGACGTTTGCCACAGCATATCTAAATTTGCCGTAGGATCCTGGACTGTCTGCATATAAACCGTCTGGTACTTCAGCACTGCCAAAGCTCGGTTGTCTACTCGGCGGTACTGGATGTGTATATGCCCAGTTGTCGATATATCCTTCGTACTCACTTGGACTCTAGGGATTGGGTGACTCGCTTTGGTTCCTGGTGTGACCATCGCTATAATGTCCATGCCATGGAATGTGTCATTCACATCTAGAGTCCTGATGTTGTGGTCGACGTTATCAGCTGCACACTGAACAAACTCTGTGGTGTAGTTGGGCATGTCAGTGCCTTGATCTACAGCCGCTTTCTGTCCAAACCGTTTGACCTCTTTGTACGAACTACAGAATCCGTGATTGTGAAACGAGTCAATGAGAAAACAAGATGCAAAATGACGGTGTAATTGCACTGCTAATGCAATCTGAAGTGGGGCAAACAACACCCGGGGTCGCGCTGCTTGCATGATGGCTTGTCCAATGTGTGCTACCTTTACACCAACACCTCTTCCTTTCACGATTCCTTCAAGCAACATCTTCACACTAGAAGGTAAGTAGCTGAGACAAGATTCTTCAGATTCGATTTCAATTGACCCTGGGTACGATTCACATGATGTATCTACTGTACTGCCTTGATGTCCTCCCGGATGAACTTTTCAGCAACCTGTATTATGCGGATTTTCTCTCTCTTTGGATCATCCGATTGACTAGCATGAAACTCAAGCAGTACATTTTCAGCCGTCTGCCACATAGTCACCACATTTTATTTGTGATTTACAGTAGTGATAATCACTTGGTCACCAAAATGTTCCCTCAATTTGGTCTTCATATATTTGACAGAATATGGCTCAGTGTTAGATCCTGTCAGGTACTCGGCCATTTTGTTAACCAGATCTGATATAGTTGTTTGTTCGTCGTCGTTATCTTGCAGATATTGAATGACCTGAAGAAATGCTTCAGCTTTGACTTCACAGACAGGACGGCCTGTGTTTGTTGATTTGTTTGGTCTCCCAACTTTCAGCTTTTTCTGGACGTCTTCATCACGCACAAACATTTGAGGGACAACTTTTCCGGTGCGGAAGTTGACGCTGCATGTTTGGTGATATGTGGCGTCAGCTGCAGGCAGATCATGCACAGCGAGCAACCGGGCCCGAACACGATCAGCCGAGGCATCTCTTCTTGTAGAACATTGCTCCAGCAATGTTTCCGTGCATTCTCTTGTAGCCACAGTATACACATCTCCTTGTCTTTCCCTGCTGTCAAAACATACTGTCGTCCCACGGAATAAGCAATCAGTTTTGAAGTTAAGCGTCTGCTCTGTTGATCGCAGCAACGAAGTCTGCAGACTTGGTCCTCTAGGTCTCATAATCTATAATGGATTGCGTAATTTTCGTCGGATTGCAGAACAAATAACGGCATTCCTGGTGCACCTCTTGTCCCGGAACAGTCTCAATTGAGTCTCTACGTTGTTTGCTAGCTTTATTGATGCCTTGGCTACCCTTCTCGTGAAGGGATACTGTTATATGGCCATTACTTAGGGGTTTCTTGCAGAACACACAGGAATTCGTTTCTGGTTCTGTCATGCTTCAAGCAACAACGAGATCATCTCAAAAAACAACAAATATGTTTATGTTGTATACATGTTATCAATTATTAATATACATTATGTATATTACATACATATATTATTACTTTATATTATACTATTACATGCAAGCGTTCTGCGTGACGAACTAGCACACAACTCGGAACCCATGTTCGATAACCCTTTATTATCGTTCACTTTTTGATCATATTTTGCAAATATGTATAAATACTAATGCGTTGGTGCTATTCGTTAATACGATATCATGGGAGAATGTGTTAACATCGATTTGACTAAACATAATTTATTTAACTGAAGCGTGGGCGCCTACATAAAACGTGAAAGCACCGTTATGCAAGCCTATTTACTTTTGAGTGTCTTCGCGTGCGATCTCTGGGTTGGTCCAGCAGATGTCACGTCTGTAGTGTGTTTAGATACATTTATGTATATTATGAATACCCAGTTTCAATCACCATGAAATTGAATAGACGCTATATCGAATATTAGCAAATTATGGACTTTCAAATATAATATATTATGTATTAATGCTGTTTAACATGGAATAAATGGGAAATGTTGATTCCTCGTTTTAAGTCACTTCCCCAATGTTCATCGCTGAAGACGTTTGATATGTTTCATAGGTACCTTAAATGTAACCAAAGCAGATGCAATTGCTTCCGTTGCAATTTGTTCCAGGTCCAAGCATAAAAGCCCCGTACTAGAATGGCCTCGCGAGACACTGGGCGACTGGAGGACAATACAAGAAATGTGTATCTACCATGGTAGCGGGGCACTACAAGATTTAACAAGATTGCAACCCAGAGAATTAACTCTAGGTGGCAGGTGGACAAGGAAGCCCTTTGGCTTATCGAGAGTCCGACTCTTTTATCTATGTGTATCCCGCCCGTCTGAGGTATGTGTCGATTTTTTTTTTAAACATATTTACGCTACTAGCACCTACACAATCTGCAGGTAATCTGTTCCATTCATTTACAGTCCTTTGTGAAAATGAAAACTTTCTTATATCCAATCTACTCTGCTCCTTTGCTAATGCAAGTTCATGTCGTCTAGTCCTTCTATCTTTCTTAACTGAGAAAAACATATTTCTATCAATATTTTCATAACCCTTCAATATTTTAAACACTTATATCTGATCTCCTCTCAATCTCCTGGTCTCTAGTGTTGTTAAACCGCATTTTTTAGGCGTATTTCGTAACTAAGATCCCTCAGATTTGGTATCATTTTAGTTGCTCTCCTCTGCACTCTTTCTAGCATATCTATGTCCTTCCTGCGATATGGCCTCCACGCTTGAATACAATATTCTAAATGAGGCCTAACTATTGTTTTGTACAGCGGTATTATTAGCTCTTTTTCCTTATACGTTATGTTTCGCCTAATTAATCCAAGGATTTGATTTCCCTTTGAAGCTGCAATTCCGCACTGCTCTGAAACCTTCATATCAGCACTAATGGTTAACCCTAAGTCATTTTCTTTTACAGTAGTACTTAGTACCGTACTCCCCATTGTATATTCTACTTCTTCGTTCCCATGTCCTGTGTGGAGGCATTTACATTTCCCAAAATTGAACAGCATTTGCCACTTTTCAGACCATTTTATCAACCTGTCAAGATCATCTTGTAAATGCTGTCTATCTCCACCACTTTTAATCCTTCTAAACACTTTTGTATCATCCGCAAATTTCAACACCTTGCTTGTTATTTCATCATCCAAATCGTTGATATATATTAAGAATAATGTAGGACCTAATACTGATCCCTGTGGTACCCCACTCAATACCGATTTCCAGTTTGAAGCCTCCCCATCAACTACTACACGTTGTCTTCTGTCAATCAGCCATTGTTCTATCCAGTTTATTATACCATTTCCTGTGCCATGGGCCTTTAGTTTAAGCAGTAATCTTTGATGTGGTACTTTGTCGAAAGCTTTTTGACAAAGTAATAATTTACAAATCACTGATGTTAAACTCACTGGTCTATAGTTCTCTGACTTGTTTCTCGAACCTTTTTTTAATAACGGTATAATGTTTGCTTCTTTCCATTCTAAAGGAACCACTCCCTCTTCTAATGACAAGTTGAAAACTGTTGCAAGCGGTATGCTAATTTGTTCTACAATTTCCAATAGTAGTTTGGGTGGAATACCATCCACTCCAGGTGATTTATTATCCTTCATAGCCCTTATTTTCTTAGCTACCATTTCCGGGGTTACAATTATTTGTTCTAAATAGTCTGAATCTGCCCCCTTGAACTTAGCCTCTGGTATTGGCAGTGAACTAATATCTTCCCTGGTAAACACTGAACTAAAGTACTCATTCAGGTCTTCTGCCATTAAGAATCCCTCTGATATTATATTTCCAGCACTATCTTCTAGAGGACCGACCTTATCTTGAACTTTCTGTTTGCTTCGAACATACGCATAAAAACTCTTGCTGTCATGTTTTATATTACTAGCTAATTGTTGTTCATAGCTTCTCTTTGAATTTCTAATTTTAGCTGTAGCTTGGTTAAGTGCTTCTTTATAACTGTTGTAGTCTTCATCATTTCCAGTACATCTATATGACTTCCACATCATTTGTTTATACTTAATTTTTCTAATGGCTTCTTTCGATAAGTGTTTCTTTTTGGACCGTTTTCCTTGTTTTTTGAAGGGTATAAATTTATCGACTATGCACTTAATTTCACTCTTTAATATATTCCAGCATTCTGTTGCCATCTTATTTTTCAGTGTCTTATTCCAGTCTATCTTTGCTAAATATTTCCTCATGTCCTTATACCTTCCTTTGTGGAAATTTCCTATACTGCTTTTTACTATTCCTTTCTGATTTTACTTTGATGGTAACACGTATCTGGTTGTGATCGCTACTCCCCAGTGGCTCACGTATCTTGACATTGTCAACTAATTCATTCTGTGAGGACAAAACTATGTCTAACACATTCTCACCCCTGGTTGGTTCTAGCACATGTTGAGAAAGGAATGTATCTTGAACTAAAACTAAAAACTTGTGGTCCTCTCCCCCCATACTCTGTAGAGATTTCCATTGTATATGCCCATGGTTAAAATCCCCCATGATAATACAGTCCCGTTTGCTTACTTCCCTTATAGCGTTTTGTATTTTTTCATTCTCTTCTATGCTTATGTTTGGACTTCGATAAACTAACCCAACTGTTAACGTTGAGTTTCCTATAACTATGTTACACCAAACAGCTTCTTCGCAATCTGCTTCTCTTTCTAATTTTATTTCATAAGCCTGAATAGATTCTTTAATATATAAAATAACTCCACCTCCCTTTCTTCCTATTCTATCTTTCCTAAACATTACATATCCTGTCAGTCCCAATTCAGCATCTGATATATCGGTGGTGGTCCAGGATTCGGTTATACCTATTATATGAGGGTCAATATCTTCTACCATAATGTTTAGTTCATTTCTTTTGTTTACTATACTCCTTGCATTTAAACAAACACATTTATATCCAGCTTCAGAAGAGTTTTCCAGACTGTTATTTGCTGATTTATTTGTGCTGTCTTTAACTATGCCTCCATTTTCAGGCTTTTCTGTGAGTCCCCCCTGCGAATCTAGTTTAAATAGATGCAACCTGTCCCACTGTCAACAGATTGCAGCAGGTTCTCTGAGAAAACTGCTGCCCCCTTTCCACTAAGATGGAGGCCATCTCTCACGTACATATCTTCCCTCCCAACAAAGTATCCCCATAAATCTGTGAATCCCACCCCCTCTTCTTCACACATCTGCTCAGCTAGTGCATTGATCGCCATCCTCTTGCAGTTTCTGTACATTGCCCCCCTTCCTCCCACTACTGGCAAAATTCCTGACAAAATAACCTGTTCAACTCTCGTCTTCTTTAGCTTCCTCACTAACTGTCTATACTTCTGTACTATCGCAGTTGTTCCCTCCCTGTCTGCATTATTTGTTCCTACATGTACCAGTATTGAACCTCCCCTTGCCATGTCCCAATACCTTCTCTACCCTGTCAGTTACATGTTCAATCCTAGCCCCCGGTAAACAAACAACGACGTCCTTCCCCTCGCTCAGTGTCTTGTCCGTCTTTCTCATAATGGAGTCGCCCATAAACACCCTCTCTTTCCTCATTGTCCCCTCAATCACTGCCTTAGAATAGCTCCTTCTTCGGTTTGCATCTGTCTGGTTGTTGTCTTCCCCCCCCCTGTCGTCTTCTCTCCTGTCACATTCTCTTCCGATCCATTCTTTCCTGTCGCTTTTTCTCTTGTCACCTTTCCTCCTGTCAGCGTCCCTTTTATCGACTTCTCTTCTATCACATTTGCTCTCACTTCCCTTCGTCCCTTCTTCTTTCGTCCCGTCTCATTTTCCTCTCTCCTCTTCCGTTCCATCTTCCCTCCCTCCTTCTCTACGGTCACTTTCTTCCCTGTCCCCTTCACGCTTGTCACGTTTTCTGTTGTCGATTTTCCAATTTCTTCCCATCCAATCACCTTCCCTCCTCTCAATCTTCTTTCCTCAGTCTTCTTGCCACTGTTATTCTCCTTCAGTCTTGCAGTATTCTCGCCTCTCTCCCTGTCGTCTCTCTCCTTTCGACCTGCCTCCTTGCTAATTCCCATCTCCATTCCCTTCACAATATCTGTCAACCTAACTATCTCCTTCTGCAGACACCCCACCTTCCAACACCCAATGCACTGAAAGGTGAATCCTTCCTCCATGGTTTCTGCCCATGACTTTCCACACCCGGACAATGCAAAATCTACCCAGCTGTGGCAGTGATCGCACACCAAGTGTCGCTTTGCCTTGACTTGCCGCTTGCAAGGCGCCATATCCCGATTAGAATTTATTTAATAACTTAACTAACTTAGTCTTTATAAAGACTGTTTCCTGTGTACTACAGCACACTTTAGGTTACAAATTTCAATTACACAGCCGACTATTTATCCTAACACGAACGCTAACATTACCGGTAGTGACCTAATTTAAATACAATCAATTACGTTATGTTAGGCTGCTTTATTTATTTAGGTTACGCCGCCCGACTATCGCCCTTGCTTAATTTTAACAACAATGCTACCTAATCAAAATATCTAGCAAGTACTGGCTTACACAGATATTATCTTATGTAAGTAGTTTGATGGTTGTTACTTTATCTCCTATATATTCTACCACATAATCAGGTTTGTTAAATCTTGTTTACAACTTATCGAAGGCTAAGCCGCCTAAGTGAGTTACCCTATTATCACTCACTATACTAAGGTGTTCTAAAATACTTTAACTAACTTTAAGCACAACTGCTACTCAATATATGTTTATTGCAACTTTATGAATGATATTAAGGCAAGAATAATACTTATCAATCAGTAATTCCACTTGTATATCAACTTTTCTACACCACCAATTTCTACGATCTATCTCCGCCAAATATAGCCTCGTACTACACGACACAACCGATTCCCATGAACAGGTCACAACATAACTGCTGACATCAAAACCTAAATGAAACAACGAAGAGTGACGCTAATCCCGATCTCAAGCGACGTAAACAGAAAAATTAACACAGAACGTTCGGATTGAACAAGACCTTGTCGAACACGAGATGTTCGGGCCGAGCAGGCCTTTGTTGAACAGGTCGCTGGTTAGTGGTACTAATTTTCGAAACGGCAAGATCATGGTAAAAGACTTGTTTTAATCTGCAATGTGGCGAATCATGTTATATTTTATGGTCGAGTCCTGCAGTACATGGTCTGAAGTGAAGGGTATGCAATACTAAGCCTGTTGTACGGAGCCTGCAATTCACCTATCCCACACTCGCGCCATCTTAGATTGAAAACGAGGGCAGTTGCACTACCGACAGAAGCTTAGCTCTAGCAACGCAATGGGTTACTGTTGTGTTCCTGGGTGCCAAAGTAGATAACGCAGTGGAAGTGGGCCTACATGAGGTCTACAGGGGTTAGGACACTGTTAGACTTCCTGCTTGGTTACAGACAAAAAAAAGTGCAGTATATTTTTGAGAAATGACTTTTTACAATATTCACTTGCTCTGACATAAGTGCACTTGAATAGTCAGATTTCTAGATGTGATTGTTGAAGCTGTTGACAGTAAAATGGTGTCTTTTTAGCTGATTGTACTAAGCGGAAGGGTATCTGGCAGCAATTTGGTTAGTTGACACTGTAGCCGGATTACTGCCTGCATCCATTTGTAAATATTGACTGGTGTCATACATACAGGCATTTTGCAAGAGCTAGAGATATTAGATTTTGACTAAACTCGACCAGCATGTCAATGAGATGATAATAACAGCAGGTGAGAAGTTTAAGAAACTTTATAGGTCACGTTTTCTTATAATCACACAAAACATTAACATGGTCGCCAATGGGAAAACTGACAGTGTGCTGACCCCTACAGTGCTGGGCGTCTCCAGTACCGAACACTGCAGAACCTGCAGTTCGGGGCCTACAGTATGGGATCTACAGTACGGGCCATGCAGTACTGGGCCTACAGTATAGGGCCTAATCTGTGGAAAGACATCACAAACAATTCATTGGCAACAGAGGAACTCGCACGTTTATAGTTTTTTTATATCTAAGTAGTGATACCTTCTAGACTTCAAGTAGTGTTGACTTCATGCAACATAATCACAAGGCGTTGTCTGCACATTTAAAGAGTTCTGAAATAGGAAAATAGGTAAATATCAGTAGACCAATAATGTGGAGGGTCGTATAACAAACACGTGGAGCTGAGGCTTCGGCAAATGTAAACAACACTATCTGACATTGAGGCTGGATTTGTGGAATTTTACAATGAATAATCACGACGAGCTGTCTTTGGAATATCATGACCCTACTGATAAAATATGAAACATCAACATGAATAATTTAGTAAGCAGTTAAATTAATAGTAAATTGTCGGTGAAATTGATGATGCGTTTATGCCTCTTCCAGTCGTTTTTATCACAATAACCTTCACATTGTTACTCATTTACGGCAGCCATTTTGCAAGACGCAGACGCACAGAGGTTTGAACTAACTGTGATATCGTCTCATTCATTTACACACTGTAGCGATGTGTGAGAACGCTAATGTGCATGTTTGTGTGTGCGTATGCACGCCTTCGTAAATCACCTGCAATATCAATAGTACGCGTGCACGCGAACATTAGCAGTCTAGAAATAAGTTTTAATCAGTATAAGAACATGCACGCACGCGTGAATTGTCGTCATCTTATTACCGTCTATTACTAGAATGTCACACAGCAATTTAAAAATAACTGCGTAACAGACAAACCTATGTCACAATTAATGTTTCTCGTATGTTCAATTTATAGCTTGTGCCGTACGTACAAATGTTTTTGTCAATAGGTGGCGTTGCACGTACGTAGCATCACGGTTTTTTATTTATCACTCATTCGAGTGGTGTCCTCTTTATTGCTGAGTAAGTTCGAACTGAACTGTTATATACGGAATGGTAGGAATGAGCAGGCTTTCATTAAACACGGGGCGATAGAGGTGAGCAGGCCCTTATTAAACACGGGGCGGTAGAGATTAGCAGACCCTTATTAAAAGCGGGATGGTAGGAATGAGGAAGCCCTCATTAAACACAGGATGGTAGGAATGAGCAGGCCCTCGTTAAACACGGGATGGTAGGAATGAGGAAGCCCTCGTTAAACACGGGATGGTATGGATGAGCAGTCCCTTATTTAAAAAGGGTCAAACGGGATGGGCAGGTCCTTATTAAAAACGAAACGATAGGGGTAAACATGCCCTTATTAAAAACCTTATTAAATATGGCCCTCATTAAACACTGGGCGGTAGGGATGAACAGGCCCTCATTAAACACGGGACGATATAGGAATGAGCAGACCCTTATTAAACACAGAGCGGTAGGGATAGCTAGGCCCCCATTAAACCCGGGAAGTAGGGATTTTAGCGGGCTCTTATTAAACATTGGACGGTATGAATAACCAGGCCTTTAATGAAAACCAAAAAGCTGGACAGAAAAGGTGATGCGGCTATTTCCTGCCGCTGGCACTGCACTTGAGGAGCTACAAGCTTGGGCAGAGTCCGCCGTCAGCCACGGAAAGCTTACAGTCCCATCTCAACTAGAAATAAGATAATGATATATTTTGAAGCTGTATCATTCACTGGTTTAGCCCACCGCCAATGCGGTTCTTTAATGTCCAGACAGGGTGTAAATAGTTTAAGTATTGTCTGCGTCTGTTTAATAAAACACATGGGTGTGCGCAGGTGTGTGTATGTGTGTGTGTGTGTGTGTGTGTGTGTGTGTGTGTGTGTGTGTGTGTGTGTGTGTGTGTGTGTGTGTGTGTGTGTGTGTGTGTGTGTGTGTGAGAGCGCGCGTCTGTGGGTGTGTGAGTGTATGCGTGTGTGCGTGTGCGCGTGTGCGCGTGCGCGCGTGTGTAGCGTGTGTGCACGTGAGTGTACTACATAATAGTGTGTGCGAAATATCCATGTATCTTAATTATGGGAATGTTGAGTATTGTCTTCAGTCTTCAGCTCATGCATGTGTAACGCTTCACAATCGCAAATGATTTTTTATTTATGACATTATACGCAACTTCATGTGTGTGTGTGTGTGTGTGTGTGTGTGTGTGTGCGCGCGCGCCCGTGTACGTGTGCGTGTGCGTGTATGGTGCGAATGCGTGTGCACGTGCGTGTGTCGTGTGGTGTGAAGTAGTGTAGTGTGGTACGTCTTTCTAAACCTTTTTGCTACGTGACGACACCGAACACACACGACTACGACACACCGCCACTACTCTGAACTCCCGCCTCATGAACTTAATAACGGGGAGACGCCAACTTAGTGCACCGTGTGATTCCGGAGTGAAACATGACGTTGCCATGACAGAAATAGAACGCCCCCTGGCGTCGAGTTATAATTAAACTCCCAGGCGCGACGCGTCACCACAGCTGAACGCGTCTCAGCGGGACTTCAGCGCCTGCCATATTGCTATTCGTTACGGCGTCTTCCCCAGCTTCCTTTCCTCGAAATTGTCTGACGATTTAGGAAAGGCTGACTTGATGTCTCACTGCATTCATTAGTCAATGCTGCGGAACCAATTTCAGGTCAACCCGGGTATTTCAGTTTTATTCACGTGACATATTAAACATAAAAAATATACTGCTTCAGATTGTACACATATATAAATATATATTCCATTCAACTGTACTGTCCTTTCGTTTGTACACCCATCGTTCCATTTCCCTCTCTCCGTCCATCTTCGATTCCTTACTATCTTCTTTGTTCGTGTCCTCAAACTTTCTCCTTATCCCTCGTTCTCATGTCCTTCTCAACCCCACACAATTCCAGTTTGTTGTCTTGTCACGAACACGTGTCAGCGCGTTCCAGTAAATATAATATCACGGTTCACTGCAGAGTTATGAGACAATGAACACAAAAGTGTACTTCACGTGCTGCCGCTAATTTCCCTCGGGTCGACGTAAACGTTTCGTACATTGTCCATCCTCGTTACTGGCTTCATCTAGCGTGTTAACGCTTCCAGTCGGATTGATGGAAAACCATCCAACTGGCTGTGCGTGTGCTTGGATGGATAGTTTACCTTTCAGGGCGCGGTCGTCTCTCTTATCCCGACAGAACATTTGTCTCAATGTTGACGTCTACGATACGGAGAAATGTTACTGCGAAGAGCCGGGTCGCGAGTTGCAGGTGAAATAATGTTAATTCTGGGCAGATGTGAGATAATTGAACGCCAACTATCACTAGATATATTCCAAAGAGGCAGGCGTAGCTATTTATAAATGTTCTCATAAGTAATCAAACATAAACTGAAGTCCTGAACTTACATATGGCATTAGTGAAAACGTTGCCTTTATCTTGGGGAACCGAGACGCTTAACGTGTGGCTCTGTGCTTTATGCTACACTTCATTCTCGATCTAGGTTTTTAATTTTATTAATATTATTATTTAATTTTTGTTGTTCAAAATATATGTCAATGTTGATAAAAAACATTTCACTAAGGCGTATTGTTAGAAACGGTAGGACTACATCAGTAGTTAGGACAACATCAGTAGTCCTCTTTATTATCTCCACAAGTAAAATGTTAATTGTGATTTAGTACGTTCTCGTCGACTTCGGATTTCTCAATCAAATCACAAACGTATATAATATTGCCAGGTCAGACACTCCTCTGTCCGTCGTGTAATACTCATCGAAACAAACTGACATGCTGCAATTTGTTCTTAGACACCAGCAACTGATAAAGCTCGTCTCTCGGGTAAAACATCATGGCAGGATTTCACGTCTGTTTGACATAGGACAAGGCGACCAGCACCGATCGTCTCACGAAGAACGAATAAAATATGAGCATTAAGAGGTCTTAATTTCATGACGATGACGATTTTCACAGCTTCGTGCAAAATTAATTTAATCACCTCTGATAGACTGTTTGCCGTGTGTGTGTGTATGCGTGCGCGTGTGTGTGCGTGTGCATGTCCGCGTGTGCGTGTGTGTGTGTGTGCGTGCGTGTGCGTGTGCGTATGTGTTGTGTGACTACATTTTAGTAAGGAAAATTAATAGTTGGCTAAGTTTGCCCCCCCCCATCGACACACACACGCACACACACACACACACACACACACACACACACACACACACACACACACACACACACACACACACACACACACACACACACACACACACACACACAATTATCCATCCAAGGACTAAGTTTGCCACCCCCCATCGACACACACACACACACACACACACACACACACACACACACACACACACACACACACACACACACACACACACACACACACACACACACACACACACACACACACACACACACACACACACACACACACACACACACACACACACACACACACACACACACACACACACACACACACACACACACACACACACACACACACACACACACACACACACACACACACACACACACACACACACACACACACACACACACACACACACACACACACACACACACACACACAAACACACACACACACACACACACACACACACACACACACACAATTATCCATCCAAGATCCTAGGTACGCCACTGGCAGCAACATTTTAGAAACGAGGCAAAACTTAATAGTTACGCTATCGCAGTATAATATGCCTTATATTGAACATTAACCTCTCACATTCTTACCGTAAATCTACAGCGGCTGTAAAGGCAGGTTAATATTTAATATCGTACGGAGCCATCAATCGCGTGGCTTCGGCTAAACGTATTCGAGTAAGCGAAATAGTGGTAAATATACTATAATATGCTTCCGTGTTCTGTCATTTGCCACCGCAACTCGTTTCTAGCACCGAGCAGTTCCGGCTCACTGCGGCGTAACCACGTGTTAGTAGTTAACACGTTTTAGCTGTTTAACACCGGAGCAAGTACTTGGTAATTATGCAGGTGTATGTGTTTTTCTCCAAGGCGCCTCTAATAGGGATGGCGAGGACGTGTGAAAACTTTGATGTCATTGCGCGTCGACGTCCAAGAGCCCCAAATGCAATTTTCCGGCAATGCAATTTCTCTCTCTAAGTAGCACGTTAGATACCGCCGACAAGCTCGTACGGTCATTCGATGTTTCCACGAATACCCGGCACCCTTCATAGCGGACAAACGGGTACTGGAGGTGTAGGCTACGTTGCGTGGCTGGTTTGTTGGAATGAGGTTAAGTCTGTCGTTTTGGTACGGGTTGTCGCACCTCGCGCGCCAGGGGGCGCTACTAATTACACAAGTCTCAGTATTGTAGTCATGGCGTCCTAATTTTTACTACGGATTATTAAGGAATTTAAAACAAAATTAGACTTAGTTTCTTTCTGTTCGGCATACTGTTCGGCATACTGTGCTATCTTGCAGGGAAATATCTACTAAAACTATAAAACATAGCTATACAATAGACAAAGAAATGAAAGCCGAAAGATACAGAGGAATTGTCGTGCGGTACACAATCTCCTCTCTGTTTCATCGTCAGTTTTTCTGTCTACCCCTTTTCACGTCGTTCTTAATGTAATTCGCTTTCATTATCTAATTTTCTGTCTTTATCTTTGTATGTAACTCTTTCTGTTTTCTCTTTCATTCATTCTGCCTTTCTCTGTCAATCGTTTTGCATTTGTTTTTCTCTGTTATTCATTCTGCCGTTCTGTTGATATATTACTGCGTGTGTGCGTGTGTGCGTGTGTGCGTGTGTGCGTGTGTGCGTGTGTGCGTGTGTGCGTGTGTGCGTGTGTGCGTGTGTGCGTGTGTGCGTGTGTGCGTGTGTGCGTGTGTGCGTGTGTGCGTGTGTGCGTGTGTGCGTGTGTGCGTGTGTGCGTGTGTGCGTGTGTGCGTGTGTGTTACTTTTTCCTTCGCAATTTTTTGCTACCTAATTTGTTTTTCCCGTCTCCTTTGCACAGAAGTTCCTAGAAATCGTGTGTAATTGTTAATGTAACTCCCCCTCGCTTTCCACTGATTATGTCGAATGTCAAATACCTCCAAGTCGGTGCTTAGGCCATGAGTGTTTTCGTGTTTGTAGGTGTGTGCTCGTGCGTGTGCGCGTCATACCGTTGTTGGGTTATCGTACTAGACGCCCACACGTTGCCACACACTGAAAGGTTAGTTGGGAAACGTGTGGTTGCCACTCCCTCTGGAAGTACGGAAAACGGAGCTTCATTCCGTGTTACTGAAACCAGCAGTGAAGGGTCGTGTCCGACGGCATCAGACGGAGCTTCAGTGAGTCGCGGTGGGTCTGTAAGGCTTTGTCAGTGTCCGTCTTTCTCTGATGCTGCTCATCTTGTCTCTGTGTCTCTCACTTTGTCTCTGCTCTCGATAACTATCTTTCTGCCTGTCTGCCTGTCTGCCTGTTTGCTTGTCTGTCTGTCTGTCTGTCTGTCTGCCCGTCTGCCCGTCTGCCCGTCTGCCCGTCTGCCTGTCTGCTTGCCTAGCTGTCTGTCTGCCTGCCTGCCTGCCTGCCTGCCTGCCTGCCTGCCTGCCTGCCTGCCTGCCTGCCTGCCAGTCTGTCTGTCTGTCTGTCTGCCTGTCTGCTTGTCTGTCTGTCTACCTGTCTACCTGTCTACCTGTCTGCCTGCCTGCCTGCCTGCCTGCCTGCCTGCCTGCCTGCCTGCCTGCCTGCCTGCCTGCCTGCCTGCCTGCCTGCCTGCCTGCCTGCCTGCCTGCCTGCCTGCCTGCCTGCCTGCCTGGCTGCCTGCTTGCCTATCTACCTATCTACCTGTCTGTCTGTCTGCCTGCCTGCCTGTCTGCCTGCCTGCCTGCCTGACATGAACACACAATTAAACATTGGAGAAACCGACATCTGCCATCACGACTCCAACAACAGTGTGACACCTACTGGAAGATTATCTTACACACCAAAGCGAGATGAAGCAACGTGGCCAATAGAAACACCAGTAGGGGAAGAACGTTGGCCTTCTGGAATATCTGCTGCGAACAGGAACCGGATCCGGAACTGTCTGAGCGTTCAACGAAGAGAAAGTGACGAAATCGGGGCATTGGCAGTTAACACAGCAGCGGGTAACGTATTGAGCTGTTTGTCCATAGAGTATATCAGTCTATATGATCGATGACGATGTACCTGGAAGCTGGTGGTTTGTGTCTTGAGAATCGGATGAGCAGTTGAGTATATCGAATCCAAAATGGTTCGGTCGTTTTTGCAGAGCTTAGGATCTCCTTTTTGGAATGGTGATATAAACAATCTGCAGGCCACTTACCAGTTTTCCATATCGATTGGCGTATGATAGTGAGTATATCCACTTCTTTCTCTTCTAGTCTTCCCCAGAGTTTTATGGGGACATTATCCCTATGAGGGTTCGACGAAGAGGAAGTGACAATATATGAGCATGCGCAGTCAACACAGTCTCTGTCTGTCCATGGATTATATCGGTATGTATGATTGATAACGTCGCTCACTGCTGATATTGTACCTAGATGGTGGCTTGCGCTTTGAGAATCGGACGAATCCAAAAAACAATTGCGCGTACGAAACAAACGTTTCATTGGAAACGCAAACGTAGCAGTTTGCTCCTTTGTTAAACAAAAAATGTAATAAGAAACACACACACACACACACACACACACACACACACACACACACACACACACACACACACACACACACACACACACACACACACACACACACACACACACACACACACACACACACACACACACGCACGCACGCACGCACGCACGCACGCACGCACATACGCACGCACACACACACACACACACACACACATAAGGAGCACACTACTAAGTTTGCCTTCCCAATAAAGCACTGTTGAATGGATGTTTATAGGGGAGACATTACCGTATTTTGTATTTAAAAAGGCGCAAACGGCTACAGTTTTATTGTTATATAAAGCACCTTGCAGAAGCGAAACATTGGACACGTTGAACCCTAGACGTGGCGTGTGCCCAATCGCCGAATCTCGTCACGACCAAAGCTAATAGTAAATCACGCAAATGCAAACAGGCGTTGGTCTGAGATCGTAAATTCTGCATCAATTATTCAGTCGCGTCAACACCTTCGACGTAACACTAGCGGCCGTCTGTCAATTTTAGCCCTTTTTGAAAAAACACATTGGCTTACTCGGCCCGTTCCAACAGCGGTGTAATTAAATCCCGAATGGAAACACGTATTCGCATTCTCGTGAGATTCCGCAGGGTTCGTACAAGCGAAAGCGACTTTAAAAAAACACATTCGCAGTTGACAAGTGATGGGACAGAACGGAAGAAAAGCGACCTTTGATCAATTGCCACTGAATAAACGTGTTTCTCAGGGGAAACAACAGTTCTGTTGTACGGAGGCATATTATGTTCTAGAGCCATTAACTCGACACTCTCTATGTTTGATGGCAGCTTAGGGTGATGTTTCTTTTATATTATATCTCTATAACGCATTTCTTGTTATTTCCCAAGGTGTGTTTTAATGAACAAATACATCGTTCACAGGGATTACTTTACATAAATAGCCATCGCAGCCTCCGCTATTGCTGTTAGCAGAACCACAACGTGTACCTGTCATGCCCGATTGATATCAACGGCGGCAGCAGCAACAGCAGTAGCTATAGTAGCAGCAGCATCAGCAGCAACAGCAGCGGCGGCAGCGGCGGTAGCGGCGGCAGCGGCGGCAGCAGTGACAGCAGCAGCACCACCGACAGCAGCAGCGGAAACAACAACAACAGCAACAACTTCAAAAGCAACAACAACACTAAGAGTAACCAGCAGCAGCAGTAAGAGCACCATCATAATCAGCAGCAGCAGTAGCAACAACAGCAACATCAGCAGTAGCAACAACAACAATAAAGGACAAAATTACACGTCAGCAGTGGTTACAACCGTATCGAAAACAACAATGGAATTATAACTATTGTCACTGTCAATAAAAGCAAAGAACAGCCTGGAAACCTTTTCTGAAGCTGTATATAAATGTGATTGTTTAAACGCAAGGAGCGGAATAAACAAAAGAAGTGAAGTAAACATTATGGTAGAAGATATTGACCCTCACATAATAGGTATAACCGACTCATGGGCCACCACCGGTATATCAGATGCCAAATTGGGAGTGACAGGCTATGCAATGTTTAGGAAAGATAGAATAGGAAGAAGGGGAGGTGGAGTTATTCTATATATTAAAGAATATGTCCAGGCTTATGAAATAAAATTAGAAAGAGAAACAGATTGCGAAGAAGCTGTTTGGTATAACATAGTTACAGGAAACTCAACGTTAACGGTTGGATTAGTTTATCGAAGTCCAAACATAAGCATAGAAGAGAATAAAAAAGTACAAACGCTATTAAGGAAATAAGCAAACGGGACTGTATTATTATGGGAGATTTAACCATGGTCATATACAATGGAAATATCTACAGAGTACAGGGAGTGAGGACCACACATTTTTAGTTTTACTACAAGATAGTTTACTTTCTCAACATGTGCTAGGGTGAGAATGTGTTAGACATAATGTTATCCTCACAGAATGAATTAGTTGACAATGTCAAGATACGTGAGCCAAGTAGTGATCACAACCAGATACATTTTACCATCAAAGGAAAATCAGAAAGGACTAATAAAAGGATAAATTTCCACAAAGGAATATATAAGGACATGAGGAAACATTTAGCAAAGACAGACGGGAATAACACACTGAAGAATAAGACGGGAACATAATGCTGAAATATTTTAGAGTGAAATTTAGTGTATCGTCGATCAATTTGTTCCCTTGAACAAGGGAAACGGTCCAGAAAGAAACATTTTTCGAAAGAAGCCAGTAGAAAAATTAAGTAAAAAAAATGATGTGGAATTCATATAGATGATGCGATGAAGACTACAACATTTATAAAGAAGCACTTAACCAAGCTACAACTGAAATTATAAATTCAAAGAGAAGCTATGAAAAAAATTAGCCTGTAAAATAAAACATGACAGCAAGAGTTTTTATGCATATGTTCGGAGCAAACAGAACGTTCAGAATAAGGTCGGTCCTCTAGAAGATAGTGCTGGAAATATAATATCAGAGGGATTCTTAATGGCAGAAGACTTGAATGAGCATTTTAGTTCGGTGTTTACCAGGGAAGATATTAGTTCACTGCCAGTACCAGAGGCTAAGTTCAAGGGGGCAGAATCAGACTATTTAGGACATTTAATTGTAACTTGATGGGACGCAGTGGCTGAGTGATTAGAGTGCCGGACTGTTGACCGGGGGACCGGGGTTCGAATCCCGGCGCCGGCAGGGCGGTGGTTCGGTACTGGTTCGGCCGCCGTGTCGAAACGTGGGCAATTTCGTTCACCCTACTTTGCCCCCCTTCCATCTCGCCAGCATGGAAGGGTAGGTCAACAACTCGAGCATGCAAAGTACAATGAAGCCAAGGCCCCAGTCCCCAGCAGCATCGAAAGAGTATATGACCAAGGAGGCGGTTCGGGTCAACTAGGGCTACGTGCAGGGTTGCTAAGAATCTCTGGGTCAAGAATAGCCGCCGAGAGAAGGTAAGTAGACCGAAGACAGCAACATATAACTTAAGAACATTACTAAAAGATGAACAGATACAAGAACTGGAGGAAGAATTTAGGGAAACCAGGTTGGTATGGGATGTGAATGGGATCGGTGAAGTCAGAAAAACAGAGGAATGCTTCACTATCTTACAAAGCGGTCACCTACTATGCCATTCCACGGCAAACAACGGCCAAGCAGGAGTAGGGTTTCTCATAAACAAGAAATGGAAAGACAATATAGTGAGGGTTAACAGCATCAGCCCCAGAGTAGCAGAACCTATTCTATGCATAGCAAAGCTCTACAAGCTGAAGATAGTACTAGTATATGCACCAACAACATCATACTCAGAAGACACAAACAACTTCTATAACGACGTGGATGAGACCTTAGAAAAGCCAACCCACTACACAATAGTGATGGGAGACTTTAATGCGCAAGTAGGGAAACGAACAAACATTTCGGAAACGGCAGCAGGCAAATTTGGCCTAGGTGTGAGAAACGAAAGAGGCGACACCTTGTTAGAATGGGCAACATCAAGAAAGTTCCAAATCATGAATACCATGTTTCAGAAGAAAGCAGGGAGTAGACGGATGTGAAAAAACCCAAATGGAGAAACGAAGAACGAGTTTTACTATAACCTGACAAACAGGCCAGACATGTTCACTGATTTAACTGTCATCAACCAAGGCAACATCGGAAGTGACCACAGAATGGTATTGACCAACATCGAACTGGAAGTAATTGACTGAAAGGAAGAAGTTGATCAACAAGAGACCACCAAGTGTAGTTCCCACACAAATAGGAACAAATAGATGGAATTCCAACTAGAACTGCGAAATCGATTCGAGACACTACAAGAACTAGACGACATCGACACCATGAGCAAAGGCAACACTGAGATGATCCAACTAACTGCGACAAGTGTAGCCAAAGCAATCAACAGGCATGTAAAGACGAGAATATCATCACGGACACGAGGACTGATGAAGAAACGATGAGAAAAGGTGGATAAAACAAATAGAGTACGCATAACTATGCAAGACCATCAAAAAAGAAAGCGAAGGAGACATCAGGAAGTATAAACAAGAAATCGTACGAGAAACGATTATGACGTCAAAGAGCCTGAATAAAGCCAGAAGAACACAGGCACTAAGCCGAGATAGACTGATTACACTTCTAGACAAGCAGGGTAGAGAAATAGAAGACCAAGATAAGATCATGGAACGAATAGAGGAATTCTACACCGAGCTATACGACAATGAACAGAGTACCATAATTCACACCGACCCGAAAGAGGTACCAGAGAAAACACCCAGGGAGGTGGAAGCGGCGCTAAGAGATATGAAGAATGGGAAGACATCAGGCCACGACCATGTAAACATTGAAACATTAAAAGTAGGAGAAGATACCATCTCGAAGACA
The DNA here is from genome assembly GCA_963995525.1 of Escarpia spicata. NCBI lineage: Eukaryota > Metazoa > Annelida > Polychaeta > Sabellida > Siboglinidae > Escarpia > Escarpia spicata. The sequence goes on from OZ023209.1 coordinate 55,114,651, forward strand.
CTGGCTAAGCTGTATACTAAATGCTTATCAGAAAAAGGAATACCCACGGCATGCAAGAAAGCAAAAATTGTGATAATCTTCAAGAAGGGAAATAAGAAAGACTTAAAGAACCACAGACCGACATGTCTGTTATCAAACATCTACACATTACTCACAAAGATACTAACGAATAGGCGAGAGCAAGCTGGATTTAGAAGCAGGTACTCAACGACAGACCACATCCACGTCGTAAACCAACTGAAAGAGAAATGCGGAGAATATAATATCCCGTACTGCATCGCTTTCGTCGACTACGAAAAGGTTTTTGACTCGGTGCAAACTCAAGCAATACTGACCTCCCTCCAAGAACAGGGGATGGAAGACGTGTAGATCGAACTCAAGCAATACTGACCTCCCTTCAAGAACAGGGGATGGACGACGTGTAGATCGAACTCAAGCAATACTGACCTCCCTTCAAGAACAGGGGATGGAAGACGTGTAGATCGAACTCAAGCAATACTGACCTCCCTCCAAGAACAGGGGATGGAAGACGTGTAGATCGAACTCAAGCAATACTGACCTCCCTTCAAGAACAGGGGATGGACGACGTGTAGATCGAACTCAAGCAATACTGACCTCCCTTCAAGAACAGGGGATGGAAGACGCGTAGATCGAACTCAAGCAATACTGACCTCCCTTCAAGAACAGGGGATGGAAGACGTGTAGATCGAACTCAAGCAATACTGACCTCCCTTCAAGAACAGGGGATGGACGACGTGTAGATCGAACTCAAGCAATACTGACCTCCCTTCAAGAACAGGGGATGGACGACGTGTAGATCGAACTCAAGCAATACTGACCTCCCTTCAAGAACAGGGGGTGGAAGACGTGTAGATCGAACTCAAGCAATACTGACCTCCCTTCAAGAACAGGGGATGGACGACGTGTAGATCGAACTCAAGCAATACTGACCTCCCTTCAAGAACAGGGGATGGACGACGCGTAGATCGAACTCAAGCAATACTGACCTCCCTTCAAGAACAGGGGATGGAAGACGCGTAGATCGAACTCAAGCAATACTGACCTCCCTTCAAGAACAGGGGATGGACGACGTGTAGATCGAACTCAAGCAATACTGACCTCCCTTCAAGAACAGGGGATGGAAGACGCGTAGATCGAACTCAAGCAATACTGACCTCCCTTCAAGAACAGGGGATGGAAGACGTGTAGATCGAACTCAAGCAATACTGACCTCCCTTCAAGAACAGGGGATGGACGACGCGTAGATCGAACTCAAGCAATACTGACCTCCCTCCAAGAACAGGGGATGGACGACGCGTAGATCGAACTCAAGCAATACTGACCTCCCTCCAAGAACAGGGGATGGACGACGCGTAGATCGAACTCAAGCAATACTGACCTCCCTTCAAGAACAGGGGATGGACGACGCGTAGATCGAACTCAAGCAATACTGACCTCCCTCCAAGAACAGGGGATGGAAGACGTGTAGATCGAACTCAAGCAATACTGACCTCCCTCCAAGAACAGGGGATGGACGACGCGTAGATCGAACTCAAGCAATACTGACCTCCCTCCAAGAACAGGGGATGGACGACGCGTAGATCGAACTCAAGCAATACTGACCTCCCTCCAAGAACAGGGGATGGACGACGTGTAGATCGAACTCAAGCAATACTGACCTCCCTCCAAGAACAGGGGATGGAAGACGTGTGGATCGAACTCAAGCAATACTGACCTCCCTTCAAGAACAGGGGATGGACGACGCGTAGATCGAACTCATGATAGACATCTCTGTAACAGTATTTTAAGACTGATATTTTTCAATCAAATTTGCTACTACTGTGCCTTTAAATGTTCTAAGTCGGCATGTGATATTATGATTATCGGGCCATATACTGCAACATATTAATGTCAACATATGTTACTACTGTAATATTGCTCGATTCTATAATTATGAGGTTTTGTTTTATTATTCAAAGCTGCCTTTAAACTTTCAAAGTGGCGTATGATAGTATGATTGTCGAGTGGTCAGAGATATACACATGTTATGTTATGTTATCACTGTCAATGACAGTGATTACTCAATCACTTGCAGTCGTGGTGTTTAATGTGTTTTATATGCTAACTAGCAAACTGGCCACACAAAACATTCTTTTCTTTTTATGTCCCCCCCCCCCCCCCCCCCCCCAATGTTGTTTTATTATTTCTCTCCCAAGTACATCTCATGATGTTATTGACTCTAAGCCTAGTTGGCCTTTCTCTTCTTTTTTTGTTATGTTCTCTGATAGAAATCCATGCGATGTCTACATCTAATTACTCTTTGATACTAACAATTGAATTTGTATTATTTTGGTTATTCGTTAACATCAATGTTGATTGTTTATCATTACTTGTGTGTATACAACTGTTCAACGGATATGTACTTATGATGTATATAATGATATGCATCCATACACTAGTTATATTTATGTACTTATTTTTGAATGTTTTTGTAAATTTCTGTCAACGAACATTAAGGATTACTATAATGTACCCTAATACATTTGCAAATGGTTATATTATATTAATATTAGCCGGATCCAAACAAATAACAACTTTGACTTAAAAACAATATTCAATGAAGCCATTGAAAATGAAAAGTATGATGATTCTCCATTTTCTCTTAACACACATGGTTGTAAATAGTTTACTGCAGTTGAGATTTCTGAAGCATTTAAACCAGAAAACATATCTTTATCAATGTTCTGCATCAATTTCCGTAGTTTGGAGACTCAATGGGATTCTCTTCAAGAATTACTTTCTAATATGTCATCAAAAGACCTGACTCTAGATCTCATTGGACTCACCGAAGTTTAAAATGTGTTACGTTATAAAATAAATGGGTATCACAATTTACTATTCAATACAAGAGTAGATACAGACGATGGGCATGGTGGAGTGGGCCTATACATCAGTGAATAGTATACCTATTTTAAACGTGAAGACTTTAAATATATAATTGTGGGTGTAATTTATCGTCCCAACTCTCATCCACGTGCAGATCTTGATCTATTTATGGGTATCATATTTGACATCCAAGACACAATCTCAAATTAAAATAAAGTAGTGTATCTGATGTGGGATTATAATATTAATTTTTTTTTTTTTATTCACAACAAAACTAATTATTTTATAGATAATGTAATAGCACAAGGATATATTCCACACATAACTAAACCATCACGGATAACCTCTGCTACAGAAACTCTTATAGACCATTTATATTCTAAGCATACACACCCCTACTAAGAATCGGGGATTATCGTTATAGACTTGTCTGACCATTTTGGAATATTTAATTTAATATATGGTAAACCTGCTACACAAAACACAGCATATAAACAAACACGCCAGTTAAACATGACCAACATTTTAAAATTTTGGAGCCTCAAAAAGACACATTTCTGTGTTTTTACTCCTATAAATACAAATTACATATAAACAATAGTATTAAAATAAATAATGAAGTCATCAACCAGGATGGCAAGTATAACAATGACTAATCTGTTAAATTCCTAGAATTGTATACAGATAAGCATCTAACATGGAAAGAATACATCACCATTATTAGTTCCAAAATATTTAGAGCTATTTTTGCAATAAATAGAGTGAAATATTTCTTACCATATAAATCATTGAAATCATTATATTACACTTTAATTCACAGTCACATAACATATGGTATACAAGCATAGGGCAATGGAAACACACAAAAAATAGAAATTTTATAAGAACGTGCTTTAAGAATAATTAATGAAAAAGGATATAGGAGCCATACTGATCCTTTGTTTGTGTCTGACAAAATACTAACAATTTCAGATGTATATAAACTACAGGTCTCCTTATTTATGTATGACTTTAAACATGATTTATTACCCAAGACATTTACAAATTTTGCGATCAAAAAGACATTAGACAAAAGTATAAGAATAACCCGACAATGCAACCTTCTTGTTAAAGAAACACTTAGAACACATTTTTCATCTAAGCTGCCTAAATGTAATTTCACAAGAATCTGGAACTATATAAACGAAAAATAAGAAACACTAAACACAGGTTAAAGTTTAGACGCATGCTGTGTGATTTCTATTTAAATGCATATCTTCGTCAAGTGAATTGTTTAAATCCTAGATGTTCAGAATGTAATTAAACTGATTAAATGAAACTCTACCTTTAATTGTAAGTCTATTACCGTTCTTACACTACTTAGTTAACCAAGTACAAATGTTTGGATCGCCTCTCTATTCACTTACATATATTTCAATGGATCATAATTATCAGTTCGTTGTCATATATCACCAGCAACAGGACATACTATATGTTAAATAATACTCCGGTTTAATAGTCTATAGTACAGAGGTGGCTGGTGATGAATTGGAGTGAGTTGTTTAACATGATTTTGATGATTGTTATGATTGTAATCATAGAGTAGTGATAATCAAATGGTGTCACTGGAAGACGGCTGTTAGCCAAGTGACATCCATGCAATGTAACACATTTCCATTTGTATGACATGAAAATTTTAATTGTATGTTACGTTGTAAATAAAATTACTTACTTACATTCCACCTACACAAAAAGCAACACGATCAACATCAAGAGAAGAGTACGACAGAGTGACACCATATCGCCCGCGCTATTTACGGCAACACTCGAAAGCATATTCCGAAGACTGACCTGGGGTACCAGAGGCTTGAGGATAGACAGAGAATATATAAATCATCTCCGCTTCGCCGACGACATACTCACATGCGCTACTACACCGCAAGAAATACAAAAAATGCTGCAGGAGCGAGCTGATGAAAGTGAAAAACAAGGTCTGAAGATGAACATTTCGAAGACAAAAGTGATGCTAGAAAATGACACACCAATAGATATATCAACACGACGCAGATAGAGAACGTTGAAAGCTACGTCTATCTGGGACAGCGAGACAAAAACCAAGACAAGGAGATTCAAAGAAGAATCACCGCCGGCTGGACAGCATTCGCCAAACGTCGCGACATATTCATGGGTAACTTTGGAATCTGCTTGAAGAGACAAGTCTACAACTCATGCGTACTTCCAGCGATGACATACGGCGCGGAAACATGGACACTCACCATCCAGGCAGCCGCACAAACAAAGATGGAAAGAAGTATGTTAAACATCACATATTGGGAGAGAAAAACAAACACCTGGATAAGAGAGAAGACAAAGGTCGTAGACGTGATAGAACAAACCAGAAGACAGAAGTGGACCTGGGCAGGGCACATCAGCAGATTATGAGATAACCGATGGACATCACACACAACCTGGAGACCATACGAAGGGAAACGATCTAGAGGAAGACCGGCGAGACGGTGGAGAGACGAACTAGACGAGTACTGGAAGGGCACCATCTGACAGAGGATAGCGCAAGACAGGCAGATTTTGAAACGACATGCTGAGCCGAAGGCCTTATTATTTTAATTATTTACTCATTAATATTGTATTGTCTACCTATTTATTTATTATTATTATTATATGTTATGTAGGTCTTTTTAGCTTAGTTTTGTTTAGTACATTTTATATTTTAATGCAGTTCTAGCCTTTTTTATACGTTTAATTAGCTTAACTAACCTATTATTTTAAATAATGTATTCATTAATATTTTATTGTCTATATAATTTATTGATTATTATTTTATGTATGTCTTGATACTTTTAGCTTAGGTATGTTTAGCACATTTTTATTTAATGCAGTTCAAGTCTGTATACGTTTAATTCTATTATCTACATTCTAGTAGCTTACTAGAACAAATTAGCGCACCGCTTGCAACAGTTTTCAATTTGTTATTAGAAGGGGAGTGGTTCCTTTAGAATGGAAAGAGGCAAACATTATACCATTATTTAAAAAAGGTTCGAGAAACAAGTCAGAGAACAATAGACCAGTGAGTATAACATCAGTGATTTGCAAATTATTAGAAAGGCTAATTACAGATCAAATGGTGGATTTTCTTGTAAAACATAACTTGATAAACCCATCTCAACATGGGTTTTTAAAAGCGAGGTCATGCTTAACAAATATGTTATGTTTTTGGAAGACATCACTAAGTGGATAGATGAGGGATCGGATCACCAGTAGATATATATGAAGTTACATCACTAAAAGAGCAGTGTAGATTAGATATAAGAAGTTCTCATTTTCACAAAAGATGTAAATGAATGGAAAATATTATTTGCTGACTGTGTGGGTGCTAGTAGCGTGAATATGTTTAAACATAAAATCGAAACATACCTCAGAAGGGCGGGATACACGTAGATAAAAAGGGTTGGACTCTCAATAAGCCAAAAGGCTTCCTTGTCCACCTGCCATCTAGAGTTAATTCTCTGGATGGCAATCTTGTTAAATCTTGGTGTTAAGTGTGATGGATAAAAATAACGTCTTGCCGCCAGAAATAGACTCAACGAGAGATGTCTTTAATAGAGTCGGTCTTTCGCGAAATAGGATAGCAAGCTATTTAAATTATCCCCGAGGCAGCGTTTTCGTGCTAGACACGTGTTTATTGATCGCGCGCTTCTTAGTGTGTTGTTCGTGTCTTGGCATATGTAATTCGGCATCTACAAATATCCCGAAGCAGCGCGACGCTTCCAGGGGCCGGAGTCTGTCAGTGCCGCAGTGATTTAGTGCTCGCAGACACCGCAGTGCTTTAGTGTTTACAGACACTGCAGTGCGTTAGTGCCTACAGACACCGCAGTGCTTTAGTGCACACAGACAACGCAGTGATTTAATGCCCACAGACACCACAGTGCCTGAATGCACACAGACACCGCAGTGATTTGGGCCTACAGACACAGCAGTGCTTTAGTGCCTACGGACACCGCAGTGCCTTAATGCACATACACCGCAGTTCTTTAGTGCCGCACAGACACCGCAGTGCTTTAATGCTCACGGACACTGGAGTGATTTAATGCCTACAGACACCACAGTGCTTCAATTCACACAGACACCGCGGTGCTTTAGTGCCGCACATATACCGTAGTACTTTAATTCCCAATGACACCGCAGTGTTTTGGTGCCTACAGACACCGCAATTTTAGTACACACAAACACCGCAATGTTTAAGTGCACTACAGACAAGGCAATGCTTCAATGCAATACAGACAAGGCAATGCTTCAATGCAATACAGACATGGCAATGCTTCAATGCAATACAGACAAGGAAGTGTATCCCCCGCACATAGAGTGTTCTGATGGTGTTACTCGTGTAACAAAGATGATACAATTAAACAACGCCTTCCAAAGCTGCTTTCTGTGGCGTACTGTTTGGAGATGTAACATACATATTTTCATTAGTTTAAAACTGTTATGCGATGTTTCTCACCAGCGTATTTTGTAATCGGGCCCGAGGCCACCCCTTTGAAAGCGGCGAGCAGCCATGTACAGAAACTCTTTCCTCCCGAAATATTTTAACAACAACAAAATGATTCCCTAAAATACATACGAACGGACTACCTACCTTTAACACTGTTGGTTATCTAAAATATGTTTGCTTGTTGTTCTTTTTAAAGGAGTTTATCACCCATTGTTGCATGCACGCTCACACACACATACGCGCACGCACGCACACGCACTCTCATACGCACAAGCGCACGCGCACGTGCACGCGCACACGCACACAAACGCACACACACAGTCTAATATTCGTATTAACGTTGTCCTATTGCATTGACAATAATAATGAAAATAGATCGAGATTGCAAGAATTGTAGAAAAGTCATTAATTGAACAGTAACCGGAAATGGTCATTGTGCTTGTTCAATGCAACATCGGAGCTTCAAGTAGACTTACTAACCGCCCAAGCAACGCTCTGTCTGATAACTTCTTAAGCTCCGCTCAAGAAGGACGCCATTAATTTTTTGTGTCACGTGATACGTCTGGTTACGTCGTGCTTGCTGTGCGCTGGACTGGAGACGCCTTGACAGATGGGTGGGTTCCGTTCTGCGAGTGAGCTTTTGACGTTGGTCAGACGGACGCGTCTGTTTGGGCTGCGTAGTTTCGGGTCTGGCGTCTGCCTGGATTATGAGTACATGCCGAGGTCAACCGTACTGATGGAAATAGTTCGCAAGTCTGAGATTTCTGCATCGCTTGTTGGCAATCGGTTTCTTTCTCGGATTTGATTGAAGAACACAGGCACGCGGACACGAGGGTACGCGAGACGCATGCAGGCACACCACAAAATAGAGCTTGCGCGCAGAAACAGAAACGCTCTCAAATTATTTAAGTAACCTGTATGCCGAGCTTAAGCAGACTACATTTTTTATGCGCCGTCACGTCAAGAAACACAGGCGAATTTACGTCACTCCAGCTGTGTTGACCTTAAAACTTTAATAATTCTTTAAAAGGGAGGCTCATCTGTCAGCTATGGTTGCAAGCGGGTTGGACTCAACTCTTACAAACGAGTGTTGAATAATTAAAATAAGTGACAAGTAAACAAAAAACCGTTACGTGGTTTCCATTTACTGTGCTCAACAATAGAAGCTACACAAAATAGAGGAGTTTTTCTTAAATCGCCTACGAATACATCTTCGTGCAATGCATTATGGGATACATATCGACAAGACTGATTAAATGCGTGCTGTTGTGTTTCCTTTGACCTAATAAGTGACCTAAAAATGCCGGGTATTGTTTTGCCATGCACAAAGGAGGGAGACATGTTGGGAAGGAGAGGAAAGTATCGAAGGAGAGAGGGAGAAAGAGAAGGGGAGAGACGGAGAGAGAGAGACATATACACAGAGAAAGAGACAGAGAGAAACGGAGAGAGAGAGGGGGGTGAGAGGGAGGGATGGAGAGTGAGTATAAGTGTGAGGGAGAAAGAGGGAGAGAGGGGGGAGAGCGAGGGAGAGAGGGGGAGAGAGAGGGAGAGAGGAAGAGAGAGGGAGAGAGAGAGAGGGAGAGAGAGGGAGAGAGAGGGAGAGAGAGAGATGGAGAGAGAGGGAGAGAGAGGGAGAGAGAGGGAGAGAGAGGGAGAGAGAGGGAGAGAGAGAGGGAGAGAGAGGGAGAGAGAGGGAGAGTGAGAGGGAGAGCGAGGGAGGGATGGAGAATGAGAATAAGTGTGAGGGAGAGAGAGGGAGAGAGGGGGAGAGAGAGGGGGAGTGAGAGGGGGAGATGAGAAAGAGAGAGAGAGAGAGGGGGAGAGTGAGAGAGATGGAGAGGGAGAGGGAGGAAGGGAGGGAGGGAGGGAGGGAGGGAGGGAGGGAGGGAGGGAGGGAGGGAGGGAGGGAGGGAGGGAGGTGGAGGGAGGGAGGAAGAGGGAGAGAGACAGAGAGAGAGAGAGAGAGAGAGAGAGAGAGAGAGAGAGAGAGAGAGAGAGAGAGAGAGAGAGAGAGAGAGAGAGAGAGAGAGAGAGAGAGAGAGAGAGAGAGAGAGAGAGAGAGAGAGAGAGAGAGAGAGAGAGAGAGAGAGAGAGAGAGAGAGAGAGAGATATATATATATATATATAGCTGATATACATTTATTGCTGCATGGTATGTGCATGTGCAGGTTGATACTGTCGGGCTTGTGAAATGGTCCGTTACTAACCTACATACATTTCATTCTCGTGTAGTTCGCAGAATCAAAGTGCTCTGCGTCATTCTGCCTAGATACAGGCGAGAGAATCATAGCTTATTGCTGCATGGTTGATGCGTTAACATGCACAAAGTTCAGTGCCGTGTTTTTTCGGGTGATACTAAGACCTCACGACTGGAAGACAGAGCTGTTCGCTTTCTGCGACACTCGGAGGCTGCAGGACGATGAGATGCGAAGGCGTAGTCTCTCCAGCTGCACAAAGACGAGAGTCAATTGTTCATTGCAATCAACAATGGACAGGTCAATAGGCATTGGCCACTCAATAAAAATCTCCCGGGATATGCCCAGTAATTGCATAGGCGACATAGAGAAGCCGCAGCGCCTTGTCACAATTAAACACTGAAGGACGACTCCGCATCAGGTTTCGCCACAACGCCTTCCCGCCACACACGAGTAATCAGTAATGTCATTACATATGCTTCAGCTTGGTCAAAATAGTGACTTATTGTATCATCTCAGTTGGCCCATATAAGGCCTGCAAGTGTGTCACGATACTTGGCGAGATTCCGCGCGAGTGGAGCCGACTGGCGACATGCACAATTATTGCCCACTGATTTTAGCATTGAGGAAGCCAGGAAACAGTTGTTCACGTTTTTCGGTTTATTGTAGCTTTGTTAATTGTGCTATGGCGTTGTCACTTCAGTTTTATATGAATTATACATCATGGAAATAAAAAATGCAAAGAAAGAGCCAGACAGCAGTCGACGGCGGTCATATAGTGAAATTAGTTTTGATCCCGAATAGTATTTAATTAATGTAACAAGAACCAGTACATATTATTGTATGGAATATAATATATGGATTACACAACATGATTAACAATTACGTAAGAAATGGGAGTTAAGAGATACAACGGATTATCGCTTGTCATAAAAACTGGGAATGTTAAAATGTTGTAAGTTGAAATTTCAAAACAGTTCGTTAACCATTTATATCTGGAAAGTTGCCTAAATGCACACAATCACCAAAAAGTATGCATTAGTTCAATAACATGTCATACTGGGCGAAAGAATGCATAGTTGTAATTCTCAACAAAGTCGCCACCATGACTCGTCAAATCGTGACACAAAACTTCGATTAAGGTGCCTGATTACCGCGAACATTCTTCATGGCGAAGTTTTTCCCACTGCTTCAACTTGTGATCATCTGTCGGAAACCGGAAAAAAGAACACGATTTGGAAAAACTCCGATGATCACAACCAAAAACAAAACATATCCCCATTATTTAAGCTGGCGTAAATGGCGTCGATGTCGCCAGATGACTCCAGATCGAAAACGAGGTGCGAGACATACAGGCCCTATTTGCATACTTCATAGATAATCTAGCGAGCTCGAGAAGCCATGATACTCGATGTGCTCGACAGCGTATCGTGATGTATAATAAAAGTCATGACTTTCGGATGTGACGTGCAATAAACGTCATGACTTTCGGATGTGACATGCAATGCTACATTACAATGCGATAGGCAAATCATTAAAAGTGACACAAACGACATCGTTTTGGTCTCATAGACATAAGAAAACCATTAAAGTGACACAAACGGCATCGTTTTAGGCTTTATTTTCTCTACTAACCATTTGTAACTCTACAATCAGCAATATCACGACAGTGCCTTGCTCAGAATTCGTTCTGAAATTGGTGTATTCTGGTGAAATATCTGAGTTCCCAACGGCTGACATATTGGGGTACGCCCCAAATTATTGGCCAATAGGTGAGGAGCTTATATTTAGCGTGCGCACGGTTGTTACTCGTAGAAATTGCAAAACGTGCAGCGTGTTATGGCGAAGATTGAGCTACACATCTAGATTTTGGCTTCTCATATACATTCGAATTTCGATTTACGATCATCTGTATACAACCAGTTGACAATTAAGGTCACCCTAGCACAGTCCAAATTTATTTCGCTAACAGTGAAGTATAGGAAATGAATCCCTCTAATACGATATTCAGGTCACTCTAGTCCATTCCCGAGGATGACCATAATAGTGAGGTTCCATTGCAAATCAGAAGCCGAGTTATACATTATATTTATACATTGGATAAACATGTATAATATCATACTATGTAGCACGGACTGTAATAATTTAAATGGTGATGAATTGCGCGGAAGTGTTAAAGAATTACGTCATCGCCTGTTGTATCGTCAGTAAACATAAACGTGCTACAGTAGACATAAAACAACTCACATCACTTAAACTGGCATGATCAACTAAGAAGGTTTCATTAAGAACAAGTGCCGTATTATCCAGTAGAGGCGGCACGGATTATGTCTGGTAGTTCTTTTACACCCCTCGAGATGGCGTCATAGCTCGCACAGATCCCAATGCAAAGTTCTAACGTTTCTAATAGTTTTGCAGAAAATAAAACGTGCCCAAAAATGAGTTCACGGAAACGATGATTATTACGGGATAAATGAACCTGCGATATAAGCGTTGTCGTTTGCAATTTAGTTTTATTTTAATTCTGTGTGACTGCTGTCAACATACTCGGAGTTAAGATTTGGTTAGAACGTTTCTTGTAAAGTGACACATTGAAAAAAACTCCGTTTTATTTGACGAATAAGCACGAGAGTCAATTTAATTGGTTACCCTGGTTCAGGGTAACCGATCGTTTTCACTTCAGTGAAAACAGCAAAAGGGGTCAATACACAGATGGTTTTCCCATTGGCGACCATGTTAATGTTTTGTCTGATTATAAGAAAGCGTGACCTACAAAATGTCTTAAACTTCTCACTTGCTGTTATCATCATCCCATTGTCATGCTGATAGATTTTAACAAAAATTGACACCCGTCAATATTTACAAATGCCGGCAAGCATTACTCCGCAAAAATGTCACACAGGCAAATTGCTGTTAAATATCCTTCCGCTTATTCAAATCAACTAGAAATCCATCGTTTTACAGTCAACACCTTCTACAATCACACATGAAAATCTGACTACTCAAATGCACTTATGCCACAGCATGTGAATTTTGTTACAAAAAAATAATTTTCTCAAAAATACACTGCACTTTTCTTCGTCTAACTAGAACATGACCCCAAAAGTCCTCAGGCGCAGTAGGCCCCGGTCAACAGACGGTAACGCCACATCACGGAGACTGGGTAATCGAAGCTAGAGAGAGACTGGTCCACCTTATGGCGCCACATGTATCTACACAGCGCGTAGTATGTTGTCTAGGGTCAGCGTATAATCTCCACATAGACTAGCGGGTCAACTGCGACGACTTAGATCTTTCCTTCTTCAAGTTGCTCAGGCAAACTCATTTGTTCAAACTCAGTCATTTCTGCTGTTGTCGCCTGTTTCACTTCGAGATGCAAAGACGTCAGTGGACCTTTACGGTTAATGCGCTGTATATAGGCTGTCGTGTTGGTGTATATCCAGCGACTGAGGGCATGTGACTGCGGTTCTATGTGACGTCTAGCCGTTGCCGTTACAGGCGCTCATTCGACCGGAGAGCGGCTTCTGTGCTCTTCTGGTGAGATACACAAAAGAAGAAGCGTTTGGCATTAATGGAATGCAGAAAGAAACGCGATGTATAATTTAAGCGGTTTAGGTGTATTATTATTATATACCGTGTTTATTGTGAACATGCACATTTGAAACCTGACTTCGCTTCCAAGCTTCAGTCAGTTGCATTTACCTGTGACTTCCTTCGTATCCTTTAACCTGCAATCTTTGTAACACTCGAGCTCAAACCTACTCGCCGTGTTTCGTTACGAGTCTGCAACGAAGGTTACACTGACATTACTGTTAGGAGCCATGCCTTCCTTTGGTGTATGACAAACGTTGATCCCAAGGGTTCTGTGGTGGTGGACTGAAGTAATACACGTTGGCGAATGGTGACTTGCAGTTGACAAAGAGTACAATAATTCTAAGACCTAATAACAACATAATTTGTAGTTTCGTTTAGACCCCTACCCATACGGGCATATTTAATAATACTATTTCATGTAGACATTCCAGAGGTCTTTCAGAACAAAATTTTGTTAACCACATATCTCAGCAGTATTTAACCTTTTTGACACTGTTACCCCTTGAGAGAGTAGTACCCTCCATTTTTAAATACCAAACTCGAGAAAAGCAAAATGTTGAAACAATATTTAATCGCATAATTGATATATTTATTAGTAACATGTAACATTAGCTACACCTTGACTTCCCAACCTTAATCGTATGACAAGCAATACTTTACAGATGAAAGTATATTAATTTTTTGTATGGCTGAACTTACATTTTCTTGATAATTAAGCTTTGAAATACAAAGCTTTGTCACAGCTAGAGAACGTAGTAATCTACTTTTTTCTTGGTTTTAAACTTGATGCTCATAGAAATGCCAGTCTTCCACAGGAATACATTGGTATGAGGACTGGGAGACCTCTGTCGGAGCAGATAGGGTAATATGGGTGTTCAACACCTGTGTTTTGGCGGAAAGTTACCAGTTCAGAATCCTGAACGTCTTCTTCCAGCGTGCTATCTTCTCGCAAACTAAAGAATGTGTCTTTCATATTTGACGACTCCTTTGTCCACTAAAAATAATATCACTGTCCATACATTCTTCTCAGTGGATCCAACCATGGCAATAGCTACGGATGACCTCTTCCATAGAAAGTATGTGTGACATGATATCATCAGCAAACGAACACTGTTCTTTGTTCTCTTCAAGTGGCGTTGACAATTTGGAGAACATGGATATCTCATTAGCCTGAAATTCATGTTGGTAAAAACTCGATTTGCGACTGCAGCTGGCAAACTTGCCTTGAGCTATGAGAATATTCACCATATTCGTGTAAGACAATCAGCTGACTGAGCAATATAGCCCACCTGTTTAATCAATGTTTTGCCTCTTGGTCTGACATTGTCACTACAATTTGTGAACTCCAGTGGTCCTTCCAAGAACATGATGTTTATTCGAACACATACGCAGTGCCAAAGCTGTCCTGTGATAGTCGGCGATCCTCCACACGGAGGAGGAGAACACTGAAATCGACTCCGATTTCTTCACATTCACTGATAATTCTGTAGTTTGTGGCATTCCAGAGAACAGAGTCCAGTTTTATAGAGTCGGCTTAAGACAACACGACGATTTTACAAAGTGGCAAATCAGTAATGTGAAACATGAAGCAACTAGGGTTTTGCTAACACTTCTGCAACTAAAATGGCCTGATCCCAAAACGACCTCACTCGTCTCAGATATTCAGTTTTCACAATAATATTATTGTGTCCTAAAGTTGTATCTGGTTCATCTGTCTCCCTTGTATCTCGGTGGCGGTGCTTTAACTAGACATGGATTGATGGGATCCCCTCTGATTGTAATGGAGTTCGTAACTTCCGGTACGTCATTCCATTACATATATTCAATCTAAGTGCTACACGAAATATCCATTCTTTAAAAAGTTTCCGTTACCCCTCGAAAATGCTCGAATTATCCCAAGGAGGTAGTTATACTTACGTGCTTATGTCATCTACGTGTTTGTATAAAGTGTTTGGATCAGTTACGGTGTGTCTGTAATGACACAGCTAAATGCGTCTAATTACTCTGTTTACTTATAATTATGTAAATATAGCCATACACGCACTGGATATACATGATGTTGATACATTCATTTGTTCAATCAACCTGACCTCGTGAGAGGCAAGTGGCTGAGTCGTGTTGTAAACGCTCCAGTTGTGATCCGTGAGGTACCGGGAGACTGAGTACACGGCAGGCAGCACATTTACTCACCTGTGTGGGATTTTTTACCTGCATGGATACCAGGCAGAAAGAACCAATGATTTGTTCATGTCTCTTCTGAAAGTGGGATGAACATAGTTGCCGTAGCTTGCCAACATCAGCAGATTGACTCGAACTGAAAGTCACTTGACAACCTGGCGGTCTAACTGCACAAGTATGTGAAACATACTTATATTTCCTTATCTATGCTAGATGTGTTGGTCGATATTCAACTGGCGAACTTGGACATTAATCGACCTCTTCAAATCCTTCCATTTTATGCCAGCGGTTATAACCGTTATACATTCCTTGCTAATAACATTGTGTTGGTACTCGGCCTTAGATGATGACTTTTGAACGTCTATGCCACCTGAAATAATATATTAACTTATTCTATCAATGCCTACTTTGTTCTTTATAATCAGACAGTTAGATCTGTCAACAAACATTCGTATACCCACTAGAGACAGACTACAAAATAGCCAGATCAGAGAAGAGACATTCACCCCTGAATCCATCTCAGATATCGTCAGACACGGAAGACTCCAGTGGTTTGGACATGTTTGCCGTATGCCAAACGAAAACCTGATAAAAATACCTTCCAGTGAAGACTTTAAAGGACACCGAAAAGAGGAAGGCCGCTGAAGAGATGGAGCGACCAAGTTAGACAGGACACTGGACTCCCGCTTTTAACAGCAGAGCGGTGTGCTCTAGACAGGACAAACTGGAGGGGTGTGACATCCAGGAGGATAGCAATGGGTCAAATTGGCCTAGGCAGTTAAGTCATGTAAGTCAAGGCCAACTGATATGCGTGCTCGATCATTGTCTACAAACCGAATTATCGTGTCAACAAAAATCACAACGCTATCATCATTTCGTTGAAATAATTGTTGATGTAATCTAGGAAGTGTTGTCATAGCTATGCGATTGTGTCGAATCATGGCAAAATAATTAAAGAAATCGTTAGGTTTGTGTTTGTATTATTCAAAGTAAAAAAACATTTTCTTTGTTCAAACTATGCCAGCCAATCAAGGGTAAAGATTTGTATACCGCGACATGTAATTTTAACCGACAAACAGTATGTAGTTCCACGATGAAAACTCGTGTTGTCGTAGCAACTGCACAACTCCTAGATTAGCCCCAGAAGGGGCTGTATGGAGAAACAACACCTAAGACCTAAGCTAAAAGACGCTATTTTGGGTAGTCTCCGTTACAGCAATAGGCCCTATTTGTATTCCACAAATGACACGTCATTTCCGCCGGCCTATTAATGAGTAATAAGGCCGTATTGACAACACTGTGACGCAGCCACCTACGTCATAACGTCTTCAGCGTCTAATTCTCTGTCCGCGCCTCTCCAACGAAGATCAGAGTCGCGTTCAGAGTTCGCACCGAGCCACACCGCAACGTCGCGATCCGTCGCGGTTCGCCACCAGAAATTGAACGGTTGCATTTTATGTACCGCTACGTTCGCCGCATTAAAAATGGATGCTACTGATTGCGAATGTGTTTTTTCGATGCAACTGTGCTATCGCTGCAATTAGGAACACTTAGTTTTGTAAAAAAAAGCTAAACTTGTCAACATTTTGTGTGAACTGAAGCCCTCAAAAGCACCAACAATACCGTTAAAAAACAATCATCATCGAATGCGAAACTAAAAACGGTGGCTATCATTGGAAACGCGCTGGTGCGGCGCGCGTCGCGGCGTCGGCACGACGTAACTTTGAACGGCAAAATCGACTTCCGGGCTAAAAGCAAAGTCGTGGTGCGGCGCGGC
Source organism: Escarpia spicata (assembly GCA_963995525.1). NCBI lineage: Eukaryota > Metazoa > Annelida > Polychaeta > Sabellida > Siboglinidae > Escarpia > Escarpia spicata. The sequence continues at coordinate 55,131,770 of OZ023209.1, forward strand.
GGTGAATTCTGAACGCGGCCCAGATTTTACCACTTACCATCTGGAGTGTGCTAATTTGGACAGAGCAGTTATGTTAATAAGATCTCTGTTCCTAAGAAGTTGCCGCTCATGTGTGTTCGCGTGCATCACTATAGTGTCCTACCACGTGTTTGTAAAAGTCACCGACAATTTCAAATTAGACCAATTTAAGGTTTCGAGTTCGTACTATAGACCACGAGTCTATGACTAGGCAGTAAGTTAACAGTCAACATTATGTGCACTGGATCAGTTAGCGCTTGCTTACTTATCCTCTTGCCGTGTGGCACATGAGGCTCGAATAAGATTTCGCATGTCCTCTTTGCTTCGGGCTCTCGTTGCTGCTGTGTCCCAAGTCAGCACCACCTGGATCACGTTCGTCATCCAGTGGTCTTCGTTATGTTGTTCTCGATCTACTTTTCCCGATTCCTTCTGGCGCCCAAGTTGGCGCTATTTCTACTGGTCGTTGATTGTTCATTCTGGAGACCTGACCAAGTCATGTCCACCTTCTCTTGTTCATGATGAGGCAGAAATGTTGTTGTTTTGTTGCTTGGTAGAGTCTGGTGTTGGATATGGTCGTAGGCCAGCACACTCACGGTATCTTTCTTATGCATGCAGGTGTTGTTGTGGAAGCTGGGAAGTCTATTGATATCTAGCTGTGTCATGCGCCAGCACTCGTAGCCATTAAAGAGAGCAGATCAATGCATATTTACTTATTTAATCATCTTCTCTTACACTTGAGCATAGGCCCGAAACAACACTAGTCTCCTTCTATGCAGCCTGTTTCTGGTGCCTTCATATATTTTCGAATGCTACAAAACTGTTCAGCTACTCTTCTTCAGCTACTCTTCTTCAGCTACTCTTCTTCAGCTACTCTTCTTCAGCTACTCTTCTTCAGCTACTCGTCTCCTCGTGCAATTTGTAGGTCTTCTCAGTTTTGTTTTCCATGGAGAATTCCACTTTAGGGTCTTTCTTTTGACAGTTGCTGTTTCTTACCCTAAATAGTGTGTCCTATCTATGTCCACTCGATCCTGGTGTTGTTATGGTCTATCCGCATCAGCTCTTTGTCCATAATCTACTCATTCAATTTAGACGTGACCGTAGACAATATACATTAAAAAAAGGTCGAGAAAGACATGGCATCACTAGGCCACATAAACTGTTGTTACCCAGAATGGTTTGGAACGATGAATAATATAACAAAGCTTCAACGAAACTGATAGATGCCATAGTTCAGGTTTAATTTCAATCCGAAACACCCATTGACAAGAAAATAGGTCGAGAAAGACATAAAATCACCAGAATGATTGTTACTTATGCAGCCGATCGGGGGAGTCAGACGTGACGTATTGATAATATAAGGCAACGCATTAAAACATTGTCGTAATGTAACAATAGTCAATTACAAAGTCGTTGTGATAACAAGCGAAGTGCTCGCAATTATGTGTTAACATAATACCAGTAGATTGCCGTGTTATTACACCACGACTGCCAGCGATTAGTGGAAGGGTCCCCAGGCTAGAGCCCAAGGGCTTGTCAATCGACTACATCGGCACGATGTCGCCGTGTCAAACCTAGCCACTGTCAGTTGCCGTGAAGCCGATAACGAGGTCACGACGACCAGAAGTGGCCAGCACGCACGCGGCTTATTTAATATGTTGAATAATGTAAAAAACGAGACGCATTAGTCAAATAATACAAAGTATAAAGTAGGCACCACTAGGCATGTCAGGCGTTATAACTCCGAAAATCAATTTGTGAAATTACTGCATCAAAAATATATATTGGAATATGTCGTGTTCTTTGTGTGTGTGTGTGTGTGTGTGTGTGTGTGTGTGTGTGTGTGTGTGTGTGTGTGTGTGTGTGTGTGTGTGTGTGTGCATGCATAATTATATACATATATATATATATATAATACTAATGATAATAATTCCGTTTTTTTAATATAGCTTTAATATAAGTAAATACTAATCAAAGCACTTCACATATTAAAATGACACGTTGACTAAATGCTAAAATATAAATTAATTAAATAAAGAAGCTAAGATAAAACAAATACATAGATAAAAATCAACAAATTAGGGTATAAAAATACAATTTCAAACAATTAAATTAAAAACCAACCAATAGTATAAAATCGAAACCAGTGTCATTTAGATGTGGCAGCAGTGCAAGCGAAATAGAAGGGTTTTAAGTTGTTTCCGGAAAGCCGCCAATGTTCCAACCGATCGCACACACTTTGGCAAGCTATTCCACATATGTGGGCCTGTCACTGCAAAGCTGCCCCGTCCGCGTTGCGAACTATCGCACATTTGAGGTAGTTCGGGGTTAAGACATGCAGGATCTTAAATATGTAAGTACATATCTTGAAAGTAATTCTCATTCTGATCGGCAGCCAATGCAGTGATTGCAGAATTGGTGTGATGTGATCTCGCCGTCTGACGCGGTTGATGAGGCGAGCGGCTGAGTTCTGTGCTCGTTGAAGTCGGTTGGTCTACATATATATGTATATATAATATCAAAAACAGATAAGCGAGCGAAAAATGAACAACTCAGAACACGTCTAAAACATGAAATTCTACGGTCGCTAGCACCCTCACGGCTCGTCCTGTCCCGACGATCTTGGTATCATTTGAAAGGATGCACTTTTTGTTATTCTAGCGACATCTAGATTTCCCGGTAACCGTTCAAAGAACACCGATAAATGGACCTACAATCATGCCGTTTTCGGTGTTCTGTACGGTTCCGAACGATGTTGGCGGCGGGTACTAAGTACACTAATCTTCCGATTGCGGCGCTGTTTTCCTCATTTGCATAGGTTCAGACATGCGCACTTCACCATTTCTTGATTTCATGTTATAAGCTCCACCCACTTTTAAACCGCGGCGAAACTAATGTGCTTTGATCGCAGCGAAATCGATATATCTCTACGTCGGCGTGACGTCACAATAAAGTACGTCACACAACGGGTCTAAATTCGTTGCGTTGGTTGGTTGATATACGTGATTGTGACGTCACGCCTACTTCACGTATGTCATTTTAGCAGCCGTTTGAAAGTGGGTGGAGCTTATACCATGAAATCAGTGTCTAAGACACCGGAACGGGCCCGGTTGTAGGTCCGTTTTCGGTTAATTTTAGGAATTATTATCAGGAAACCATTTATATGTTTGAATAGCAGAACGCTTAAACTTTCAAATGACATCAATATTGTTGGGATCCGACGAACCGTATTGGTACTAGCAATCATTAAAAAGGCATTTTTGGAACATGTTTGACAGTTGTTCATTTTTCGCTCGCTTATCTATTTTTGATAATATATATATGTTTGTTTATTTATATAGCTATTTAAGGTACGTGTGTATGTACGTATGTATGCATGCATGCATGTATACACGTTAACTATAGAAGCATTGACACCGACACACTGGATAGACCAACACATGTATTAACCGTGTATGTTCACAATAAATACGGTACAGAATAACAAATATACCTAAACCGCTTAAATTATACATCGCTTTTTCTTTCTCCATTCCATTAATGCCAAACGCTTCTTCTTTTGTGTGTCTCACCAGTGGAGATTACACGGTGCCTACGATGTTTATAACTCAATGGGCTCGTCTTTGCACATAACCGTCTCTCGGTGGAGTGCTCGCCCGTAGCGGAGACTGTTAGACGTCACATAGAACCGCCGTCATATCCCCCCAGTCGCTGGCTACACATCAACCACAGTTCATTAACCGTAATGGTCCACTGACGTAATTAGAACATTCATCCATAATGCATTGCCCGACTGCCGGATCATGACTCGCGTGCTCTCCATTAATCATCTCTTACATATGACTAATTCAACCTATGCATAAATTATCATGATAATGTCAAAGAACTATAATAACCTACATTTTTGTATAATATCACTGAATACTCTCAGTTATTGAGATGGGTCAGCACAAGGTATATATTGGTGACTGTCTTTGTGTGCAGTTATGCGCATAGGTAGTTCTGCGCATACCATATGCAAGTGTCAGTAATGGGTTAATATATAGCAAAACTATTTGAATAATGTACCCTCGCATCCCTCAAATGGTAAGCTGTTGTCAAATTTGGTTTTCCATTATTTGTAATCGATGTTACCCTAACGAGTAACGAATTCCTTATAGGTGCATAACAGTGATGCGAGCATATATTAAATTATATTCCAAATATCTACGGTGTAAGCAAAGTAATTATGTTCGTGTGTACAAAGGCCAGCGTACGTCTTATCCTACAGAACATACTTACTTAACAGTGGAAATCAATACGAATTCCTGCTTCGTATGATGACACAACTATACAACTGTGTTACTTATAACAACGCGGGCACTTGTGTATATGGTCTATTTGATATACCGTCTTCTTGCTAGCTGGTGTATTTCTCACAGGTGTCCCAATTTATACCCACCTGCTGGCAATGTGTAGGTCTTCTCAGCCGCTACTACGGCATACCGACTGGGTTCTGAAACCTTCTCAGCCCAAGAACCCAAGCAATGCCCGCGTTCTGATGAAATCCACCGCTGCGTTGTTTTCCCCACGTAATTGGATCTTTCTGAGCTAATGTTGCATGTTTACCGAGGACCCCCGGGACTACATACCGACCCACCGGGGGTCCATTGCCCCCAGTTTGGACCCCCCCTGCTTTAACAAATGAACCGACGACACACCACCCATAGACATAGGGCCTACGTGAAGTACACATAACGCGACAATATTCTATGAACATTTTAAATGTGGCCATACACAGTTATGAGCTGTGATGTGAGAAGATATCTTCGATGCCATCATAATGTTAACCCAAACTATAAAGCTGTCTACAAGACGGAGAGACGAAGAGAGTATTTACTGTGCCTGACTACTGAAACACGCGTTTCATTAACACCTTCAGAAAAAGTTACTTTTTCATAAATATGACAATAAATAAACATGACATTTACCATAAGCACAATAAATGTTCAACACAATATAGAGCTACATGTAGAGATAGCCATTACAGGAAACTCGTTACTTAAATGTTAGTGCCGCTCAATGGTCTGTAGTGGAACTAATTCAATATACAATTGTGACGTCACTACATTGTAACATCACTACGTTGAGACGTCACGCAAGTTCACACAGTCCAACAACAATGGATACTAGGACGTGTTCAGAGGTCGCTACTGTTTGGTGTAAAATAAACAGGTCAACTGCGTCACTGGGAGTGACGCCTCTCTCGCGTGACGTCATCGCCGCGTGCGCGCGCACGTGAGCGGCGACACGAGTTCGTCCAACGAGCGTCGAGCACGTCCGAGTAGGTCGCCTGGAGACGTTCCGTCTGGCGCTCAAGTTGCGCGCGCAGCTCGTGCAGCGTGCGCAGCATTACGTGCTTCCGGTATGACGTCAGCTGGCGCTGCATGCGCAGCTTCTCCTGACGTCGTATCCGGTCCTCGTCCTGCGCCTGACGCACTTTCTCGTCGACGAGCAGCTTCTCGCGGCGCAGGCGCAGTACCTTCTCTCGTAGACTCGACCGGATCTCGTCAAGAGATCTCGTTTGGTTGACTAGACGTCGCGGGATCTGTTCGCTGTCCGACTCGGCGCAAGCTTTCTGCTCTACCGTTTCACCTTCTACGATCGTGCTACTTATGGGCGATAATTGGCTGGTATAGGGCGATAACGTGCAGCTTTCTGGAGTTGAGTCACAGGGACATGTGTCTTTTGTGTCGTTGCAATCTTCGTCTGTTATGACCAAGCATTCCCGTGTGGCGTTTTTTTCATCGATAGTCGTTTCGCTTATTTCGGCATCGCTGGAGGGATCCGCCGTGTTAGTGGCGCCCTCTTTCTCCGGAAGGATATGTTCAGGATCAACGACGTCGTCGCATGGAAACGTGGTCAACGTTGGTGTGTCGTTTACGAACAAGTCTACATCGGGTTCTCCCGTCAAGTCATTTGATGGACATGTTGATTTGGTCTCATCCGTCGACTGTGCCTCACACACATCCCTACCGTGGACGGACTCGCACGATCCAGTACCGTCACTTCCGTCCATCACGACCTGGTCACACTCGGGCCTGAGCGATATATCGCTGCTGATGTCATTTCCGGACGAAAACAGTTTCTCCGACGCGTCGTCGTCGGCGGAAAACGGCGATTCCACCCGCTCTGTCGTTGCGATGGAACTGCCAATGTCAGAAGTCATCGAAATCTGCATCGGCGACTCCGGCTCCGTGTCCCACTCAACGGAATGGCGCCGGAAGGATGTCAAAGTCGCCGGAGCGTCCTGGAGGCGACGGCTTTTCGTCGTGGTGTCGTCTCCGAAAAAGAGCGTCATTCCAGGACAGGTGGGCGAGGTGGTCGCCGACACGGCGGGCGACGTCACCGGGGATGCCCGGGGCGACGGGAGCCACGGGTTCGTCCGGATGCCAGTCCTTGTGCGGGGAACGGTGTTGTAAATGCCTTCAGGAGACGCCAGGTAGTGCGAGTAGTACTCGTCGGTGGCGCACAGCGGCGACTGCGGATACTCAACGAGGTTGTTATTCGTGTAGCAACCGGAATCGTCTTTGTTGACAACATTGATATTCAACGTCACGTTCAACGGCAGCGAGTTATACGCCGAGACACCTCCAAGTCCATTCGCAAAGTGGCGCTCCGCAGTACAAGTTTCGTTCGCAAGGCGTCGCGGAGTCTGCGCTTCCGTTGGACTGCTCTTGGGCGTCTTGCTGTCGTGCTGTTTCGCGAAATCGTGTGGCAATGTGTTCTGTCCTGACGAGTCACCGTTCTGTTGCGACACCGAGGCCTTCTTCTTGTTTTTTCTTGCCCTCGGCAGTGTACTGGCCATCAACTGTTTCAGTTTCATCTTCATCTCAGAGTCTCCTTCTCCGAATGGCGCTGACCGGCGTTCTGCAACAACAAGTGTACATGTTTGTGCACGTCGTCAGTCATGGGGAAGAGACATGTTCATGACCAATTAGTGTACTTGATAATTACCACACTTAGGTGGCCCGATCAATATATTTTGGTAACAACGATGCGTCAGCAATCAATGGCCAGTGAATGTGCACCGAATACAATAGCATGACACGTGTTTTCGCTGAAGAGCGGGATGCATCAATTTTGCTAATAGTATGTTGTTGACAATGAAAAGATAAGTATCCATGTATTATTTGCAAGTACAAACGACTGAAGAAATCATAATACAAAATTATATAAAGAAATGTGTGTTTCTTGTAGAGGACGCCGTAATCCCAGCAAAGAAATATATATATATATCTAGCGCTGATGCTGTTGTCCAAAACATCGTATATACTTATGAAACTGACGCTTACTGTTAGTGTAATTTTACACAAAAGTGTTAACATAAATATTCAACACGACTGACACGCAATTAAATAAAAGTGACGTTATGTCGATCGATTATGCGAATTACGTATGTGATTTCGTTACACATAGCTCTTGTCACGATATACACTGATGAAAGTGTGTTCGATTGAGCAAAACTTCATCTTTTTTTAGACTTGCTCGCTTAACGAACGCATCGGTATATTCCCCACAGGACACATCGCAACTTGAATCAATACTAGGATCATTTGATAGCGTCACGTTCCTGACATTTTTTCCTTATTGCATCCCTATAGGGTTAAGCATGCGGCTCGTGTCACAGACCAACCAGATGAAGAGTGATATGACATCGGCAACGACAGCAAGGCTGATTAACTGTTCTTATCCGTCTCACCAAAGGTCACGGAATTATACGGATGTCAATGTAAAAGCATTGCTGTTGCATTTTAAGTGTGAATGGGACGAATTCTGCCTCATAACTCATAGTTTATCTAACTTACATTTTATAAAACTTTTATGTGGTACCTTTAAATCATATTGTTTTCATTTTTTCTTTTAATTTAATATGCTTTAACTTATTTTATGTATTTTAGTTATATTATGCTATTGTCAGCGGCTTTGAGCAGGGTTTTGTATCCGGATACATGGCGCTTTAGTATTATTATTATAGTTGAATACACTCCGAAGTACCAAAAACTCACGTAATGACACGGAGAAGAGTTATAACGGCGGGATGTCTGAAGCGCGGTCAGTAGGTCGCTAGAGTGGCTATATTCGAAAAGGCTTTTACGTGTTATTGCGGAACTGCAGCGTTTCCGCCTCCCCGAGTACCGTCGTAGCATCTCGTCCAAAGACCACCCATGGACAGCTGCCAGAAACTCGGGCTAAACACCAGCAGGTGGTAGCCGTCTTGTTTTAACTCTACCCAGTCGATGTGGCGTCGATCGTGACCATATGGAACGGGCAGTGTTCTCCTAACTTCCGCCGACAAGAACCCGAGCAATCCCCCGTGGCGACCGTGAGTCTGGTTGGCGGTTAGGGCCGAAGTTTCCCGTACACGTGTACGTGTTAACTCGACATATCGAGGTAGAATTCTCCCGTGCCTGGGAGATAGGATTGGGAGGACGTCTCACGGTGAATGCACGCCATGTATTGCTTTTGGAGAGTTAATAACAAAGCCATAGGACACAGCCGATCTGGTTGTCTGACTTAGTCAAGAGTTCACACAACTGAGTATTGTTTGCAAATAACAAAGTAACCTCTAAACAGAACGTCATAAGACCTCTTTCGTGTTTACGGTAAACAACAACAAAAGAAATCGGGGAAAAAGAAAGACTAACTTTTGTGAACGATTTGGAGATAGTCACATATATCCTGACTGATTAAACAGTCGACACAACTATATTTTAAAATTGTTTGTCTATCTTTCGAGGTAGCACGACCCAGTTGTTTTGTTTTACACAGTGGAACTTCATTACTAAGCTCGCCCTCTGGACTGGGCAAAAATGACCACAATAGCGAGGTAACCGACCAGTTTCCTATACGTCATTGTTACAAAAATAACTTGGAACTATCCCAGGGTGACCTTAATTGCGAGACGGCTGTATTACCGAGGTAAGCGTAAAGCGAGATTATACAGTATATCCTGACAGTGCAACTACTGTGGACGGCGTATTTGTAACAAGAAGCAACAAGACGTCAGCTAAATATCGTCAGTGTTTGTGTGGATGTAGAACAAGAGGGGAGGTGTGGACAGTAGAACGTGGCATCGACTTGTTCAGGCCGACGAATACCGAGCAGCTCAACTGTCTCCGAAGCCGAACAACCAACTTAATTAAGCCACCCACGCAAAAACAACCTTAGAAATAACGCCTTTGCCAGAATTTTAATCGACAAAGAGAAGGCAAATGAAATAGTCCGCGCACCTTTGCATGCTTGATTTAAAAAATATCTGACAGTTAATTTCGTGGCTGGTGACACGCAGACACATACCTGTCAAAGAGAACAAAAACAACACGAGGAAGATTCAACGCACAGACATGGAGTTGAGTAGACGAATCACACGAATGACAACCACACTGTTCAGATGAAGCCTACGCGACATCGCGCGGGTCATGTGGCGGCCTTGGTGTGTCTGTGTACGTGTTTTACCGGGGTGGCTCGGTGGCGTGTACATCCAGCCGACATCACCCGCTGAAAACCAATCAACTAAGTATTTTCCGACGAAACAAGACCAGATTAGATTAATTGTGTCGTGCATGTGCTGCCGCGACACCGGTCTTACGATTACACCTCAAATGGGACATTCTCGGAACCTGAGTACATAATTCCTGGTCTGATCAATTACATTAGTCTCCGATAAATATCCTGTTTGTTATTTTTAAAGCTTTTACCGGGAAGGCGCCCATATAGCTTCGCATACTGGCGAGATTTATTTGACATGCGCGCGATTACGAAGTCGCCACATCACCAGAATACGGCTTCTCAGCAAAACCACTACTTTCAACATGTTAGCGTAGCTGAACCAAATCACTGTTCTTGGTATTACAAACTGAACGTTAACAAAATGGACAAAGCAGCGCTTAAACAAAACCAAGCAATGACGTGGTTCTTATACGTAACTAGACAATCATGTATTTCATGCTATGATTGTTTGATCTTTAAACGATCACTGCATAGTCGTGACACACCGTCTCGTATTATTGTGAATTTATGCCAGTTTGTTTATTATTTTGACTACTGACTTCCTAACCGATAATAGTAGCTTCTACGTCAGTGACGTCACACGAACACTCGCTCTAGATAGCATCACTCCGCGCATCATTTGCATGCACTGTGTCTTCAGTCTTGTCTTGTCGCAGTGCAACGTACACCGCGTGATATTAAATAGACACCGCGTGATACCAAGTTGACACCGCGTAATAACGAGCAGCCAGCACGCGGAGTGAGTCTACTCACATCACGCACTTGACAAGAGGGTCGTCAGCGAAGGTGCATGGGTATGATGTCATTCACGACGAGTCGCACCAGTCAACATGTTCACGAATTAGTTTCACCCTAAATGGGGGTCGATTGAAGTGGGCTGGACATTTGGCGAGAATGGGAGGAGAACGACTGACAAAGAAAGCAGATGCCCAGAGAGTGGAGGGGAAAAGGAGACGAAGAAGACCTAGACTGCAATGGGAGGACTGAATAAAGAGAGACTTGAAAGGTTTGGGAGAGGAGAACGAGAGCGGAGTGAAAAATAGAGGGGAATGGAGACAGTTGGTGGAGAGAACAGTGCAAGATCAGTGCGGGGAAAGAAGAAGAAAAAGATAACTGAAATTTATCAACGGAATCGAGGCCAGCCTCACCACCCCTGACGACAGAGAATTGAGGCCAGCCTCACCACCCTTGACGACAGGGAATCGGGGCCAGCCTCACCACCCCTGACGATAGGGAATTGAGGCCAGCCTCACCACCCTTGACGACAACAAGAGGATAACACCAACAACACTGGTGGTCGTTTTAACGTTATTAGCTCTTGAACTATTTTTTCTAAGATTCTCTTTATTATTTACACAATTACTAATTAATTATATTACCACCGTGTGAAATTACAAACATATACAAATTTCGTTTGTTATTAAAACAAACCCAATGACTGATTACCAAATGTAAATAGGCCAGGCAGACCCTGCGTTGATACGTCAATGACTGATTACCAAATGTACGTAGGCCAGGCAGACCCTGCGTTGATACGTCACTTGATACGCCTGTATTACAGTGCCATCACTAAAAACCCTAAAGCCCTAGTCGAAACCAATTTTCAACCAACTCACGTTACTAACAATCACGTACTTCACGCAATTCAAACTTTAATGGAGAGATTTTCCTAGTTTTTGATTAATTAATTAATATAATGTTCTTACGACAATACTAACTATGTTGGCGGTATACTGCCCGCCAAATTGCGTTTAGTAAGCCCACAACAACATTCGCAATTTGGAAAGTACGACCACGGGAACATGTTCAAATAATAAATCAAACATTCAGTTTCAAAACAAGCTTGATTGGCAATAATGCCGAGGTGGGCTGAGTTAACTGCAATACCCTTTGATGTTCAACGATTTCCCATTTCCCACGTTCAACACAGCAGACTTCCTGCTACAAATTACTGCGCCCGCTAATTTCGGGAATAGAAGAACTGACTAGCTCCATTTAAAATATAACAAAATGGCTGATCGCTCGCGGCTACGAACATGTTGTGACATCATGTCTTGCTTGTTCCTCGACAAGACGCACGAGACGGCTGGAGTTAGACATTGGTCCCCACGGGCGGCTCCGGCCTGTGGAGAGCTTCTTAACGAAGCCTTCCGTAATGACGACATGGCGTAGCCTCCATCCGGTAAAATCAGCTAGATTGACATATTATCATAAATATGATGCATTCATGCAGGCCAAAATGTATAATTCCCCGCACACTCGCAGCAGTCTCGTTTAGCATAAATAATTATTCAGTTCCGCAGAGAGCGTATTCCATGGCAGGCATTAGATTAGATGTTGCGCCTTATGTTTAATTCCTCAAATTATGTACTGCCTCATTAAACTCATATATTAAAGCTACTAAGGCTGATCAAACCCTATTGAAATATCAGACAAAATCAAACAATAGCGTTGGTTGAACAAGGCAAGAGTGTCATTTTAACGAACTCATATGGCGGTATTTTAATTGGAAGGTGACGGTGTCTCGGTTTCGATTTCCTCCTAATTGCACGTACAGAATGCCATCAAATATGTCAATGGAACATAGGTAACGTGACACATTTATAGTATAGCGACGTAATTGCGGCAGACATGTATTTCCGTTCAGTAAGCAAACCTTACTGTAACAAACCTAATACGTGCTGATATGTATAATGGCGATCGCGCAATCCTGTGATACATAGTTAGACAAGTGCATTTAAACTGGATATCTCAATAAAGATCGTCAGTACTATGTTTCCGGGTTCTGACTGTTCATCAACCTGGCTGATAGCCCGGACTAAGTAGGATATCGCATGTAGAATTAGCCTTGTACCAGACCCGGTGTTGTAAACTCTATCTTGCTGTCTCGTCAGACGAGGTGAGACGTGCAACAGTAACACGTGTCTCTTTACACAGAACGAAAAGGAAACGATTATGGATTTCCTCATGTCCATCTCCGTTCTCTACCACCCCTCGTTCCTCTCGCTACCCCCCTTCCTCCTCCAATCCCCCTCGCTCCTTTATTGTCTCTCTCCCCCCTCTCTCTCTCCCTCTGTGTGCACGTGTGCGCGTGTGCGTACGTGCGTGCGTGTGTGTGTGTAGCACTGTTTACGTGTGTATGTGTGCACGTATGTATGTACGCATATATATATATATGTATGTATGTATGTATGTATGTATGTATGTATGTATGTATGTATGTATTCTGATTTCTGAGTTCTGAGTATGTACGCACTTATATTTTATTTTGCTGTAATAAGTTACTGTAACAGCCACGTCTGCGCAGACCCTTGGCTGCAGACAGCAAGCCACAGAGGTCCAGACTACGGTAATAACATTTGTTATTGTGTCATCGCTCTGAACGATATTGTCCGTGACGTCATCGTGAACATGTTCTGTTCATTCGATTACCATTTAGTTGAAGGACAACTGTACTGCGGGCAAGTGAGCCGGTGTCATGCAATTACAACAAGACGGTGAACTAATCAAGCGCGCATCACACAATCAAGTGCTTAGTATTGCAAGTCACGCAACCGAAGAAAGTGATTACCCGACTTGGTCGGTCATTTAGAGTGGACACTGATCGGATTAAGGGCAGTTTTCAGAGGCACGCATCCGCGTAAACACGACCGTCAATACTGGTGACGCAAGTACATAGCGCATGCATGCAGGTACACGTGTAGTGCGCGCACACTCACACACACACGCTCGGGTGCACACACGCACACAAGAACATACACGGGCTCGCATACATGAACTTACACATGCACACACGTACAGACACACACGCGCGCACGCACACACGTGACATCGTAAACGTACGCAAGAACGCACGCGCACACACACACACACACACACTCTCTCTCTCTCTCTCTCTCTCTCTCTCACACACACACACATACACACACACATACACACACACACACACACACACACACACACACACACACACACACACACAAACATGCACAAACATACATATGCGCTCGCACACGTGAACTTACACATGTACACACACACACACACACACACACACACACACACACACACACACACACACACACACACACACACACACACACACACACACACACACACACACACACACACACACACACACACACACACACACACACACACTCACTCACTCACTCACTCACTCACACACACACACACACACACACACACACACACACACACACACACACACACACACACACACACACACACACATTCTTTCTCAATGTGAGAAATGAGTCACGCGTATGTACGAGCTGAGCACGCATGGATTTACGTTTGCAAATGCGCGCATACAATACACACCCGTTCTGTAAACTTACGCACGCACACATGCATATACACACGTACTTCAAACATTCTCTCATATACCCTGCTGGTCACACACGAACGCACATACACACATACGTACACACATACGTATCCATGTACACCACGCACATACGCTCATCCCGTTCACAACATGTGATGACTCATCACTTAACTATTACCGCTTTTTTACATAACGAAAACGCGCCAGCCGAATGACTATCTATCATAACGTAACTACACGCTCGACGACATGTTACATCACAACCCCTACCTGAGTCGAATAACCACCCTTGGCAACGTGCAAGTGTCCAGCGCGTCCTACCCGAGTGAAGAGCGAGCGAGTTTTGACCAAGATATGACGCATATGCCCATCTAGGCCAAATTACACAGTCTCGTCCGTCGCGTATCGATTGGGATCAGACCTGCGGCAGCGTCCAGCGCGTAGCCGAAAAATCAATTGCTCGTTATGCGTCCGCCACACCACCGCGCGCTCCACCCTATACTGTCACCGTTTCGCGCCCTGGAATTACAAGTACCGTCGAGATAACGCTGAGTCTCACGCTAATCCTTGAGGGTAGCCGTTGCTAGGCTATGGCGCAAGGAAGACGCCACACAAGACGCACGTTGTCTATTCGAAGACACCGCGCATGCGCCGCATAAACTTACGGAAGAGCAGACGATATTTAGCATCTATTATTTATTTGGCGCTCTCTGTCCGCCGGGAGAATGCGACTGTTCGGCGCACGTTGGCTGCACACCGAATGCAAGATTGCATCATGTACTAGTGTTCAGATTAAAAACAATTTAATCGGTTGCGCATCCCGGGATATGGGATTACTTATAGAACCTAAATGGCAGGAAACGATTTGTTCGTCTGCTCGACTCGTAACACACTCAGAAGCGGCCCATTACTCTCCGGAAGTAATTAACAGCATCACATAATAGTGGCAGTCTTTGGACAAATATTCGTACTAGTATCCTCCATCATACATTTGCAACACACCCTCAACCCCTACGTAAGCCATCGACGACAATGACGGGATCGTGGTGAAGACCTGGGAATCGCTTCACCAATATAATGAGCTCACAAAGAAAATCTAAACAGCCTTCGTTGTTTTACTTAAGGAGCTTTTTCACAATGAAAAACGCCGCCGTCGTATCATCGAGGACACTATTTCCGTGACACACCGCCGCCGTATCACCGAGGACACTATTTCCGTGACACACCGCCGCCGTATCACCGAGGACACTATTTCCGTGACTCACCGCCGCCGTATCACCGAGGACACTATTTCCGTGACACACCGCCGCCGTATCACCGAGGACACTATTTCCGTGACACACCGACGAAAGACCAAGTGTGAAGGTGCCGCATCCTGTACACAAGATTACTGGTCAGGATCGAAACATGTTCTATTAAAGAGGAAAATCAGGCCTATGAGCTCATTGGATTGTTAAGGAAACGGTGTCTATAGCTGTTCCCGGAAGTCACTCTAGACACCCGGGATATGCATGTATAGTGGTATGCATAGAATGGTAGTAGAAGACACAGCCATTGGTCTAGAGAGCAGACACATGTGACAAACATTTTTGGTATTCCACCAGAAAATCACATGGGCCCTATTTCACAATCATATTCCATGGGCCACGTGCGAGGTGTTTCGTGGTCAAGATTTACAACTCGAAAGGACAAGCCGTGAGAGTCAGTTAGTAGACCTACATTGTGACTGCTTCTTTAGCGTTGCTCCACTTGGCTAATTGCAAATGCGATCGAAGGCAACAAATATTTGATTAGATTTTCACGAGGCCATCATAGACTCACTAGACTTGCTCAGTTATTGATGACTGGACATTTTTAGAACAACCTAAAGGGGGTGACTTGTTCATTATCGAATAATAGTCGACGTAAAAAGACGGCAGTTACTTTATCTTTATGTTTACAAAAATAACACTAACTATGACGACACTGTCTAAGTGCGTCACTTTGCGTTATGTGTACAACAAACTTATACATTTATGCAACAGCAACCTTGTCCCTGATGTCTCGACTCCTGGTGACGTCGCCATGAACGTCACAACGAGGCTGTTTCTGTTCCACTGAACTCTCCTTCCTTTGCACTGGTCGTTTGGAGACATTTATTTGATTGCTTAGATTGATTTGATTTTTAAAAAAACATCCCCGCAACTGAGCAGCGTGAATGATTGCGTTGAACGCCTGCTAGACAGCTGCGGGCACGACTTGATCAGTCGACGTTCAGCCCAGCGCAGCCTTCTCGCGGACACGTTTGCCGTCCGTAGACGCGATGGAAAGCGTTAGCGTGGTGGTTAGTGGATGTTGGTTTTCGTGTGTTCGTTCATCACTGGAAGTCAAACGATACGAGTAGCCGCCATTGTAATTCAACCGGAATTCTTATTACAGGGAGCCAGTCAGCCCCTCTACCGGGGAGTCTCCCGGAATTAGCGGGCATAGTAATTTGTAACAGGAAGTCTGCTGCGTTGAACGTGGAAAAATTGGACATCGTTGAACATCAAAGGGTATTACCGTTAACTCAGTCCGACTCGGCCGTATTGCCAATAAAACTTGTCTTGAAACTGAATATTTTGTTTACAATTTGAACATGCTCCGGGGTCGTACCTTTCAAACTGCGAACGATGTTACGGGCTTACTAAACATAATTTGGCGGGCACTGTAACTTCAACGTAGATAGCATAATTTTTTTAAATATTACATTAATCAATTAATTAAAAACTAGGAACAGCCTGCCTCCTTTTAAACACAAACGTTTACACCTTGTTTTCAACCGGTAGCAATACATTAATTTTATAATTATAGGAGGCCTAATTAACTGGCATATTACATTTCTATAAATGTCATACATAAAAAGTATGACTATATGAATATGCTCAAGACATAATGCATTCTACGGAAAACGAATGTCTTCATTACGCAGCCATGGTTGTCGTGCGTGGGATCAGTCTCTCGTGGCCACGAAAAAACCCATAAAAAATCAGTGTTACCCATAACTCATGGTTTATTCGCAATGATTACCCGTGGGATACGGTGGAAGGCTGCGTTGCCGGCAGTCGTAGCCCCGCGAGACGCTGGAGGCCGGCATATAAAACACCTGAGATTCCGCTGAACCGAGGGATGCGGCCGAGAATTGTAGCGTAGGGCCTGTGTCATCCAGGCTTCACTCACACCTGTCGAGCGGTGCAGCCAGGGAAATGGAACAGGGGGGTGGGATGCTTCGTGTGAACTTTGTGTAGCCACATTCTCATAGCAGATGTGAAGGTATAGAATAGTAATATTAATGTTAATATTTATTTTATAATATGGCGCCATATCCATAACGTTCATGGCGCTTTACATAAGACTAATACATAGATAGTAGACAAATAAGAACTAACGTAGGCCCTACTCTTTCTGCGATTCACGATCACCTATCTACACATATAGGGTCCATAACCCTCAACACATGGCATATATGAAGGTGTAGAATAATAACCTATAACTAGTATAACTATTCGCTGTTCTTAACAACAAAACCACCTTCAACTTACGTAAATTGGTATTCATCGAGAAACGTATCATATCAGCCAACCTACACTACTTTACCCGGTTGTGTAGCACACCCTTGACCTACAAAATGGCAGCATGGATTGAGTACCACTTTTGGTAGTGACGTAACAATCGTATACCGCGTGTGACGTCATTCCCCGGTGCACGCGTCGTAACGACGGCAACGCTCGCCGATATCTTGCGTCTGTTTCCGGTATATACGGTGCGGCTGCGTTGGGTATAGGGGCGCTCTACTACGACATGTGTTTAGTGCAAATCCATGTATAGGCGGCTTCCGCGCTGGCATGTCAGGCGCAAATACATCTGCAGTAGTTAAAACGTCGGTCGTAAATAAGGTCTGGGTCTATTTACCAATTAGTCAAGGAACGTATTCCGCCTAATCACCTGTGCAGTTTAGGGCCCTAGCCGTTGTCTCTTCTGCATCGCCGACGCCAGTAACATCGATCGCAGATGAAATCCAAAACAGTCTCACTCAATGATCACACCAGCAAGAAAACTCCACACAGCTCCAGTCGGTTGGTTCTAATCTACGTTTCCTTCCCATAATTAAGATGACCGCTGGAGCTCGAGCCTTCTCGGTTGCTGCCTCAACTTTGTGAAATTCACTATCAGCGTCAAGTCAGTAGGAAATGTAGTTCCATTTCGCCGTCATCTAAAAACCTATTTTTTAATGTTGCATATCCTCCTTAGCTTCTTAGCAATTCCATCCATTTGTTGACGATTTCTGCTAAGTACATGATTGTGAGAACGCGTGATCCTTTACCTTTGTTGCGTCACTGGCCGATGTTATTGGCGCTAAAGAAGTAACTTTCTTATTGTTATTATTATAAATCAAAATATTCTCATATTCTGCCCCACAGTCGTAGTGTCCACATAACTAGACATCCACGAATGTTCTGGCAAGAGACTGCACAGGTATTTCTAAAAGTTACATCGACGAACATACGGAAACTACCTTCCTGCTCGTACACGTAATCCACCGGAAGTGGCTCGCATACCGACAGCTGCACGTTAAAAGGACAACTCTTGGATTTACAGCTATTGCATTCCCGGTCGCGGCCGACAAAGTGAAATGTGGTCTTGAACTTTGATGTACGACCGAGGTCGGAGCGCGGCGGTCAGCAGCCGGCCGGGGGCCAGCTGGATCTTATTCCGCACTATGTTCCATGGGGACTCACCGAGTTCGCGGAAACGCATTAATAATGTGTCCACTGATGCCAGGAAGAAGAGGGAGGCCAAGACAAAGGGTACGAAGACACGCAGACGTGGATAGGTGGGTTGGACGACCCAATGGTAAGATACAGACCTACACAATACGTATTTGATGATGACAGAGCCCACCCCCGCCGACACTTAGGAGTTTGTGTAAACACGGTTTCCAGGAATGGGATCGATGTCGGGTTTTAGCTTCGTCTTCGAAATCAGGAAGTGTGGATACTGTTCCTGATTCCCAAATGACATCTTAAAATATTAAATTCACAATATTCGTTAAGCTCAAACATTGCATTAGTAGATGTAGGATTATTTAATAACATAAATAGTTCAAAGTTTTTGTAACACAAAAAACACTTTCAACAAACACGCGCTCACACACGCGCACGCACAAGCACACACACACACACACACACACACACACACACACACACACACACACACACACACACACACACACACACACACACACACACACACACACACACACACACACACACACACACACACACACACACACGCACGCACACGCACGCGCACACACACACACACACACACACACACACACACACACACACACACGCGCGCGCGATCTGTTGTAACCTGAAGGTGGTTTGGAACTATGTCTGTATTCCTGGACGGACGCACAGCGTTCACTATGACAACCGAACCAGACCAATACTGCCACCTATTCCGTGTTTATATACGGATGCACCAAAATGTTTATTTCGCGAGTAGGAATTGTGTATCGCTATCTGTCAAGTGCCCTGCATGCCGAAATCGGTGAATTCCGACGGCTTTCGCCTTGCAAACTCTCCCGACCACACACTGATGGGTTGTGCTCATCGGACAACCACAACAGGAACTCTGATCGTCTGTTAGCGGATTTATCAACATCGACCCCGATACTGTCAGTGACAAACAGAATGACAGATATATGTATTGTTCACACGGTATGTCACTGTGCGAGACAGCGCTGCTTTAAGGCCGTCTATGCAGGATATCTGGTACTCACGGTGATTCGTCCCGCGGAAATATACTCTCTGCAATTCATTTCATACGGCTTTCAATGATGTGAGTGTCTGCGTCAACAACAGACAGGCAAGCTTTATGATCGATCGTCGGCAGCATGCATTTTACCGATTAACAACGTTAATCCGACATTTGTGGGAGAGTTTGATTTAGTGGCGCAGCGATCAGGTTGATATTGATTATGGAGAGTAAAGAGTGATTAATTTGTTGTTGTTGTTTTGTTGTTGCTGTTTTTGTTTTTACACCACCCCAAGTAGTGAAAAGTGCAAAACTACAAACGTTATAATAGGGTTTATTTATTGACGTTATGGACGTTAACGATATTCTTAATTTAATAATGATGTTTATGAGAATTGTTTAAATATATATTTAATGCATTTATATGTATATTTATATATAATTATATATATACATATAATATATATATATATATATTTAACCGTATAGTATATTAATATACATGCACATTAACGTTTTAAACTGACGACAGTTACAAAGATAACATGTATATCTTACCAGATTTATCTTGAATAAAAAAATATTATTAGTATTATTAGCATCCTCGGCAGACGTTAACCATGAATCATCAGGCATGTGGTCCCACTCTACTTAACGTTACCAGATCAATCTCTAACATAATTCTGTCTGCCTTCCCCACGATAGTGCTGCGTTCACTTCCATGTCAGTCTGCTAAGTAGTTCCAACAGTGTTTTTCGATGTAACTATTGGAGCAATGCATGTTTTTTCAGACCACTGGCGCTACACGATGGACACAACCTGAACCACGGTAAAATCGCGGGACTTGAAAGGGAGTCGTATTCAGGAATTCCGCAATTCAGTAAATACTCTGACTTTAATTATTACATTTGGTTTGTGGTCATATTATCCGGCGAAATGGTCGTGCCGAGTTTGACCCTAACATTTTGAACATCGGTTGTCCAAAAAACTGAAACAAACACCAGGGAAAGGTTCCGAAATTTAGGTCGCAGCTGTGCAAGTGAGCGTTGGTTGGTAGGAATATCAGGAGCGGCAAAATATGATATATTATTATCTATTCCCTAAGCATGCAGAAATGTGCATCAGTGACACTAACGGCAGCATCGATGTTATCTATGGTTCAGATAAGATCCGGAAATACCTATCTTGTCCGAAGTGACCTTAATCCATTTCCGCCCTGAAAAACACGGCATAACACACGATCATTCCGCAGAACGTTTTGGGTGATCTTTATGGGGAAATATTATTTACAGTCAATGCCGTTGTCGCAGACAGTCCATCATTTTAGGTTTCCACATTGCATTCGTTATTAAATATACTAGTTTTCGCAGAGGGTATCGTCACATGTAGAAGCTGCTAGTTTACGAAACTATAAAGAGAGATCATTTAACCATTTATTCTTACAAAAAACTTGCAGTGTATTTGACAATTTCACGAATGTCACTTATCAAAGCACACCGACTAGTTCTTGATTTCGCCGTGGCCTGAAACTGGATCGTTTCTCACGAAATTAAGAACACTTACGTACGCCTGGAGCGCTGTAGAGAGCGGCGGTCCGTGACCTACAGAGGGAGAAACAGCCACGTCGTGTCAGATACTCGCGCGAACCCTTCAACAGCTGGACAGAGGTGCATCTCTATTTATCCTCGTATAATGTGGCACGTTACGAGTTATCAAGTTTCTTGATTGTGCAATGAGGATCCGGTGCGAATCGGAAAGGGAATAACTTAACGCGGGGCTGCGCTAAAATATACGGGAATCCCAGGAAACAATACATCCCCGGTTACAATGTACAACATTCTCGCTGACAATTATGGGTCATGCCAAAAATAAATAAGCTCGCTTATGTATTTTTGGTCATACATAGAACGAACGTCCTCGAAATACATGTGCCTCCAGCCTATCGGGCAATGGCTTCTTCTTGTTGTTGTTATTGTTTTTTTTATTGATTGTTATATTCTCAACAGTAAGACCGCTGTCTTCGTTTTAGATGTTTGCCGACGTCATTACAGCACCGTGTGCAAGGAGGTTATCGTACATCTTTCAGGATGTCATGGTATTTCTGTCATGTGGTCGTGGTATTTTTGTCAGGTCAAGGTACATCTGCGAGGTGGTCATGGTACTTCTATCAAGGTGTCATGATATTTGTCATGTGGTCATGGAACTTTTGTTTGGTGGTTATGGTACTTCTGCCACGTGGTCGTGGTACATTTATCAGGTGAAGGTACATTTGCCATCAGGTGAAGGTACATTTGCCATCAGGTGAAGGTACATTTGCCATCAGGTCAAGGTACATTTGCCATCAGGTCAAGGTACTTCTTTTAAGTGGTCATGGTACTTATGTCAGGGTATCATGGTACTTGTCACGTGGTCATAGTACTTGTTCCAGGTGGTCGTAGCATTTATGCAGGACAGTCGTGGTACTTCAGTAGGCCATGGTACTTCTACCAAGCGACACGTGGTCATGGAACTGCTACGTTTCAAGAACCTCATAACATGGAGAATGTACAGACAGTTGCCCGCTCCTTCAATACTTGAATAAAGCATTAGTTTCGCTTAATAAATTATATATTTGAATCAAATAAACAATTTACACCCACACTTATATTCAAGTCATGTTAACTGTCCGATACCATTAAAATATATATTGTTTGACGATCGCAAAGAAATTAAGAATAACAACACAACACAAATGTTTACCCTTTCTATACTATACGTGTTTACTTCCTCTTTGGTTTCTCCCACACGTCTCGGATCATCGTAGGCAAATACTGTTAGCGTATGTGTACCAACAAAATATGTCTTACATCAACTAAAATCTTCCCGTTTCTTTTCCCACACCATCAAGTGCTTTGCCTACCACGCGTCTTTCCCCGCACAGCATTCCGGCGTGTGAGGCCGCGACAGCTGGCCGGGAGCATTGGCAGGCGGCTGCGGCCGGGTTTAGCCGCGTGTTGATCTAAGCGTCCACTGCACCTGTGCGAGACGTCTACCTGGCCACCGTCCAGTGGCCAGCGGAACAGGCTTCGGACGCCGGCAGGCTCTACTAGGAGAAACTAACACCAAGTAACGTGTGATAAACGCTGATAAACGCGCCAGTTGACCAGTGTTATTACGCACGTATGCTCTGCTGTAACAGTCGTGCCGTTCTGATGGCATAGTTACGTCATGACGCAGTCGATTATTTAATTATTTTAACCTGCGTCATGACCGATTACGGTGATAGTGAACATACTCCTTAACATTGCGTATGATTTAGCTGAATTCGATATATAGGGTGTAAAATAAATATGAAATATACGTTTGCGACTAGCATTCCGCTGT
Organism: Escarpia spicata; assembly: GCA_963995525.1. Taxonomy (NCBI): domain Eukaryota; kingdom Metazoa; phylum Annelida; class Polychaeta; order Sabellida; family Siboglinidae; genus Escarpia; species Escarpia spicata. The sequence goes on from OZ023209.1 coordinate 55,154,832, forward strand.
AATTGTACTAGACGGTGGCGTAGTAGCACACGTAATCGGATGCGGCGTGCGGCCATGTTTAATTACTTGTGCTAGGACTCACCGTTCCGTCCAGTTACAGCTGCATAAAGTTTGCAAAGATGCAATTTACACCAAACATCTTTGTAACTGATGCAGAGAGTATAATCAATAATTATCGACACCGGTTGACCCAAATGTCCATCAACTTTGAAAACTGCACTGCAGTTTAATTTCGGTTTCGTAATACTAGCAAATCGACTATTGACACATCCATTTTTATAGAGAATTCAACAACACTGTTGCAATTTCCAGTCATGGATATAATGACCAATTTAATAAATGTTAGACTAGACCAGGAAGTACGTATTTTGTCATTGTTGCTCATTGAAAACAACAATGAATTTGGAGCAGATACAACGTTGTATTTCACAAAACGTATGCTATAAACCTACTGGATAATATCCCGAACGCAGTGCCAAATACCTGTATGACCCAAAACGGCTGGCGTATATTTGTTCTCATCAGTAATATGTTTCAGCCGTTTTGTATCGGTTTCCACGTGCCCACAGACCCGACTAGAACCGTGGCGTGTGGCCCTAAAAGCGGTACACGGTGTCTCACCGACACTCGCCCCAGACATTACTGCCTCTGCTCTGTGGTACTCACGAGGCTCAATTTACCTCATGCTCCTCCTCAGTCCAAAACTGTCTCGTGTAGGCCAGACCCCGCGTAATCCACTCTAAAAGGTAAACTCTTAATATCCCATCTTTTGGACTGTTCAAAGTACATTATACTTTGCTCCATAGCAGACATGTTCAATCGAACACCATCTCGACTTCTCTGGTAGCCATTCAGCCACGCTGCAATTAATGCGCGAAGAATATTCGTACACAAATATACATAACCGTATATAGCCAGGTACTCATTCATACAGCTGAGTGAACTGCAGCAACGTAGAGTAAACGAACTTGCCCAAGGTTCGACGCCGCAGCACAGGATTGGAACCTGGGTTCTCTCGGTCGAGAGTCCGAAGCTCTAGTCCAGACTCACAGCTCTACCACCGAGTCTCACTTTACCTCGGGTTACTCCTCAAACCAATACTGTATCGTGTCTGGCAGATCGAACGTAATCCACCGTGGAAGAAAACGGCCGAGTCCTGCAGACTTCAGGTCTCAGACGACATTTAGTGTCCGTCCGCCATTACTGAACGAACCCCTATGAAAATTGCGTTTATGTACGATGAGGGCATTGTTTCGAGCACTTACACATGGGACATGTTGATACAATGCATATTGAATACTTAGCAGTAAATATACGCTAGTCGCTCGCGTATTCGCACAGTGGCTATTTTATATGCCAATATCCGTTACCAAATTGGAACGAAATTGAGGGGCATCAGGTTTGGGTGGATTTTTCTGAAAAACGAGTTATGACGTTTTGACGAATTTACCACGCGAAATTAGGTAATTAATATTTAATGTGCTGAGCATCTTTAGTTAAATTGTCCATACAGCACAGGAGAGGTTATAACGGTCGCCTGTATAAAATATACTTTGGTCTCACCCCTAATGATACACAGTGGCAGGCATCTGACGTTTCACTCGGCTAACAATATCACTACTCGAACCCCTTCTGCCGGGACACGACCAGGTGGTCGGGCGCGTCAAGATGGTTTCCTGCGGCGTTCCTACGCAGACAGTACGATCACATCATGTGTCAATCTCTCCCTTCAACCTTCGCGGAATATGTGTGCCTAGTTATGTTTTCCGACAATGTCTATGTGCCTAATTTAAAGCTTGAACATGGGTTTCGCGTGGCTTGCTTCCATCAAACGAAATTACTCCAGATATGTCACACAAAACCGGTGTAGTGTACCCTGGGGGTGTGGTATATTCCTGGGGTGGGGCGTGCCTCCGAGGTGTGTCTGTGAACCTCTTATTGAAGGTTATTCGGCAACACTATGTGGAACGGATACTGTACTGGTCGTTTATTGAGTCGAAAAGAGAATCAAGACTGCTTGTACGTTGGACAGAACGAATGAGACAGACAACACACTAAGACGGAGGATTAACTTAGCGTTAACGTCAGTCGGGGCAGGTGTTGAGTGTTGACCGCCTCGGCACCCTCGGCTGGGCCTTACACGGCGCAACACTACATAACTATGTTCGTTGTCATTGCGTGCCGAGTCACTCAAGTCGGGTCAACAACCCACGCGTTGACTAAGTTTGTTCCTAGTCTGACTCATTCCAAGAAATGATTCGTCATGTCTTAAGTTAGACTAGACTGGTGACTAGCGATAATGTTCTCACTTAAGAGAAGATGCTGCAAATAATATGACAATGACGATGATGATGATGATGATGACGATGTTACAGGTGATGACAGTGGTAATTGTAATGACGATCCAGATCATGACAATGATGAGTATGATGACAGTGACAACAGCGATACTGGTGATGACGATTGCAGTGATGAAGATGATGATGAGGAGGAGGAGGATGAAAAACAACATCAATACCATCACCACCACCATCATCAACACTACCGCCGCTACCGCCGCTACCACCATCACCACCATTACTATCACCACCAGAATAATCACCACCACCACTACAACAAAAACCATCATCACCACCACCACCACCATTAAACCCATCAACCAAACCACCACCATTACCACCACCACAACCACCACCACCACCATACACAATCATTACCCAACACCAACTATTTTCAAAAAGCCACCCTGTACCTAATACTAATTATTACCCTCGGGCCGTTTGATAACACTCTTAAACGAGACAGCGGGTTCCCGTCGAAAGACCACACTCGCTAAACATGAAAAGTAATTTCTGCTGAAGGGAATTCGACAGCGGGTCTTAGTGAGGCCGATCTGGCCTCCGCGTCCCACAGCCACTCGGTGCCGTCGACTGACATCTGTTAACGCAGCAAGTGTACTGCTATTTTCTTTTTTCCGCGGACAAAAAGACTCAAAAATATACTGATTGGCCCCAGCTTGCAGCCATACCTGCCTGGCCGTGGGAAGATAGCGGTCTCGGTGTATGTCACCGACACACGTCTTTTCACACCGACAACACATTCTGTTCTACCCGCATTCCACTTATGACAATTACAAATATCAAATTCACTGCGTGACATGAGAATGTATTGTTTTTCCTAATGAGAATTAGAGTAATGCTAACGATTTATGGCAGCAGATCGACGCCTAATCTACATATCCCAAGGTAGGACGCTACTGAGAAAAAAACGACAGAAACCATTGCGAGCGACATCGCCTAGAAATCGACGCGAGACATCTGCGGATGTTTCCGCCTATACACGGATATCCCTTGGGCTTACCCTTCCGCGCAAAGCGGGCAAAACATCCCCCGATAACGCAATCAGAACACGTCGGAAGCAACGATAGCACGGTTGGTCGATAACGGCGCGTCTCGCTTACCTGAAGCGCGTTGAAACCGCTCATGTTTCGTCGACCTGTTGCGGCTGCCGAGTCGCTGCCAACTGCTTCGCCGCGGCGCTAAACCGTCGCCCGCGATCAACTGAGCTGTTAATTTCGTTCTACGGGCGTCGCTAGCTGCGTGTGGAAGCTCATTACGAATGCGCGCTCGGCTTTCTCGTTCCAGTCGCAGGCTGACGGATGTTCGCCGCAGAAGCAGTTTTTTCCGGAAGTTGTCTTTTTGGCGCTCTGAGCAGGCGAGTTTTGTTGGCTGTCGGGGAAGTTGTTCGTTGCGGTGTAGCGAAACTGCTTCCTTGCGAAATAAACGTGACTTTCGTCGAAACACCAAGTTTGTTTTGTTTTAGACTGAACCACGTCGTTACGTCAGATGTAAAGATGAAACGCCATTGATTCCTCGCAGCTTGGCGTTAGTGTTAGTGTAATTGGCGTTTACGTCTGACGCCGTCAATTTCCGTTTGACGTACGTCAAACGCTGAACTTATTGACCGCAGTCGCTTCTCCCTGCGTCAACGTTCGAAACAAGAAAACACCCCACCAATGTTTACCACGGCGTGTTCAACTTCCATCTCTACGAAGACACCGAAATGTTCGTCCCCTCTCATCGGGACGCGCTTATAGAATGGAACGTCGGAAGTGTCTAGCTGAGCGGCTCGCGTTGGCTGATGAAGCCGTCGACGTTTAGTGCCCTGTGACATTTGCCCGCTGCCCGCGAAAAGCAGCCGAGAACCATCTGGTTTGCTTCGCGCGCAAACCTAATATTTCAACCACGTTGGTATAGGCCGTCGACAGATACACGCATCGCGTTTGCTTATTAAGCGTTAAATTTGTCCATTTTGGCGAACTGTTGCGCGATCTGTTTATACAGACGAATAAAGGTTTATTGCTGCAGACATGCCAAGCATTATTCCTAGTCGGGCAGAAATAAAAAGGACACCTGATCCGCTGGATCCATTGAATTGATAACAAAAACTACTAAATTCATATATCAACAGATGCCTAAAGTATGTTGATATGAAATAAAAACACGACGATTATACAGCAGGGTAACGCCGGGAAAGGACCAATAGTCAGTCCGTGTCATGCGTCATTCATTGTGTTCTGACGGACGGTGGTATTACTTGCTAGACAAAGGACATTACGTCAAATTGTTGTATTACTGAGATATGATGATGGCTGGTGTCATTCTAGTCTAGACGTTATAATAAAAATCGCCCACAATACGCCTGCATTGCTCGTGAGCCGTTTTTCTTAATTTCTGAATTCAGCTGCGTTACTTAACAACTGACGTCTACTGTATTTGTGTACATTGTTTGTTCGTCATAAAGCACTCTGCTACGCGACGACCAAACTTAAACGCGATCAAAACAATGGCAATGCAACAACAACAACTTCGCGATATATTATTTAACACCGTACATTACATACCGTAGTGTATATATTATTTAATACCGTATATATATATATATATATTATAAGTGGTGTAGTATTATAACTATTTAGATCTACGTAAAATAACACAAATATTTGCAGATGCATGTATTTGTAGGCTGCAGTAAAATCTCTAAAAAAGGAAAGTCAGCTGGAAGTAACAAAATACCAGCAGAACTGGTTCAAGGGGGTGAAGCCTTGATCACCACCCTCACAACAATCTGCAACAAGATCTGGCAGACAGTAGAATAGCCCACCCCATGGACCCAGTCACTGATCATCACGCTTCCCAAGAAAGGCAACCTACAGCTGTGCCAAAATTATAGAACAATCAGCCTCATCAGTCACCCGAGCAAAGTCATGCTGAAGATCCCAATGAACAGACTCAAACCCCAGGCGGAAAAGATCATCGCAGAAGAACAGGCGGGTTTTCGAAAACCTTTTCCACCTTAGAAACACCTTCAACACCAGTAAAAATCATAGACTTTAAGAAGGCCCTTTATATGGTACGGCATGCGGCCCTACAGGCATGGGGAAGTACACGATTGGCTCCAGTCTTGTGTGAACCATTGAACACCTGCATTACAAGGCCACCAGTGCGGCCATCCTCAACGGCAGCGTAGGAGACTGGTTTCGAACAACAGTGGGAGTTCGACAATGATGCCTACTATCACCAACCTTCGCTTCGCTGATGACATCAACGGCTTAGCAGGAGAAGAACAAGAACTAGTCAACTGGGTGTGCCTCGACAAAACATGTACACCATACGGCATGGAGATCAGCGCCGAAAAGACCAAACTTATGACAAACAGCACACAATTAAGGCATCAACACACAGGTCAAAGTTAACGGACAGAGACTTGTAACATTAACAAGCTTCAAGTACTTGGGATCAATCATCACAGACGAGGGCTCCAAACCTGAGATACTTGCCAGGATTGCACAGTCAACAGCAGCACTTACAAGGTTGAAACCCATATGGAACGACAGTAATATCAATGTTAGTTTGAAAATAAGGCTGGTGCGCTCCCTTGTCATGTCTATCTTTCTATACGCTTGTGAAACATGGACTCTCTCAGCAGATCTACAGAAGAGGATACAAACTATGCAAATCAGCTGCTTTCGGAAGATCTTGCGCATATCATACAAAGATCATGTTACTAACGAAGACTTTCGCAATAAGGTCAAACAATCCATCGGACCATACGAAGACCTCCTTACAACGGTCAAGAAGCGCAAACTGAAGTGGTACGGCCACGTTTCACGACCATCTGGCCTTGCAAAGACCATCATGCAAGGTACCATGAAGGGGAAGAAGAGGTAGACAGAAAAAGAGGTGGGAAGACAACATCAAAGGGTGGACGGGACTGGAGTTCGCCGAATCCCAGAGGGCTGTGAAGAACACAGTCGTCAATGGTGCCCCAACAATCCTTACGGGTTATGGGAAAGTGAAGTGAAGTGAATATGTATAAATGGTATAGGAAGGCCTTATGTCAGAAGAATATGTAACTCTAAACTTGTAAATTATAATGTTGTTATATTTCCACATTCTAACTCTAGCTATTAACTAAAACAGGGAACAATAAATAAGTACAATTGATACCTTAACTTTTATCAGAGTTAACGTTGCATTTTGAGATCGCCCATTACAAAAAATTATTTACAGTGCATCAACATGCCCCATATACTATGTGTGTGTGTGTGTGTGTGTGTGTGTGTGTGCGCGCGCGTGTGTGTGTGTTTGTGTGTGTGTGCGTGTGTGTGTGTTTGTGTGCGTGCGCGTGCGCTTGTGCGTGTGCGTGTGCGTGTGCGTGTGCGTGTGCGTGTGCGTGTGCGTGTGCGTGTGCGTGTGCGTGTGCGTGTGTGTGTGTGTGTGTGTCACTTTCCTCAATACCATATACTTTTTTCACATAATATGCATGTTTTAAGTAAAACGGCGCAAATGACGAAACAGTATATCCGCGTTCCATACGTATTATTTCTCTGGCCAGACACTGCGACCGGTAATTAAAAAAAAAGCATAATTTATAGAATAACATATCAAATGACAAAAGTACATGATTTATATGGTAGCAAGTATAATCAAATAAGATAACATGTTCATGTTGTGCAGAGGAGTTCTTTAAAAAAACAGTTAACGATGGTAGTTTACCTCAGAATCCAACTTTAAACCAACTACTTGTCCAACAGCAAATCTGTATCACGAATGGTAACTTCAGTAAAGATCACCTTGAACAGTCCTAAATACTGGATGTTGCGTTCTATGTAAGAACGTACCGTTCAATATATTATTCTTAATTTAAGTTGTGTATTTTTACGTGTACCTAGAGACTTATATTTGCAATCATGCCATCATTCGTGCCATGCACAAAACGCCAAAGCGGTTACCTGCTAAAGGTCAATGGTACAAGGAGAGCTAATGAATGCAAGGCTGAGTATCTCGAAGGGACAATAAATAACGCCGCTTACTACGCTAGGTATGCAGGACGTTACTTTGAATACTGCGCGTGTTTCTCTGCTATTTGTCTCAGAAGTCACGGTGAGCTTGCCCTCAATGTTGATCATCCAGGTTGTGTCTTTCTTCTTCCGTTTCTGATTCCGTTTCATGTCTATATATGATATTATATTAAATCAGTAAACGGAACATGCGTACAATGTCATCATTTGATAGATCATAGACGCACGCACGCATGCACGCACGCACGCACGCACGCACGTACACACACACAAACAAACAAACAAAGCCAGATTAACAATGTGGTACAAATTGTTGTGATGGGATGGAACCCTTACATTGTGCGTGGAAGACGAAGATAGAGATGTTTTGTATTAACTATGACGCTGCTCCATACATTAACTATATCTGAGCTTATGTTTTCATATATTGAGACGTACACACATAAGTAGTTAGTAGGATACACAGGCCCCAAACCACGCCCCTTTTGTATCTAACTACGTGCATAAAAAACGTCGATTTCAAAATCGGGAACCTACTTATAAAAAAAAGATCAAAGGCTTTTTGGTAACCTGAGTGGAATCGGGAACCTACTTATAAAAAACGTGATTGATGGCCTGTCACTTTTTGTGAACGACAGGCGCCATCTAGCGATTAATAACAGCGTCCCTAGTTACGTGATAACGCCATCTAGCGATTAACCTACACGCCCCAAACCACGCCCCCTTTTGTATCTAACTACGTGCATAAAAAACGTCGATTTCAAAATCGGGATCCTACTTATAAAAAAAAGATCAAAGGCTTTTTGGTAACCTGAGTGGAATCGGGATCCTAGTTATAAAAAACGTGATTGATGGCCTGTCACTTTTTGTGAATGAAAAGCGCCCTCTAGTGGTTAATAACAACGTCCTAGTTACGGCGTCCTTAGTTACGGCGTCCCTAGTTACGTGATAACGCCATCTAGCGAAGAATAACAGCGTCCCTAGTTACGTTAACGCCATCTAGCGAATTATATAATAACGGCGTCCCTAGTTACGATACGGGGGTATAGCAGAAACCAATGTGGTTATGTTATAGGTAAAACCACCGTGGTTACGCTAAAACCACCGTGGTTACGAATGCGTTAAACCCAATGTGAGCGAGATTAACCGCTGTACCCTGGATATCGCGGTAGCGGTGAAAGTTGAGACGCGACCGGTCGGCCTAGATACGGGCGGCTGAAAATAGATCTACGGCTGGGGCGATGTTAGCCGGTTTGTGTAACGATGCTGAAATAAGCTGGTTGGCGTTGTGTATGCGTTGAAAAGCAATAATCAACGGCCTGGTTTTTGAGGTAGCGGAATTTTTACGCGGTGGACAAATGGATGCGGAATGACGGTATGTTTGTATACTAGCAAAACGAAACGAGTGGAATATATAATTTAAAAAAGGCTGTAAGCAACGGTAAGTACTTATAGATAATAGAAAACGAGTGAATGTGAACGGTGTTTTATTCAGTCACACCACTTGTTCCAAACGCGGTAGTCGAGCAGCGCGCATACGAGCTGCCTCACGATACCGTTGCAATTCGGTAGAGCTATCTATCGGCATTAACGGTGTATTAAACCCCCGTCTTTCAAACAGTTCATCGGTCGGTGGGGGCGTGTACCACGATCCGTTCGCTCCTAGTATAGTAAACATATATATATGCTTATGTAAGCCCGTATATAACCACAACGGTTATAGCGGCGCTGCGCTCTAAACCCATTGTGTGAAAATAACCCCGCTGTACCCTATGTAGCAGCAGCGGCGTGCGCTCGCAGCAGCAGCAGCAGCAGCAGCAGCAGCAGCCATGACCTATGATCCGGCGGTCTAGTTTCTAAATATAACCATGCGACTAGCCGACTCTGTAACGGCGTTAATTTCAGCCGTGGCGCTATCAAAACGAAACGAATTCCATGCATGCATTTAGCGTTTAAAAGCTGTACTCAGCGGCCTGTTAAAGCAGGATGGTTATATTCGGTGGATAGACGAATGGACGCAAAATGGTGTAAGTTATGTTTTATTAATAGAAGTCACGGTGGCGTGAGCCAGGTCTGCGTAATGTTTGCTTGAGAGCCTCGTCCCTGTCGTAGCCGAGCGGCGCGTGAGTTGTCCCCGTCAAACTGCCGTTGTAGCATTTGTTGAGCGACTGGCTGGAATTAACGGCAAGTTTTCACACGACATACAGGTTTGTTGTAGAGTGTTGTGTGTAGGCAGGTTCCTTTCCACGTCGAGGCAGGTGGATTCTGTGAAATAATGCATATGAATAATGAGGAGTTTCCCAAGAACTAAATCACTGTTATTAATATAAAAGTAAATAATAAAGAATAGTTTAATACAAGAATAGCATATAAATAATATAAAAAGTAATTAATATAAAATTTACCGATAGGATAAAAGACGAAATACCGCTGTACTAAATAAAATAAATAAAATAAAACTTACCGCTGTTCTTTGCATATGAATAATGGAGGAGAACTAAATCACTGTTATTAATATAAGAGGAGAACTAAATCAATAATTAATCAAGAATAGTAATTAATAAAGAATAGTATATTATTAATATAAAAGTAATTAATAAAGAATATAAAACTTACGGATAGGCTAAAAGACGACTTAACGCTCTACTAAATAAATAAAATAAAATAAAACTTACCGCTGATCTTTCGTGGAAGGTTGCTCAGACGTTGTGCTGGCGGTAGCCATGATTGAATGAAAATGAGCAACGACCGTTGCATGCATGCATTATTTCCTAAAGACATTTATGCGTAAAGCGCGCATGCGCGAAAATGTTAAGCGCGCATGCGCAAAAGTGAAGTAAAACATTGAAGGCAAAGAGATCAAAATGGCAATAAACGAACGTTTAAATCATAAAATGAACCGTTGTATACGCTTAGTTAGGGATCAGGCATATTGTGGAGTATTAATAATAGAGAAATTCGATGTGAAAGTCACATTTGACAACGAACGCGCTAACGTGAACGTCGAATTTTTTTCTTGGCAATAACTGAAACCGGATGGTGACGCAAGCCAGCTGTGGCGCGCGTGACGCTAATGGGGGTAGCTTATCACGATCGGAATGTGAAGCTAGAACAATGCCATTTCAAAAACGATACACGAACTATAAAAGCATGAATTGAAGCGTTGTTTAGGATCAGTGGAGAGTAGGGATCTGTGTAGTGCCATTATATTATAGAAAATCGATGTAAATAACGTTTGTGAACGAAAAGCACTACATGACCGTTCATTTTTTCTTTTTTTCTTTTTTTTCTTTCCGAAAGCAAAGACATCCGAGACTAGTCAGTTATGCGTTAGGCGATTAGTAGGATCTGCTTTGTGCTGTAGGGGTGCGTGCGTAGCGATAACGAGTTGGACGTTATCATCGAGGAGGCGTACCACACATCGAACCGCCGACGTACGAGAGTCTGTACACGGTGTCGCCAACACCGCCGGAAGTGATACAACGTCAAGTCATCGCGCCGGGTCGGGGTCAGTTGGCCTTCCGCTATGAGCGGCACGCGATGTCCCCCCTCGCCGAACACCTCAGAGTGGGCGCGCGATCGATGCGGCGCTGTATCTGGTCCAGTTCGTTTCGGACTGGCTGCTAGGCACGGACTGGCGCGACTACATCAACCGCGCTCTGCTGGAGTCGACCGTCCATACGTACATTCAGCGCAGGAGCGGACTCGAATAGAACATTATGCTTGCTTTGTTTGCTATAACATTGGTTAAAAATAAAAGCCGTTGTTTTGAATGTTGTACTACGATGGCGACGCTTAATAAAACGTTGAAAATGTACTTTCCGTTCGACAGTCCCACACAGCTCCCCGAAAGTGTCACACAATTTCCTGACAGTCCCACACAGCTCCTTGACAGTAACACACCGCTCCCCGGCAGTACGTCTAACTTGTTACATGTTTGCCTTCCGTACATGGTCCAGCATGTTACACGTCTACCTTCCATACATGTACTAGCTTTTTAATTATTTGCTATCCATACATGGTCTAGCTTGTTACATGTTTGCCTTCCATACACGGACTAGCTTGTTACATGTTTACCTTCCATACACGGTCTGGCTTGTTACATGTCTACCTTCCATACATGGTCTAGCTTCTTACATGTCTGCCTTTCATACATGGTCTAGCCTGTTACATGTCTGCCTTCCGTACATGGACTAGCTTGTTACATGTTGGCCTTCCGTACATGGGCTAGCTTGTTACATGTTTGCCTTACGTACATGGACTAGCTTGTTACATGTGTGCCTTCCATACACGAACAAGCTTGTTACATGTTTGCCTTACGTACATGGACTAACTTGTTACATGTTTGCCTTCCATACACGGACTAGCTTGTTACATGTTTGCCTTACATACATGGACTAGCTTGTTACATGTTTACCTTCCATACATGGTCTAGCTTGTTACAGGTCTGCCTTTCATACATGGTCTAGCTTGATACATGTTTCCCTTCCGTACATGGACAAGCTTGTTACATGTTTACCTTCCATACACGGACTAGCTTGTTACATGTTTACCTTCCATACACGGACTAGCTTGTTACATGTTTGCCTTCCATACACGGACTAGCTTGTTACATGTTTGCCTTCCGTACATGGTCTGGCTTGTTACATGTCTGTCTTCCATACATGGTCTAGCTTGCTACATGTTTCCCTTCCATACATGGTCTAACTTGTGACATGTTTGCCTTCCATACATGGTCTAGCTTGTTACATGTTTGCCTTCCATACACGGACTAGCTTGTTACATATTTGCATTCCATACATGATCTATCTTGTTACATGTCTACCTTCCATATATGGTCTAGCTTGTTACATGTCTGCCTTCCGTACATGGACTAGGTTCCCTGACAGTCCCACACAGCTTCCGACAGTCACACGCAGTTCCCTGACAGTCCCACACAGCTCCATGACAGTCCCACACAGTTTCCGACAGTCCCACACAGCTTCCCGACAGTCTCATACAGCTTCCGACAGTCCCACACAGCTCCATGACATTTATTTTATTTAGGTCTTATTATTTAGCAATAGACCGGTAAGTTGCCTTTTACACGAGTCCTATTAATTATCTTTATTAATTAATAAGAACCTCATTAGTCATGTTTTGATTTAATTTGGAAACCTCCTCATTAGTCACAGCGATAGAGCGGTAGGTTCTGGCAGTCCCACACAGCTCCATGACAGTCCCACCCAGTTTCCGACAGTCCCACACAGCTCCATAACAGTATTACACAGCTTCCTGACAGTCCCACACAGTTCCTGGCAGTCCCACACAGCTCCCCGACAGTCACACGCAGTTCCCTGACAGTCCCACACAGCTCCCTGACAGCCCCACACAGTTTCCGACAGTCCCACACAGCTTCCCGACAGTCTCATACAGCTTCCGACAGTCCCACACAGCTCCATGACATTTATTTTATTTAGGTCTTATTATTTAGCAATAGACCGGTAAGTTGCCTTTTACACGAGTCCTATTAATTATCTTTTATTAATTAATAAGAACCTCATTAGTCATGTTTTGATTTAATTCGGGAACCTCCTCATTAGTCACAGCGATAGAGCGGTAGGTTCTGGCAGTCCCACACAGCTCCATGACAGTCCCACGCAGTTTCCGACAGTCCCACACAACTTCCCGACAGTCTCATACAGCTTCCGACATTCACACGCAGTTCCCTGACAGTCCCACACAGTTACCCGACAGTCATACACAGCTTCCCGACAGTCCCACACAGCTCCCTACCACACAATTCCCTGACAGTCCCACACAGTTCCGGTCAGTCCCACACAGCTCCCCGACAGTCTCACACAGCTCCCTGAAAGTACCACACAATTCCCTGACAGTCCCACACAGTTCCCTTACAGTCACACACAGCTCCCTGTCAGTCCCACACAGCTCCCTGACAGTCCCACACAACTCCCTGACAGTCTCACACAGTTCCGCCTGATAGTCCCAAAACTCCCGACAGTCCCACACAGCTCCCTGACAGTCACACACAGCTCCCCGGCAGTACCACACAGTTCCTGGCAGTCCCACACAGCTCCATGACATTTATTTTATTTAGTTCTTATTATTTAGCAATAGACCGGTAAGTTGCCTTTTACACGAGTCCTATTAATTATCTTTATTAATTAATAAGAACCTCATTAGTCATGTTTTGATTTAATTTGGGAACCTCCTCATTAGTCACAGCGATAGAGCGGTAGGTTCTGGCAGTCCCACACAGCTCCATGACAGTCCCACCATACACTTCCCGACAGTCCCACACAGCTTCCCGACAGTCCCACACAGCTCCCTGGCTACATGTCTCCCTTCCATACATGGTCTAACTTGTGACATGTTTGCCTTCCATACATGGTCTAGCTTGTTACATGTTTGCCTTCCATACACGGACTAGGTTGTTACATATTTGCCTTCCATACATGAACTAGCTTTTTACATGTATACCTTCCATATATGGTCTAGCTTGTTACATGTTTGCCTTTCATACATGGTCTAGCCTGTTACATGTCTGCCTTCCGTACATGGACTAGGTTGTTACAGCTCCCTGACAGTCCCACACAGTTACCCGACAGACACACAAACTCCTGACTGACAGTGCCACACAGCTCCCTGACAGTCCCACACAGCTCCCTGACAGTACCACGCAGTTCCTCGTCAGTCCCATACAGGGGTTCTGTATGTATGTATGTATGTAGGAGCCGTCGCACCACGGCGCCGATACTCGTCTAACTCGTATCTTATTATTTAGCAATAGACCGGTAAGTTGCCTTTTACACGAGTCCTATTAATTATCTTTATTAATTAATAAGAACCTCATTAGTCATGTTTTGATTTAATTTGGGAACCTCCTCATTAGTCACAGCGATAGAGCGGTAGGTTCTGGCAGTCCCACACAGCTCCATGACAGTCCCATACACTTCCCGACAGTCCCACACAGCTTCCCGACAGTCCCACACAGCTCCCTGGCTACATGTCTCCCTTCCATACATGGTCTAACTTGTGACATGTTTGCCTTCCATACATGGTCTAGCTTGTTACATGTTTGCCTTCCATACACGGACTAGGTTGTTACATATTTGCCTTCCATACATGAACTAGCTTGTTACATGTATACCTTCCATATATGGTCTAGCTTGTTACATGTTTGCCTTTCATACATGGTCTAGCCTGTTACATGTCTGCCTTCCGTACATGGACTAGGTTGTTACAGCTCCCTGACAGTCCCACACAGTTACCCGACAGACACACAAACTCCTGACTGACAGTGCCACACAGCTCCCTGACAGTCTCACACAGCTCCCTGACAGTACCACGCAGTTCCTCGTCAGTCCCATACAGGGGTTCTGTATGTATGTATGTATGTATGTAGGAGCCGTCGCACCACGGCGCCGATACTCGTCTAACTCGTATAACTAACTAACTAACTCGTCTAACTCGTAGGGGGGTGGCGGGGGGTTCTGTATGTATGTAGGTATGTAGGTATGTAGGGTAATAAAAACATACTTTATTACTACTACTATACACGTAAAAGCGCGCAGTCCCACACAGCTCCCTGACAGTCACACACAGCTCCCCGTCAGTACCACACAATTCCCTAACAGTCCCACACAGCTCCCTGACAGTCCCACACAGCTCCTGACCATCACACACAGCTCCTGACAGTCCCATACAGTTCCCTTACAGTCACACACAGCTCCCTGACAGTACCACATAGTTCGTTCCCTGTCAGTCCCACACAGCTCCCTGACAGTCCCACACAACTCCCTGACAGTCTCACACAGCTCCGCCTGACAGTCCCACACAGCTCCATAACAGTATTACACATCTTCCTGGCAATCCCACACAGTTCCTGTCAGTCTGAAAACAAAAGTATGTTTTTATTACCCTACATACCTACATACCTACATACATACAGAACCCCCCGCCACCCCCCTACGAGTTAGACGAGTTAGTTAGTTAGTTATACGAGTTAGACGAGTATCGGCGCCGTGGTGCGACGGCTCCTACATACATACATACATACATACAGAACCCCTGTATGGGACTGACGAGGAACTGCGTGGTACTGTCAGGGAGCTGTGTGAGACTGTCAGGGAGCTGTGTGGCACTGTCAGTCAGGAGTTTGTGTGTCTGTCGGGTAACTGTGTGGGACTGTCAGGGAGCTGTAACAACCTAGTCCATGTACGGAAGGCAGACATGTAACAGGCTAGACCATGTATGAAAGGCAAACATGTAACAAGCTAGACCATATATGGAAGGTATACATGTAACAAGCTAGTTCATGTATGGAAGGCAAATATGTAACAACCTAGTCCGTGTATGGAAGGCAAACATGTAACAAGCTAGACCATGTATGGAAGGCAAACATGTCACAAGTTAGACCATGTATGGAAGGGAGACATGTAGCCAGGGAGCTGTGTGGGACTGTCGGGAAGCTGTGTGGGACTGTCGGGAAGTGTATGGGACTGTCATGGAGCTGTGTGGGACTGCCAGAACCTACCGCTCTATCGCTGTGACTAATGAGGAGGTTCCCAAATTAAATCAAAACATGACTAATGAGGTTCTTATTAATTAATAAAGATAATTAATAGGACTCGTGTAAAAGGCAACTTACCGGTCTATTGCTAAATAATAAGATACGAGTTAGACGAGTATCGGCGCCGTGGTGCGACGGCTCCTACATACATACATACATACAGAACCCCTGTATGGGACTGACGAGGAACTGCGTGGTACTGTCAGGGAGCTGTGTGGGACTGTCAGGGAGCTGTGTGGCACTGTCAGTCAGGAGTTTGTGTGTCTGTCGGGTAACTGTGTGGGACTGTCAGGGAGCTGTAACAACCTAGTCCATGTACGGAAGGCAGACATGTAACAGGCTAGACCATGTATGAAAGGCAAACATGTAACAAGCTAGACCATATATGGAAGGTATACATGTAAAAAGCTAGTTCATGTATGGAAGGCAAATATGTAACAACCTAGTCCGTGTATGGAAGGCAAACATGTAACAAGCTAGACCATGTATGGAAGGCAAACATGTCACAAGTTAGACCATGTATGGAAGGGAGACATGTAGCCAGGGAGCTGTGTGGGACTGTCGGGAAGCTGTGTGGGACTGTCGGGAAGTGTATGGTGGGACTGTCATGGAGCTGTGTGGGACTGCCAGAACCTACCGCTCTATCGCTGTGACTAATGAGGAGGTTCCCAAATTAAATCAAAACATGACTAATGAGGTTCTTATTAATTAATAAAGATAATTAATAGGACTCGTGTAAAAGGCAACTTACCGGTCTATTGCTAAATAATAAGAACTAAATAAAATAAATGTCATGGAGCTGTGTGGGACTGCCAGGAACTGTGTGGTACTGCCGGGGAGCTGTGTGTGACTGTCAGGGAGCTGTGTGGGACTGTCGGGAGTTTTGGGACTATCAGGCGGAACTGTGTGAGACTGTCAGGGAGTTGTGTGGGACTGTCAGGGAGCTGTGTGGGACTGACAGGGAGCTGTGTGTGACTGTAAGGGAACTGTGTGGGACTGTCAGGGAATTGTGTGGTACTTTCAGGGAGCTGTGTGAGACTGTCGGGGAGCTGTGTGGGACTGACCGGAACTGTGTGGGACTGTCAGGGAATTGTGTGGTAGGGAGCTGTGTGGGACTGTCGGGAAGCTGTGTATGACTGTCGGGTAACTGTGTGGGACTGTCAGGGAACTGCGTGTGAATGTCGGAAGCTGTATGAGACTGTCGGGAAGTTGTGTGGGACTGTCGGAAACTGCGTGGGACTGTCATGGAGCTGTGTGGGACTGCCAGAACCTACCGCTCTATCGCTGTGACTAATGAGGAGGTTCCCGAATTAAATCAAAACATGACTAATGAGGTTCTTATTAATTAATAAAAGATAATTAATAGGACTCGTGTAAAAGGCAACTTACCGGTCTATTGCTAAATAATAAGACCTAAATAAAATAAATGTCATGGAGCTGTGTGGGACTGTCGGAAGCTGTATGAGACTGTCGGGAAGCTGTGTGGGACTGTCGGAAACTGTGTGGGGCTGTCAGGGAGCTGTGTGGGACTGTCAGGGAACTGCGTGTGACTGTCGGGGAGCTGTGTGGGACTGCCAGGAACTGTGTGGGACTGTCAGGAAGCTGTGTAATACTGTTATGGAGCTGTGTGGGACTGTCGGAAACTGGGTGGGACTGTCATGGAGCTGTGTGGGACTGCCAGAACCTACCGCTCTATCGCTGTGACTAATGAGGAGGTTTCCAAATTAAATCAAAACATGACTAATGAGGTTCTTATTAATTAATAAAGATAATTAATAGGACTCGTGTAAAAGGCAACTTACCGGTCTATTGCTAAATAATAAGACCTAAATAAAATAAATGTCATGGAGCTGTGTGGGACTGTCGGAAGCTGTATGAGACTGTCGGGAAGCTGTGTGGGACTGTCGGAAACTGTGTGGGACTGTCATGGAGCTGTGTGGGACTGTCAGGGAACTGCGTGTGACTGTCGGAAGCTGTGTGGGACTGTCAGGGAACCTAGTCCATGTACGGAAGGCAGACATGTAACAAGCTAGACCATATATGGAAGGTAGACATGTAACAAGATAGATCATGTATGGAATGCAAATATGTAACAAGCTAGTCCGTGTATGGAAGGCAAACATGTAACAAGCTAGACCATGTATGGAAGGCAAACATGTCACAAGTTAGACCATGTATGGAAGGGAAACATGTAGCAAGCTAGACCATGTATGGAAGACAGACATGTAACAAGCCAGACCATGTACGGAAGGCAAACATGTAACAAGCTAGTCCGTGTATGGAAGGCAAACATGTAACAAGCTAGTCCGTGTATGGAAGGTAAACATGTAACAAGCTAGTCCGTGTATGGAAGGTAAACATGTAACAAGCTTGTCCATGTACGGAAGGGAAACATGTATCAAGCTAGACCATGTATGAAAGGCAGACCTGTAACAAGCTAGACCATGTATGGAAGGTAAACATGTAACAAGCTAGTCCATGTATGTAAGGCAAACATGTAACAAGCTAGTCCGTGTATGGAAGGCAAACATGTAACAAGTTAGTCCATGTACGTAAGGCAAACATGTAACAAGCTTGTTCGTGTATGGAAGGCACACATGTAACAAGCTAGTCCATGTACGTAAGGCAAACATGTAACAAGCTAGCCCATGTACGGAAGGCCAACATGTAACAAGCTAGTCCATGTACGGAAGGCAGACATGTAACAGGCTAGACCATGTATGAAAGGCAGACATGTAAGAAGCTAGACCATGTATGGAAGGTAGACATGTAACAAGCCAGACCGTGTATGGAAGGTAAACATGTAACAAGCTAGTCCGTGTATGGAAGGCAAACATGTAACAAGCTAGACCATGTATGGATAGCAAATAATTAAAAAGCTAGTACATGTATGGAAGGTAGACGTGTAACATGCTGGACCATGTACGGAAGGCAAACATGTAACAAGTTAGACGTACTGCCGGGGAGCGGTGTGTTACTGTCAAGGAGCTGTGTGGGACTGTCAGGAAATTGTGTGACACTTTCGGGGAGCTGTGTGGGACTGTCGAACGGAAAGTACATTTTCAACGTTTTATTAAGCGTCGCCATCGTAGTACAACATTCAAAACAACGGCTTTTATTTTTAACCAATGTTATAGCAAACAAAGCAAGCATAATGTTCTATTCGAGTCCGCTCCTGCGCTGAATGTACGTATGGACGGTCGACTCCAGCAGAGCGCGGTTGATGTAGTCGCGCCAGTCCGTGCCTAGCAGCCAGTCCGAAACGAACTGGACCAGATACAGCGCCGCATCGATCGCGCGCCCACTCTGAGGTGTTCGGCGAGGGGGGACATCGCGTGCCGCTCATAGCGGAAGGCCAACTGACCCCGACCCGGCGCGATGACTTGACGTTGTATCACTTCCGGCGGTGTTGGCGACACCGTGTACAGACTCTCGTACGTCGGCGGTTCGATGTGTGGTACGCCTCCTCGATGATAACGTCCAACTCGTTATCGCTACGCACGCACCCCTACAGCACAAAGCAGATCCTACTAATCGCCTAACGCATAACTGACTAGTCTCGGATGTCTTTGCTTTCGGAAAGAAAAAAAAGAAAGAAAAAAAAAATGAACGGTCATGTAGTGCTTTTCGTTCACAAACGTTATTTACATCGATTTTCTATAATATAATGGCACTACACAGATCCCTACTCTCCACTGATCCTAAACAACGCTTCAATTCATGCTTTTATAGTTCGTGTATCGTTTTTGAAATGGCATTGTTCTAGCTTCACATTCCGATCGTGATAAGCTACCCCCATTAGCGTCACGCGCGCCACAGCTGGCTTGCGTCACCATCCGGTTTCAGTTATTGCCAAGAAAAAAATTCGACGTTCACGTTAGCGCGTTCGTTGTCAAATGTGACTTTCACATCGAATTTCTCTATTATTAATACTCCACAATATGCCTGATCCCTAACTAAGCGTATACAACGGTTCATTTTATGATTTAAACGTTCGTTTATTGCCATTTTGATCTCTTTGCCTTCAATGTTTTACTTCACTTTTGCGCATGCGCGCTTAACATTTTCGCGCATGCGCGCTTTACGCATAAATGTCTTTAGGAAATAATGCATGCATGCAACGGTCGTTGCTCATTTTCATTCAATCATGGCTACCGCCAGCACAACGTCTGAGCAACCTTCCACGAAAGATCAGCGGTAAGTTTTATTTTATTTTATTTATTTAGTAGAGCGTTAAGTCGTCTTTTAGCCTATCCGTAAGTTTTATATTCTTTATTAATTACTTTTATATTAATAATATACTATTCTTTATTAATTACTATTCTTGATTAATTATTGATTTAGTTCTCCTCTTATATTAATAACAGTGATTTAGTTCTCCTCCATTATTCATATGCAAAGAACAGCGGTAAGTTTTATTTTATTTATTTTATTTAGTACAGCGGTATTTCGTCTTTTATCCTATCGGTAAATTTTATATTAATTACTTTTTATATTATTTATATGCTATTCTTGTATTAAACTATTCTTTATTATTTACTTTTATATTAATAACAGTGATTTAGTTCTTGGGAAACTCCTCATTATTCATATGCATTATTTCACAGAATCCACCTGCCTCGACGTGGAAAGGAACCTGCCTACACACAACACTCTACAACAAACCTGTATGTCGTGTGAAAACTTGCCGTTAATTCCAGCCAGTCGCTCAACAAATGCTACAACGGCAGTTTGACGGGGACAACTCACGCGCCGCTCGGCTACGACAGGGACGAGGCTCTCAAGCAAACATTACGCAGACCTGGCTCACGCCACCGTGACTTCTATTAATAAAACATAACTTACACCATTTTGCGTCCATTCGTCTATCCACCGAATATAACCATCCTGCTTTAACAGGCCGCTGAGTACAGCTTTTAAACGCTAAATGCATGCATGGAATTCGTTTCGTTTTGATAGCGCCACGGCTGAAATTAACGCCGTTACAGAGTCGGCTAGTCGCATGGTTATATTTAGAAACTAGACCGCCGGATCATAGGTCATGGCTGCTGCTGCTGCTGCTGCTGCTGCTGCTGCGAGCGCACGCCGCTGCTGCTACATAGGGTACAGCGGGGTTATTTTCACACAATGGGTTTAGAGCGCAGCGCCGCTATAACCGTTGTGGTTATATACGGGCTTACATAAGCATATATATATGTTTACTATACTAGGAGCGAACGGATCGTGGTACACGCCCCCACCGACCGATGAACTGTTTGAAAGACGGGGGTTTAATACACCGTTAATGCCGATAGATAGCTCTACCGAATTGCAACGGTATCGTGAGGCAGCTCGTATGCGCGCTGCTCGACTACCGCGTTTGGAACAAGTGGTGTGACTGAATAAAACACCGTTCACATTCACTCGTTTTCTATTATCTATAAGTACTTACCGTTGCTTACAGCCTTTTTTAAATTATATATTCCACTCGTTTCGTTTTGCTAGTATACAAACATACCGTCATTCCGCATCCATTTGTCCACCGCGTAAAAATTCCGCTACCTCAAAAACCAGGCCGTTGATTATTGCTTTTCAACGCATACACAACGCCAACCAGCTTATTTCAGCATCGTTACACAAACCGGCTAACATCGCCCCAGCCGTAGATCTATTTTCAGCCGCCCGTATCTAGGCCGACCGGTCGCGTCTCAACTTTCACCGCTACCGCGATATCCAGGGTACAGCGGTTAATCTCGCTCACATTGGGTTTAACGCATTCGTAACCACGGTGGTTTTAGCGTAACCACGGTGGTTTTACCTATAACATAACCACATTGGTTTCTGCTATACCCCCGTATCGTAACTAGGGACGCCGTTATTATATAATTCGCTAGATGGCGTTAACGTAACTAGGGACGCTGTTATTCTTCGCTAGATGGCGTTATCACGTAACTAGGGACGCCGTAACTAAGGACGCCGTAACTAGGACGTTGTTATTAACCACTAGAGGGCGCTTTTCATTCACAAAAAGTGACAGGCCATCAATCACGTTTTTTATAACTAGGATCCCGATTCCACTCAGGTTACCAAAAAGCCTTTGATCTTTTTTTTTATAAGTAGGATCCCGATTTTGAAATCGACGTTTTTTATGCACGT
The DNA here is from genome assembly GCA_963995525.1 of Escarpia spicata. Classification (NCBI taxonomy): domain Eukaryota; kingdom Metazoa; phylum Annelida; class Polychaeta; order Sabellida; family Siboglinidae; genus Escarpia; species Escarpia spicata. The sequence continues at coordinate 55,176,902 of OZ023209.1, forward strand.
AGTTAGATACAAAAGGGGGCGTGGTTTGGGGCGTGTAGGTTAATCGCTAGATGGCGTTATCACGTAACTAGGGACGCTGTTATTAATCGCTAGATGGCGCCTGTCGTTCACAAAAAGTGACAGGCCATCAATCACGTTTTTTATAAGTAGGTTCCCGATTCCACTCAGGTTACCAAAAAGCCTTTGATCTTTTTTTTATAAGTAGGTTCCCGATTTTGAAATCGACGTTTTTTATGCACGTAGTTAGATACAAAAGGGGCGTGGTTTGGGGCCTGTGTATCCTACTAACTACTCACATACATAGGCAAACATACAGCAAACACGCATAATTATTGTACAAGAAAGTGGGCCGCTATCATATGAATAGTGATTTCTGATTGTACATCTGTGGAACATTCTCCAACACTTTATTATGAACTGTTTGCTCGTTTTGACGGCACTGGCATCCTATGAAATATTTCGAAGATTAATATTAATACAACGCATTATGTCTCATTCCGTTCTGAACATAGATTCACAGAGAAGCCTGAAACTGGAGGCAAAGATAAAGACGGCAGAAATAAATCAGCAAAGAACAGCCTTGAAAACTATTCTGAATCAGGATATAAATGCGTTTGTTTAAATGCAAGGAGCATAGTAAACAAAAGAAGTGAACTAAACATTATGGTATAAGATATTGACCCTCACATAATAGGGTATAACTGAATCATGGGCAACCACCAATACATCAGATGCCAAATTGGGATTTACAGACTATGTAATGTTCAGGAAAGATAGAATAGGAAGAAGGCGAGGTGGAGTTATTAAGTTAAAGAATCTATCCAGGCTTATGAAATAAAATTAGAAAGAGAAGCAGATTGCGAAGAAGCTGTTTGGTGTAACATATTTACAGGAAACTCAACGTTAACCGTGGGCTTAGTTTATCGAAGTCCAAACATAAGCATAGAAGAGAATAAAAAAATATAAAACGCTACAACGGAAATGAGCAAACGGGACTGTATTATTATGGGAAATTTTAACCATGGTCATATACAATGGAAATCTCTACAGAGTATGGGGAGTGAGGATCACAAGTTTTTAGTTTTAGTACAAGACAGTTTCCTTTTTCAACATGTGGTAGAGCCAACCAGGGGTGAGAATGTGTTAGACATAGTTTTGTCCTCACATAATGAATTAGTTGACAATGTCAAATTATGTGAGCCACTGGGAAATAGTGATCACAACCAGATACATTTTATCCTCAAAGTAAAATCAGAAAGAAATAATAAAAAGCAGTTCAGGAGAAATTTTCACAAAGGAAGATATAAGGAAATGAGGACATATTTAGCAAAGACACACTGGAGAATAAGTCAGCAACAGAATGCTGGAATATCTTAAATAGTGAAACAGAGTGAATCGTCGATAAATTTGTTCCCTTACAAAACAAGGGAAACGGTCCAGAAAGAAATACTTATCGAAAGAAGCCATTAGAAAATTAAATACAAACAAACGATGTGGAAGTCATATAGACGTACTGGAAATAAAGAAGACTACAACATTTATAAAGAAGCACTAAACCAAGCTACAACTGAAATTAGAAATTAGAAGAGAAGCTACGAACAAAAATTTGCTTGTAATATAAAACAAGACAGAAAGAGCTTTTACGCATATGTTCGGAGCAAACAGAAAGTTCAGGATAAGGTCGGTCCTGTAGAACATAGAATATAATATCAGAGGGATTCTTAATGGCAGAAGACCTGAATGAGTATTTTAGTTCAGTGTTTACGAGGGAAGGTATTAGTCGACTGCCAGTACCAGAGGCTAAGTTCAAGGGGGCAGAATCAGACTATTTAGGACAGTTAATTGTAACCCCGAAAATGGTAGCTAAGAAAATAAGGGCTATGAAGGATAATAAATCACCTGGAGTGGTTGGGATTCCGCTCAAACTACTGTTGGAAATTGTAGAACAAATTAGCATACCGCTTGCAACAGTTTTCAACTTGTCATTATAAGAGGGAGTGGTTCCTTTAGATGGAAAGAAGCAAACATTATACCGTTATTTAAGAAAGGTTCCAGAAACAAGTCAGAGAACTACCGACCAGTTTAACGTCAGTGATTTACAAATTATTAGAAAGACTAATTAATTATCACATGGTGGATTTTCTTGTTAAACATAACTTGTTAAACCCACCTCAACTTGGGTTTCTAAAAGCGAGGTCATGCTTAACAAATATGTTATGTTTTTTGGAAGATATCACTAAGTGGGTAGACGAGGGATCACCAGTAGATATCATCTACTTAGATTTTCAGAAAGCTTTCGACAAAATGCCACATCAAAGATTACTGTTTAAACTAAAGGCCCATGGCATAGGAAATGGTTTCATTAACTGGATAGAAAAATGGCTAATTGATAGAAGACAACGGGTTGTAGTTGATGGGGAGGCTTCAAACTGGAAATCAGTTTTGACTGGGGTACCACAGGGATCAGTACTGGGACCTATATTATTCTTAATATATATATATCAAAGATTTGGACGACGATATAACATGCAAGGTGTTGAAATTTTCGGATGATACAAAATGGTTTAGAAGGATTAAACGTGATGAAGATAGACAGCATTTGAGAGATTGATAAAATGGTCTGAAAAATGGCAAATGTTGTTCAATTTTGGGAAATGTAAATGCCTCCACACAGGACATGGGAACGAAGATGCACAATATACAATGAGAGGTTCTGTGCTATGTACTATTGTAAAAGAAAAGGACTTAGGGTTAACCATTAGTGCTGATATGAAGGTTTCAGAGCAATGCGGTATTGTCGCTTCAAAGGGAAATCAAATCCTTGGATTAATTAGGCGAAATATAACTTATAAGGAAAAGAGCTAATAATACCGCTGTACAAAACAATAGTTAGGCCTCATTTAGAATATTGTATTCAAGCGTGGAGGCCATATCGCAGGAAGGATATAGATATGCTAGAAAGCCTACAGAGGGGAGCAACTAAAATGATATAAAAATTGACGGATCATAGTTACGAAATTCGCCTTAAAATGTGGTTTAACAACACTAGAGACTAGGAGATTGAGAGGAGATCAGATAGAAGTGTTTACAGTATTGAATGGCTATGAAAATATTGACAGAAATATTGTTTTTTCAGTTAAAAAACATAGAATGACCAGAGGACATGAAGTTACACTAGTAAAATAGCAGTGTAGATTATATATAAGAAAGTTCTCATTCTCACAAAGGACTCTAAATGAATGCAACAGATTATCTCCTGATTGTGTTGGTGTTAGTAGGGTGAATATGTTTAAAAATAAAATCGACACATACCTTAAAAGGGCGGGATACACGTAGATAAAAAGTACTGGACTCTCGATAAGCCAAAAGGCTTTCTTGTCTACCTGCCACCTAGAGTTAATTGTCTGGATGGCAATCTTATTAAACAGAAATGGACACGTCTGTTCTGGCTCATTGTGGATGGGTGCTCAACTTTGAGCAGTTTCATCTTGGAAAAAGGACTTTTTCCTATATTTTATAATGTTCAATGCCAGTTATCATATATGCGAAACCATACATCCATATTAGGAAAGGGTGAAAGCATCCCAGAGGTTTCTCTTAATCAACGTCTGATCTAGCATCGCCTCTAGTGGGACATGATACTATATCTCGTCCATCGGTTTAGATCAGCGCTCTCCATTGAGTGTTATCCAGATTCGATGAGTAAATGCTCACAGATTTCTTGGCAACCTGTCGCATACCCCTTGGTTCCACGACTAAGGTCCGTCTCCATCATCAAGTCGTTGTCTTCACCCTATATTCAGTTTACATATCGCCTTGAGGCAGTGTCAGAAGTTGTATGGAGGTCGGAGCCCAATTCAAGGGAAGCGAAGAGGGACGGTAAGTGTTTAATCAGATGCATTATGGTTGATTTATGAAAGCCTGGTATGAATAGCACTCACTATGCACACCCCCGTACACACAAGCACACACATACACACATGCGCGCGCAAGCACACACACACACACACACGTGTGCGCGCACGCGCTGACCACAGTGTCATATTTGCAAAATATGGGTATGCTTCAGAACAAAGCGGAGCGCGGTGACTCAATGTTTAATGCGTCGGACTCGATCAGACACTTAATAAAAAAAAACCGGGTTCGAATCCCATGCTGTTGTGTCGAACCTTGGGCAAGTTAGTTCACTTAACGTTGCTCCAGTTCAATCAGCTGTATGAATGAGTACCTGGCTATAGACATATGTGGATATTTGTGTGCGACTAGTCTTCGCGTGGCTGAATGCTTCCCATAAAAGTTGAAATGGTGTTCGATTGGACAGATCTACCAGGGAGTAAGGTGTAAACCGCTTCGAGCAGTCTTAAAGACTGAACATTGCGACATATAAGAACTTACCTTTAGTTTTGTTTACAAAGCAGAACACATGCAGGTCCAGACTTAACTAGGATATAATACAACGAATCAAGAAAGAGCCTCTCGCAGTGACAATCGAATTCCAACTGACTGGGAGGGATGCAATAGAAAGAACTCAAACCAACTCGTCGAAAGATTTTGTTGATAGACGCAATGAAGCAGATTGTGGATATCCTATCACCTCATTTTTCACGACTAGTGCACGCGATACGACTTAGGCGCAGCATGATACTAGCGCACAAACCAACAACTTTTCACAACACAAATGATCCTATATACGTAACACGTGTGATGAATCACAAGAGAAGCGATGCCATCATTATGGTATGCGCATTTGACAGTTACGGGTTGACTAATGCACTTCACAGTGCCTAGAAGTTAGTGAAACAACTATCGGGAAAGAAATAAAAACCATCATCCATCCAAGGCGAATATCGCTTAGCTGCATGGAAAACTCACGTTGAATGACTGCTCACTTCGGATAATATGAGCACACCCAACCATACAGTTGGTTTATCTTTGAGACCAACAGTTACACCAACGTTGATATTGACATGTTCTCACTAACAGACAATATAGCATTGCCATCAAACACATGGAACTTGGTCAAGCGCCTGGACTAGACGACACACCTGTTGAAATTTTGCGACTTCCAAAGTTAAGGAGAGACCATAAAATTCTGGAACGAAACCTACTTATATTAGGGAAGAGATCACCAGAATACGAGCAGTCAAGCACTGTACTAATACCTACGGTGTAAGACACGGGGACAATTTCACTAATACTGTTGTGAGCTCATTGGTCCGATTTTGATCTTTAAGATCGATTTTGCTCCTTAACAGTGATCTCGCTTGCTGAGAACTATCATCATGAAAATCAGGGAGTGAAAATGCTGACTCCGTTCCGGTTAGTGAGCGCCCCCTAGCGACTGTTGATTCACTTCCGGTGACGTTATATCCTTAATTATCGCCCAACCTAGCGAGCGATACGGTGGACCGGAAATGAGTCAGCATATTCATTCAAGGAACTAGAGTTCTTTGTGATACGGCGACGGATTTTTGCATCTTGAAAATGTTCCTTAAATTTAACAAAGCCCTACCGACTGCTACAAAGGAAAGTAATCGCCTTCTGCTTAGCACAATTCGTGTTGAGTTCGAAAATATGTTGCGCTTAAACTATCGCTTTAAGATAATCTGAGACTATAGATACCTTTCCTAAAAAACTGAAGGCTTATTTATTCGAAATTGCATTCCCACGCTAACCTTCGGCGGTCCCTTGCTCTAATGACTCTTGCTTGTCCATGTCAACGAATTTGCTCAACGATTATTGTATGTTGCGCCTCTGAGCTCAGTTTCCTGGGGATTTACACGCTATAGAAGTGTGTCATTATTATTATTAAACCAGAACTACTTCAAACCACTACGGTCTATACATCATCTCAGACTTATCGTATCGTCCTGGAAATTAGAACCCATTTGAAAGAGACAGCCATATATGCCTTGACTTTAAGAAAGGCTTCGACTTGGTGGAGATACATAAACTGTCCCTGGTTCTACGTTCACGTGGCATTCCTGAGACAAATGTCAAAGTCATACAAACAGAACATAAGCAATTTTAGCTTCCATGCTATAATAATAATAATAAGATAACTTCTATTGCGCCTAAATCCTTGGAAACCAAGCTCAGAGGCGCATCAAAACAAAAGGATTGGTCAATCTCAAAATCCATAAGCAGTATTCTAATTGTCAACAGATGGGTCAAGGCGCTAGGGAGCTATGGTGGATATGCAAGGTTGTAAAGATAAGTTTTTAAATGACGACCATCGTAGTAGTATCGCAATAGTATTTACATCTATCGCGATAGTAAAATGATCTCCGATAATCACCTGTACTGGAGCGCCTCGAGGAAGAGGCCGCCCGCCGTAAACACTACTCTGGGCGACATCGTGGGGATGGACACCGTGCATAGGGGAATTTTGGGGGACTTGAGCCGGAGCTTCATCAGCACTCCGCTACTGTCGGACATGACGTTCGAAGATAGGAGGGTGTTGTTGTTGCTTTTTCGCGGTTCTGTTTCTAATGCTGGTGAGTATTTCAAGTTTCAACTCGGCTGACGCTCATCAAAACAGTTACAAAATTCACAACATACTGGGGGACTACCCCCCCCCCCCCCCACTCTGGACCTCTCCGTTCCGACGTCTATGTCATAATCAGTGGGGGCTAATCAATCAACATAAATAAAATAGAAAATAAAATATACACCGCCAGGTGGAAGACTTTGTTGTGAGTGCATATGCAATTGTATACCAGACTGAAGATATAATCGACACAAACAATGTTTTTCAAATAACTTTTATTTGTTATTAGCACGAGCACGCGCCACGAAGCAACAATAAATGGAACGCATGCGCAGTGGATCAACAATGAAACTGGCTGAACCTTTGTCCGAAGGCGAATCACAAGAATCTAACAAACATCACGACTGATAGGATGGCAAACGAACCTAGTTAACAAGGGGAATTGTAATAAGATGTTATGCCAATTGTACCAGGCCTATTCACATGCCAGATAAAACGTTGTTACCCTGTTGAACCATTGGCTGCAATAAATTCCCTTCGTTCCTTTACTCTGTCGCGTCATTAATCTTTTTAAAGGGGAGCTTCCCGTTCTCCTAAGTACTGCGGCAAAGATGGCCACGGTTATGTGACGTCATTGCTTACGTGGTAGCCGACATTGCAAGACGTCATCGCAACACCGAGCCCACTGATATGCATAGAGATCAGTAGTAGAGATCAGTGACTGAGCTATTTAGCGTATAAAGCACCATTCAACGATTCTTTATACGACGATACACAATTCAGATCGACCATCAGCCAATATCTGTCTCGTTCCCCAACGCACGACTCAGACATTATGCAAACAAAACACAGCTTCTTTTCCCCATAAGACACATTGTTATAAATATAGTTTCTTCCGAAAACAATTCCAAAATGAAATGAACACAATAACGTAGCTGAAAGAGCAGTGGCTACGTTCGCTTTTGACAATTTGTTCTTTAATTTGTTCCTATATAACCGGTTTCGCCACTACATTTTAGCATGGGAAACTAATGGGGCACTAGACTGGAGTCCATCTTGCCCGCGAGAGAACACAGACACGCCGCTGATGCCGAAGCAGACTGCTTTAACAAGACAAGGCTGCCACCCAGAGAATTAACTCTAGATGGCAGGTGGACAAATAAGCTTTTTGGCTTATCGAGAGTTCGACCCTTTTTATCTATGTGTATCTCGCCCTTCTGAGGTATGTGTCGATTTTATTTTTAAACATATTCACGCTACTAGCATCTACACAATCCACAGATAATATGTTTCATTCATTTACAGTCCTTTGTGAAAATGAGAACGTTCTTATATATAATCTACACTGCTCCTTTACTAATGTGACTTCACGTCCCTAGTCCTTCTATCTTTCTTAACTGAGAAAAAAAAATTCTATAAATATTTTCATAACCATTCAATATTTTAAACACTTCTATCCGATCTCCTCTCAATCTGATGGTCTTTGGTGTTGTTAAACCACATTCTTTTAGGCGTATTTCGTAACTAAGATCACTCAGTTTTTGCTTAATTTTAGTCGCTCTCCTCTGTACTCTTTCTAGCATATCTTGGATATGTTCACAACTGAAAGGGCAATGCGTTAAGTCTGCGGTATGAAACAAAAGCTAAACAATATTTTATTCGTATTTTGCATATATCTACAGATCATATCATATATTCAAAACAGCAATGATAATTGGTATGTCTAACCATAACGATTAGTGACTTGATTATGATGTGTAGTGACTTGTGTTACACGATTCACAGTGATACAGGGGAACGGCGTGCAAAACGGGCCCCTTAAGCGAGGTTTGTTATTAAGCTGACATTTTTCATTCTAATAAAATGTTCTCTACGGAATCATCTACTCCACTTATCTGACTACGTCTGTGGCGTATTTCTGTTAAAATTACTGTATCTAAGGGATGTTTCCGAATACCACCCAATGTTTGACTTGTTAAAAAGGTGCCCCCAAAACGGGCCCCCGCAGGTCCATTTGTATTATTTAGCCATCATCACACATATCGCAAACACATTGTGCATATTCGGACCCTGGCCAGTCATGGTGTGCCCATGGCGCATATTAGTCACATGTTGTCCTTTCTTCCCCGTCCTTACTGTCCGAAAACAGATGGTGCATTAATGGTTCTGCATCCAGTTGTCTCGCTTCTTTTCGAAGCTACGAGACATCGCAGTGGCACGGCGAACGATCTCTTCCTTCCCCGTGTAGTTCCACTCGTGTAGGTTTGAGGCTCCTTCCGCATTGTAGGATTTTTTTTCTCCATCGAAGTTGACGTTTGTATGGCCTGAGCGTGGTGAATGTCTTTTCTCAGTTGCTCGACTTTCACTCTTAACTGATCTCCTTCCAGTATAGATGAGACACCCGCTACGGGGTTCGTTACCATGGTTGGGTGATACATGCAACTTGACAATATACTTATACATGTATATTACACTACTTGATAATATAATAATATAATATGTATCCATACAGCACATATTTACATTATATATTTATAAAATGTATTAGTAATATTTTCGTTTTCCGTAATAATTTTAGTATTATTATATAAATGGATAATATGTAATATACTATGTAAAATAATGTAATACTATAAAACCTTACAAATGCAGGCGTGTGTATTGCACCAACAGCGTATCGACGATAGCTAACCCCTGTTAGCATAGCGGACAGTTTTGGGCGCACATCACAGCCTCGGGTTGATAATCAATTTGAAAACAAACGCTCCATGTTTTTAAAATCTAATACATATATATCAGAGCATTTACGTTTGGCTTATGCACACCACAGTCTCCGTTGTTTTCAACGCGCACAATACGAAAATAATATATTTTGAAAATAGTGCTAACATTTTAAGAAAAGTGTGAAAAAGAAATCTTTTTGAGCTCACCTCTTTGAATGTGCCTTTCGCACTTCCGACCAATGTTCAGTAGGGCCCATTTATGAGTTACTAAGCAGTGCCACCACACATTTAGCTGTATATAGTACAATAACGCCAAACGGTTGGGGGCCCGATTCGGGCAGGGGGCCCGTTTTGCACGCCATTCCCCTATTATGTCTCCGTAATTTATGTGCCAACCAGAATTTTCAGAAAAAACGCAGGTGTTAAATATTACTATACAACACCAGACAACTGCTATCTATTGGTAAACCTTAACAAGAACGTATGCGTCAAAATAAAGTTACAATACACGTGTTAGTGCAAATGATGATTGCTGTTAAACGGGTGGTCTCATACGTTTGTAGTCCAAAAACATGTTCCGTTTAGCATTGGCTCAAAATGGGCATTAGCGTCAATATGCACTAACATGTTTCACTTACTAGGTGGTGACGCTGTAGCAATGTATTTCCACACTTCGACGGTACAATGTATTTCCATTCGATGCCATATTCCATAACAGTTTTCGTAACTTCCGTCCACATAAAATGGCAGTTGTAAAATGGCACTAAGCAACAACTTTACATAATGTTGTCATATGTGGAATATGTACACAAACGCAATGTTATGGTAATCGCCTTAGTGTGAAGGACAGCTAATGTCCACAATGACATTCTATGCTCAAGGCTTGTAAAACGACACTTATTATGCCTTGGTTCTATACAAGTCGCTGTGTGGCGCCACTGAACCCACAAAAGCCGGACTTGGATGATACGACGTGTTGGGTTGATTGAAAACGTACCGTATGAACATACATACTAATACCAATTGTAGCAGCATAGATTATGTTCCAGTCCTATCGCATTCCCATGATAACCATGATTTGGAGCATCGAAATTACCCTCGTTGTGACGTAGTGTTTTGTAGCAATTAGTACAGTGCTAACATAACAATAATCGAACTGCAGTTGGCTGCCAAAACGACATTAAACCTGTCATAGTGACGTGGTGGTCAGAAAGGAAAGCCGTCTGGAGCAAATGGCCAACTTCTTTGTTGGCTTTGGCCACTAGATTTACCTCAGTAATGTTGAGATCTGACAACACAAAACTTAAAAGTGTGACATGTATTCTCCATTCCAAAGACAAACATAAGACCTCTTTATAGGCAAGTGTAACGTACAAGTATGCAAGTTATGAAAAGACTCAAACTCAGTATTATGATAGAACCTTGGTGTGAGTCGACACTGTGCTTACACACTGTGCTAATAATTGTTAACTCTGACGTCACAAAACATATTTCCTCTATCAAATACTAACACGCGCTGACAAGAAACTAACTGACATAATTATTTTTCGCTGGTTAATTAAACGTTACCCACTTTGTCTAGCGCAAGGCTGTGACACGAACATACAGTCATTCACGATAACAGGAGTCCATCAGGGACCGTCTCACTAACATAATGAACGCGTCAGGAAAATCCACACAATAACATAATCTGTTGTTCAATTTAAAGGAGCCTTTTTCTAAATGCAAAAAGCTGCTGCCGTATAAGAGGGGGTACTATTCTGTGACACACCAGCGAAAGTGGCGGCATGTCCTGCTGCTGATAGTTTGCAGTATACAAGATCATTGTTAGGGTGCGAATAAAATGTTAAAGAGCAAAAACAGGAGCATATAAGAAGGTCAGTGAAGTGGTGCCCTGAGTTGACAGGGACACAGTTATACCACACAACATATTGGTCATGTTGATAGTGTTGCATACATGCCTGTTGAGTACAGCTAGAACAAGGAGAAGGATGCTAGGTCTCATGGCACTGAACTGGAACAAGGAACGTTCTTTGACTGTTCTGTTTGATCGTAGGAATGTTGCGAGCTGGAACACTGGCCAATATCATCAACAGGTGTCGCCACTGTATCAGCAGTAGTAACACAGGTAGCCCCGACCCCGTCAGATGATGACATCGCTGCTGTTGCCATGGTAACGTCCTCCCCAGTCATGGCGCACTGTCTCTGTAGGCACCGCCGTTTGGATGCTGGATTCAACGACGTCTTCGACACATGATTCTCTGAAGGCTGGCTGGGAAAGGTGGCTGTCACCGAGGCTGTGTTGCCTCCTGCTGTTGTTACCATGGCAACAGAGACAGGATATCTGTGTGTGTCCACAGTAGCAGTGTTATTGTTTGTTACAGAGACGCCAGATACAGTGTTGACACAGGTCGTTGTTACAGGGGTGTCACCCTCCACCCCAGACCCAGGGGTCTTACTCACGTCTGTCTGTCTACACACGCCACCAACACCTCTGTCACTAACCCCCTCGCGACTCACGTCACCACCATTCGGTGGCAGCATTCTCTCTACACGGTCTTTGTTTATGGCAACTTCCTTGCACAGACTGGCTGTCACCATGGCAACCGCTGCTGTCTGGGTGGCTCCACCTGGTAAATGTGATGGGGCTCCACCAGGTGAATCGGAGGTGGCTCCATCTAGTGGCTGTAAGGTGGTTCCATCTAGCGACTGTGAGGTGGCTCCACCTAATGACTGTGAAGTGGCTCCATCTAGTGATTGTGAGGTGGCTCCATGTAATGACTGTGAGGTGGCTCCACCTAGTGACTGTGAAGTGGCTCCATCTGGTGACTGTGCAGTGGTGCCACCTAGTGACTGTGAGGTGTGCACCAGTGAGTGTTGCTGTAGTTGCGACAAACGAGCAAAGGTGTCTCCACATCGGCCACACAGGTACGGACGCTCCTGCAAAGTGAAGTAAAAAAGTAAAGGTAAGTTCTGATATAGCGCAGTATCCAGTCCTCAGAACTGCTCAACAAACATTTTACTCCCTGGCAGACCTGTTCAACTGAACACCATCTCAACTTCTCTGGGAAGCATTCACGCTGCAGTTAACGCGTGAAGACTATTTGTACACAAAACAGAAGCCTTGTGTCTCATAATTTCTTCAAAAACCATTTAAATATATTATAACATGTACAAATTTAACAAAATGTATTCTGTTGCCTTTCATTTACTGGTAGGCAGTTTTGTGTAAACTGGGAAAGTAGCATAACAACTTTGATCATACATGACCAACACGAACCTTGCTAGATCCAATGTTAGATGTGGGAAAACAATGCCTTCAAATTCAATATAGAATGCAATGCGCTAATCTTACTATTCTTGCACGAGTGCCTGTCTGTTTAGTAAGCAAGTATTTTTAGTTATCTTATTCTGGACATTGTGTAACATTCTATTGTATTGGCATACATATATAATGGCAGTTGCTGAGGGACTCACAAAAATGCAAAATATGTTATCAATACACATCCCACTTAAAATAGATAGCTAACCCATTGCAGTGTACAAGAAAATAATGGTAAGAAAATAATGTGGATTGGCTGGTGAATGCTGGGAAGGGTTGTACCCATCTCACCTGTGTGTGTGTCCTCAGGTGAAAGGTCAAGGATTGTGCGGTGGTGAATCCTGCATCGCAGTATTCACATACGTACGGTCGTAGTTCAGTGTGTGTCACCAGATGCTGCTGCAATGTAAAGATGACACAATTACGAATCATGCAGAAAAAGTAGCTGACAGAGGGCTCAACTTAACAATAATTTTTTTTTGGATTGAGATTTCTCTAATGTCCATCTTTAGGGATCAGGGCAGTTATTCTTCCTTTTAGGTTGGCCCTAGTAAATTGTAATTTGCTTAGTTGAACTAAATGCAACTAAGCAGGTTTGGTGGTAATAGCAGTGAAATGGTGCAATCTGTGAATCTTTTAATACCCTGTAAAAGGTGGGGTTTTTCAGCAATTTCTCTACCATAACACACGCAGGAGCAGTAGTATGTGGCTATTTTGGTAAATATTGATATGTTTTCAAAATGGTGGGGGTATGTGATTTTGTCTAAACTTATTTAGCGTACCAACTACATGATTGCAGTGCCATAAAGAATTTTAAGAATTCTTGATAGTAACGTTTTCTTATAATCATATCAAACGTGGGATAATAAACTCTGCTCTATGCACTTTACTACGAGTCATCTCGTGCGTTACCTTGAGACTGGAGATGTCAGGGAAGTCTGAGCGGCAGAGGCTGCATTGATGCTCCACAGCTGCTGCAAAGGTGAAGGTAAATGTGAGACAAAGTTCCCTACTCCACCACCGCTTACCCCTCGGAAATTGTTTGAAATTAAAACGAAATAACAAGCCTTATCTAGGTGACCAGAGATTTCTTTATTAATAACAATTTATCGGATAACGATAAATAATTATGACTTTATCCAGAATCAATCTAGATCATAGAGTTCGAGGCTATATTTGGCGGAGATTGATCGTAGAAATTGGTGGTGTAAAAGTGGATAAACAAGTGGAATTACTGATTGATAAGTATTATTTTTGCCTTAATATCATTCATAAAGTTGCAATAAACATATATTGAGTAGCATTTGTGCTTAAAGTTAGTTAGTTAAAGTATTTTAGAACACCTTAGTATAGTGAGTGATAATAGGGTTACTCAGTAGGCGGCTTAGCCTTCGACAACTTGTAAACAAGATTTAACAAACCTGATTATGTGGTAGAATATATAGGAGATAAAGTAACAACCATCAAACTACTTACACAAGATAATATCTGTGTAAGCCAGTACTTGCTATATATTTTGGTTAGGTAGCATTGTTGTTAAAATTAAGCAAGGGCGATAGTCGGGCGGCGTAACCTAAATAAATAAAGCAGCCTAACATAACGTAATTGATTGTATTTAAATTAGGTCACTACCGGTGATGTTAGCGTTCGTATTAGGATAAATAGTCGGCTGTGAAATTGAAATTTTTAACCTAAAGTGTGCTGATCACACAGGAAACAGTCTTTATAAAGACTAAGTTAGTTAAGTTATTAAATAAATTCTGATCGGGATATGGCGCCTTGCAAGCGGAAAGTCAAGGCAAAGCGACACTTGGTGTGCGATCACTGCTACAGCTGGGTAGATTTTGCATCGTCCGGGTGTGGAAAGTCATGGGCAGAAACCATGGAGGAAGGATTCACCTTTCAGTGCATTGGATGTTGGAAGGTGGAGTGTTTGCAGAAGGAGATAGTTAGGTTGACAGATATTGTGAAGGGAATGGAGATGGGAATTAGCAAGGAGGCAGGTCGAACGGAGAGAGAAGACAGGGAGAGAGGTGAGGATACTGCAAGACTGAAGGAGAATAGCAGTGGCAAGAAAACTGAGGAAAGGAGATTGAGAGGAGAGAAGGTGATTGGAGGGGAAGAAATTGGAAAATCGACAACAGAAAACGTGACAAGCGTGAAGGTGACAGGGAAGAAAGTGACTGTAGAGAAGGAGGGAGGGAAGATGGAACGGGAGAGGAGAGAGGAAAATGAGACGGGACGAAAGAAGAAGGGACGAAGGGAAGTGAGAGCAAATGTGATAGAAGAGAAGTCGATAAAAGGGACGCTGACAGGAGGAAAGGTGACAAGAGAAAAAGCGACAGGAAAGAATGGATCGGAAGAGAATGTGACAGGAGAGAAGACGGCAGGGGGGAAAGACAACAAACAGACAGATGCAAACCGAAGAAGGAGCTATTCTAAGGCAGTGATTGAGGGGGCAATGAGGATAGAGAGGGTGTTTATGGGTGACTCCATTATGAGAAAGACGGACAAGACACTGAGCGAGGGGGAGGACATCGTTGTTTGTTTACCGGGGGCTAGGATTGAACATGTAACTGACAGGATAGAGAAAGTATTGGGACATGGCAAGGGGGGGTCTATACTGGTACATGTAGGAACAAATAATGCAGACAGGGAGGGAACAACTGCGATAGTACAGAAGTATAGACAGTTAGTGAGGAAGCTAAAGAAGACGAGAGTCGAACAGGTTATTTTGTCAGGAATTTTGCCAGTAATGGGAGGAAGGGGGGCAACGTATAGAAACTGCAAGAGGATGGCGATCAATGCACTAGCTGAGCAGATGTGTGAAGAAGAGGGGGTGGGATTCACAGATTTATGGGGATACTTTGTTGGGAGGGAAGATATGTACATGAGAGATGGCCTCCATCTTAGTGGAAAGGGGGCAGCAGTTTTCTCAGAGAATCTGCTGCAATCTGTTGACAGTGGGACAGGTTGCATCTATTTAAACTAGATTCGCAGGGGGGACTCACAGAAAAGCCTGAAAATGGAGGCATAGATAAAGACAGCACAAATAAATCAACAAATAACAGTCTGGAAAACTCTTCTGAAGCTGGATATAAATGTGTTTGTTTAAATGCAAGGAGTATAGTAAACAAAAGAAATGAACTAAACATTATGGTAGAAGATATTGACCCTCATATAATAGGTATAACCGAATCCTGGACCACCACCGATATATCAGATGCTGAATTGGGACTGACAGGATATGTAATGTTTAGAAAAGATAGAATAGGAAGAAAGGGAGGTGGAGTTATTTTATATATTAAAGAATCTATTCAGGCTTATGAAATAAAATTAGAAAGAGAAGCAGATTGCGAAGAAGCTGTTTGGTGTAACATAGTTACAGGAAACTCAACGTTGACGGTTGGGTTGGTTTATCGAAGTCCAAACATAAGCATAGAAGAGAATGAAAAAATACAAAACGCTATAAGGGAAGTAAGCAAACGGGACTGTATTATTATGGGGGATTTTAACCATGGGCATATACAATGGAAATCTCTACAGAGTATGGGGAGAGAGGACCACAAGTTTTTAGTTTTAGTTCAAGATACATTCCTTTCTCAACATGTGCTAGAACCAACCAGGGGTGAGAATGTGTTAGACATAGTTTTGTCCTCACAGAATGAATTAGTTGACAATGTCAAGATATGTGAGCCACTGGGGAGTAGCGATCACAACCAGATACATTTTACCATCAAAGTAAAATCAGAAAGGAATAGCAAAAAGCAGTATAGGAGAAATTTCCACAAAGGAAGGTATAAGGACATGAGGAAATATTTAGCAAAGATAGACTGGAAAAAGACACTGAAAAATAAGACGGCAACAGAATGCTGGAATATATTAAAGAGTGAAATTAAGTGCATAATCGATAAATTTGTACCCTTCAAAAACCAAGGAAAACGGTCCAAAAAGAAACACTTATCGAAAGAAGCCATTAGAAAAATTAAGTATAAACAAATGATGTGGAAGTCATATAGATGTACTGGAAATGATGAAGACTACAACAATTATAAAGAAGCACTTAACCAAGCTACAGCTGAAATTAGAAATTCAAAGAGAAGCTATGAACAACAATTAGCTAGTAATATAAAACATGACAGCAAGAGTTTTTATGCGTATGTTCGAAGCAAACAGAAAGTTCAAGATAAGGTCGGTCCTCTAGAAGATAGTGCTGGAAATATGATATCAGAGGGATTCATAATGGCAGAAGACCTGAATGAGTACTTTAGTTCAGTGTTTACCAGGGAAGATATTAGTTCACTGCCAATACCAAAGGCTAAGTTCAAGGGGGCAGATTCAGACTATTTAGGACAATTAATTGTAACCCCGGAAATGGTAGCTAAGAAAATAAGGGCTATGAAGGAAAATAAATCACCTGGAGTGGATGGTATTCCACCCAAACTACTATTGGAAATTGTAGAACAAATTAGCATACCACTTGCAACAGTTTTCAACTTGTCATTAGAAGAGGGAGTGGTTCCTTTAGAATGGAAAGAAGCAAACATTATACCGTTATTCAAAAAAGGTTCGAGAAACAAGTCAGAGAACTATAGACCAGTGAGTTTAACATCAGTGATTTGTAAATTATTAGAAAGACTAATTAAAGATCACATGGTGGATTTTCTTGCTAAACAAAACTTGATAAACCCATCTCAACATGGTTTTTTTAAAGCGAGGTCATGCTTAACAAATATGTTATGTTTTTTGGAAGACATCACTAAGTGGGTAGATGAGGGAACTCCAGTAGATATCGTCTACTTAGATTTTCAAAAAGCTTTTGACAAAGTACCACATCAAAGATTACTGCTTAAACTAAAGGCCCATGGCATAGGAAATGGTATAATAAACTGGATAGAACAATGGCTGATTGACAGAAGACAACGTGTAGTAGTTGATGGGGAGGCTTCAAACTGGAAATCGGTATTGAGTGGGGTACCACAGGGATCAGTATTAGGTCCTATATTATTCTTAATATACATCAACGATTTGGATGATGAAATAACAAGCAAGGTGTTGAAATTTGCGGATGATACAAAAGTGTTTAGAAGGATTAAAAGTGATGGAGATAGACAGCATTTACAAGATGATCTTGACAGGTTGATGAAATGGTCTGAAAAATGGCAAATGATGTTCAATTTTGGGAAATGTAAATGCCTCCACATAGGACATGGGAACGAAGAGGTAGAATATACAATGGGGGGTACTGTACTAAGTACTACTGTAAAAGAAAAGGACTTAGGGTTAACCGTTAGTGCTGATATGAAGATTTCAGAGCAGTGCGGAATTGCAGCTTCAAAGGGAAATCAAATCCTTGGATTAATTAGGCGAAACATAACGTATAAGGAAAAAGAGCTAATAATACCGCTGTACAAAACAATAGTTAGGCCTCATTTAGAATATTGTATTCAAGCGTGGAGGCCATATCGCAGGAAGGACATAGATATGCTAGAAAGAGTGCAGAGGAGAGCAACTAAAATGATACAAAATCTGAGGGATCTTAGTTATGAAATACGCCTAAAAAAATGCGGTTTAACAACACTAGAGACCAGGAGATTGAGAGGAGATCAGATAGAAGTGTTTAAAATATTGAAGGGTTATGAAAATATTGATAGAAATATGTTTTTCTCAGTTAAGAAAGATAGAAGGACTAGAGGACATGATCTTGCATTAGCAAAGGAGCAGAGTAGATTGGATATAAGAAAGTTTTCATTTTCACAAAGAACTGTAAATGAATGGAACAGATTACCTGCTGATTGTGTGGGTGCTAGTAGCGTGAATATGTTTAAAAATAAAATCGACACATACCTCAGACGGGCGGGATACACATAGATAAAAAGGTCGGACTCTCGAAAAGCCAAGGTCTTCCTTGTCCACCTGCTACCTAGAGTTAATTCTCTGGGTGGCAATCTTGTTAAATCTTGTTAAATCAGAGGAGTGTTTTGTGATTTTAAGCGTAAGGTGACATCTCAAACACTGTACTACAAAGATCTGATATCCCTACAACTGTACAACAAGTTCGTGATGGCCTTAATAATGTGCAGTGGACCCTCACTATTCAGGTCATTCTCAGGACTGAACAGCGAGGTGACCATACCATTGGAACTAACTTCCTACACTCTACTGTTATGGAAACAATTCAGGACTGTCCTATGGTGACCTTAATTGCAGGGTGGCTGTATTAATGAAGTGGCTGTATCAACGAGGTGACCGTAAAGTGAGGTTTGACTGTATTACAAGTTTGTGATAACCCTAAAACTGAACTACAAACTAGACTCACCTGTGGCACAGGTTCCTCCACCCTCCCTCCCCCTCTCCGCCAGCCCTGCCCTGCCTTCCCCTGTCAGCTGGGACACTGTCTCTGTCTCCGGGACAAACTCCCCAAAGTCAATCAACTCCGCCTTCCTCTCGACAGTCACGCGGTCGTTCGATGCATTTGTGACTTTCTCAAACTCTCCGGCGCGGCAATATGTGAAACTGTCCACTGCGCTCTCGGAAACACTGCCAGTCTGACCCGAACTGGTGACAGATGATTGGCTGATCTCAGCAGGAACGTGGGCCAGCAAACCACTGTCACATGTGCTATGACTGGTGCTGCCACCGCCATCTAGATTCACCAACAACCGCCTGATGCACTGCAGTGAAGTCTCGCAGTCCGTTGCGATGACCTCCTTGAAGCTCCCGTTCTTCTCGATGAGTGCATACGCCCCTGGTGGCACTTTCCCCAACTTCTCCAGCATAATGATGTGCAATTTTGAACGCAGATGCTTCGCCAAATGTCCGTGTATTCGGAACGCAACATTGCAGTCGTCGCAGCGAAACGGCCGAGGGTTGTCCACAGATCCCCCACTCGTCACCGTCACCTGTGCCGCCTGTGACCTCTCTGCGACCTTGACCTTCAGTTGGTGACCTTCAGACTTGTGGTGCTTCTCGAGGTGTCCTTTAGTGCGGAATGACAGCGAGCAGTCTGTACACTTGAATGGCCGCTCGAAGTAGTGTATGTTCTTGTGGAGGGTGAGTTGGTGTTGTTTGGGGAACGTCTTGCCACACACGTGACACACATATTTACCATCTACCAGGCTTGCCGAGTTGTCGTTCACCCGGCCAGGGATCGGGATGATCTCGTACGGCGCACGGTTGTCCCCGGTAACGAACTGCACCACTGTGGCCGTGCTGCTTGTCAACGGCGTGGCGCTTGCTGTTGTCACCAGGAGGACTCCGAGCGGGATCTCCGACGGAACAACGGCTGGAAGACCGTGCAGACCGAGTAGGTGGAATGGTATGGTCTGCGCCAGCTGTGTCATCGCGGTTGTCACGGTTGCTATGGCAACAGTTGGTATAGCAGTTGTTGCCATGGTAACTGATGGCATAGCGACAGTTTCTACGGCTGGGAGACCGTGCAGACCGAGTAGGTGGAATGGTATGGGCTGCGCTGGCTGTGTCATCGCGGTTGTCACGGTTGCTATGGCAACAGTTGGTATAGCAGTTGTTGCCATGGTAACTGATGGCATAGCGACAGTTTCTACGGAAACTGATGTCATGGCAACATCTTCTGTAGTTCTCTCTACATTGTCAGGCTGCGTATGTTGAACTGTCTGTTTGACGACACCGTCGGTGACCGGAGTTTCGTTGACACAGGTATCTGTTGATTTATTGACATGGCTGACTGCAGTAGTGATACAGGCCGTCTGCAATGTCACTGCTGACGACTGCGTCATCGTCTGTGGCAGATCCTTGGCTGATGACACTGTGTCCGTTACCATCATATTGAGGATGTTAGCCAATGACACATCCTGTTTGATGAAGTGTCCAATGATTGGTCCCCCTGATGCGGATGAGATGATTGGTCGGTGAACACTATCAACGTTTGTCGATTCTGTACTCGTTTTTGCTGGAGTACCCCCTGTTGGTAGAGGTGGAACAAATCTGGCACCGATATTGCTATCGTGTTCAGTCTTTGGCATGTGCGTATGAGCACGCTCACAGAATGCTCTCATATTATCCAGCCAGATCCGAGACGCTGGACTAATGTGATCCGGAACTTCGTCCATGCTCATCGGTGTCCCCTCGGTAGTGCCACATATTGGTGGAGAACAACACTGCAACAGACAACATGGGAACAATGGCTGGTTATCAGACGGCGGTTAGAATGCGAGTCATTCTGTCACTAGGTTGCGCTTGATATAGCAACACAATATTGACCAATCAGAGTTGTCTTGTTAGAGTCAAGGTCAGCTGTTTAACTACATAATCAACCTGGCTGGTAACCACATAGTGATTATTCAATTTTTATTTCCGCCATCAATGTAGTGACTCTTAAGATGTTCTCCTGTGGCATCTGCTAGGCCATACCTCCACTATGACAAAGAAAAACTAAGAAAAAATTCATTTTTTTCACATAAATAAATAAAGCATTTTTACGTGTTCCTTCTACTTAGTAACTAAAATTATACTACATATTTATGTTTAATATTATACACATGTTATATTGAAGTTGGAGCAAAGTGCTAATAATAATCAAAATAAGCAATGTGCTTCAACTTTCAACTTCAGCCCTTTATTTACTTTTACATTTCAATTTTACCTTACTGTGTACATATGTCGTATACATCTACTTTCTTGTTTGTTCTATTGGAAATAAAGAATTGAATTGACTTACCTGTGTAGATACTGTAGTGTCCTCTCGTTGGTTCACTGGTGGGGCACCAACTGATTCACAAGTGACAGATGTCACTGGTCCAACAACGCCTACAGCAGGCATAGAAACGTCACATGAAATGATGTCCACAGTTTGAATAAAAAAAAACTTATATGTGATGCAAGTAACAAAGTGGGGATCTTTTCACAATCTGTGCCTTGTACAGAATGCCTGCTGTAGTTAACACAAAAATGCTCGATACCGCATTAATTAAGTAACTCAATAAATGTCAAAAATTCCAAACCAACAGTTGTCTATCTGGTACAGGAAATGGCAACCCATTGACCGATTCCCATCCTGGATAATATAAATCCCATCCAAGGGTATGAACCCTAGCATGATTGATACTTATGTAAGTAAACAGTAGTTCCCAGTAGCACTGTTTCACAAATCACAGCTGACAGCGCCAGACTGTCAGTGAGGATGGGCAGACGGCCAACAGATCTAGACCAGGTTTGATATCCCGCAGACTAATGTTGACAAGTTTCTTCTCTTTTGCTTCAGAACAATTCAGATATACAGGAACTTGTGTAGTTCATCTAAAAGAATCCAGACTTTCCCTCCTCCTTCTCTTCACCTCCTTTCTCCTCCTCCCTTCCTTCTCCTCTCCCCTCCCATCCTCCCCTTCTCCCTTCCTTCCACTCCTCCTCCTCCCCTCCTCTCCCCTCACCACCTCCCCTTCCTTCCCCTCCTCCTCCCCCTCACCTCCTTTCTCCCTTCCTCCCATCTCCTCCCCTATCTCACCCCATCCTCCTTTCCTTCCCCTCCTCCTCCACTCCCGTAATCCCCTCCCCTTCTCCTTTTCTCCCCTCCCTCACCCCTCACCTCCTCCTTCTCCCCTCCCGTTCTCCCTTCCTCCCCCCTCCTCCTCCCCACCCTTAACCCCTCCCCTCCTCCCCTCCCCTCCCTCACCCCCTCCTCCCCATATTCCTCCCATCCGTCACCCCTTGCTCTTCCCTCACCCCCTCCCCTTCTCCTTTCCTTCCCCACCCCTTCTCCCTCCTCCATACCTGTGTGCCCACTGCTACAGCGGGTGGATGCAAGGCCAGACTCTGCTGTAGTGGTCATCTTACAAACATCATCTGTGCCCTTGGACAGGTCAAGCAAACTAGCTGCAATCTCTTTGTCAATGGACGCTCGCGGTGGCTGACCTTTGACCTGACCTACTAAATGACAACAGAAGATGTTCACGCCTGCATGCACACATAAAAAACATACACACACTCGCTCACACTCGCTCACACTCGCTCACACTCGCTCACACCCACACACACAAACACTGACAAACAAATACACACACATACACACAAACATACACACACGCGCATGCAAACACGCGCACTCGCGCACACACACACACACTTGCACACAAACACACATGCTCAATTGCACATACGCATGCATAGAAATGTGCAGACTGTTATTTAGTAACTAAACCACTTATATAAATGTTCAGATGTTTATTTGGATAAACCGAAGGAAATGTATGAATATTCTTCAATAAGCAAACACATTACCATTATAAATGTCAAACTAAACAACACACAAAGTAATATACAAACTGTTGATTTCACTTACATGTAAACTTTGTGTTTTCACTTGCCACGTTTTCTCTAAAAAATACAGAAAGCCAATTTTTGTGGCTGCAAACAACATGACTTCTTCTCAGTGATACACATAAACATATATAGTGTGAATTAATTACAGTTATAAGTATATGTTTAGTATAATATTTTGTTATCTTACATTAACTAAATTATTACAGCTAACTGACAATACAATATCCTACAGATGAATAGGCTGGATTTTGTCTAAATACTATAACTGCAACAAAAGGTTGGACCAGAAAACATTACTTGCTTTTCTGTCACATTTCTGTGTAAAATCATTCGTGATTCCTAAGCATCTATTTTACAGGAACAATAGGATTGAACCTTTTAGTCTGACATATGACTATAATCCCTACCAAACTGTTGTCAACCATCTTTAATTGCATGCCAGCATCTCTTTAAACAAAGTCAAGCAAAGCATCCAATTTGCATTGCAACTCCTTTGACAACCACTGCTCTGTGTATCTTACCATTTGTTCCTAGCACAGTACCTAGCACACCTGTTCAGACAAACACTGTTTCAACTTCACGTGGAAGTATCCAGCCATGTTACAAATGCTTGTGAGAGCTATTTGTTCTCATAGTTCCATCAGACCACTGCTGTCTATGCCAGGCACTCTTTAATACAGACGAGTGAACAGAATGATACAAGTTTCAAACGGCAGGGAGAGTGCAAATTCTACCACTTCGCCACTGCACCCTAAATAGACAGGAGTTCCGATCCCAACTACTTGCCTTTTCAACTCTGTTTTCACATCAGCTTTCATCTTCAGAAATGCGGCCTCGGTGCTACCATCTGGCACCATTGCAACATACTGCACATCCGACCTGGGAAAAGAAGACTGACTTCTGGAGTGTACTTGTCTTTCACGGTGTATCTCTGTTGTTACAGAGTTAGTTGTTGGCAAGTAGCATTTAATACCAGAGACGGATATAGTTCTCGGTGTTTGTTGCTCACTGTCGCTGCATCATTATCCTCTTGTGCATCACTGTTTATTCCAATAAATGCTGTGTTTATTTACTTCAACTTTAAAGCAGCATCCACGGTTCACAGCTTTTTGCTGAACTGTCATGAAATGACATTTGAGAGTCAGAAATGCTTAGTCTTATTGGCTGTTCATTCCCAATAGCAAACGTAATAATTTCGGTGTGTCCATAGAACTGAGTAGGTGTGCAAATAATGACATTTAGTTTATTTACATACGTTGCAAACCTGCATAAACTGTGAGTGTAAATTTTGTTTTTACTAAATCATGTGCAGTATTGGTTGTATGCAGCAAGGTGTATCTGAGACTTTGTTGTGCAAATTTGGCAAAGAGAAAATAAAGATATGATCTTAAAGGGAGCCAGGCAGTACCTCTACCCAGAATTAGTGGGTAGCTAATTTGTAACAGGAAGTCTGCTATATTGAACACGGGAAATAGGACATAGATGATAGTTAAACATCAAAGGTATTGCAGTAAACTCATCCCGGCTTGGCCGTATTGCCAATAATGCTTGTTTTGAAACTGGGTGTTTTGTTTACCACCATTTGAACTGCTCTGGGGGTCGTGCCTTCAAATTGCGACCGTTGTTACGGGCTTACTAAACGGAATTTGGCAATGAGTATACCTTAAACATAGTTAGCCAATATTAAAAACATATTAATGAATGAATTAAAAACTAGGAACAAACAGGCTCCTTTTAATCACTGTACAAACCTCGAGTTGACCGAGTCCACATCATCATCAATGACCATCTCAGCCTCACTTTCTGTGTCATCATCTTCCTCCTCATCATCATCATTGTCGTCATCATCTCCATCATTGTCGTCAGTCAAGTGTGATCCATCGGTGTCGTCCACACAAGCACCAAGAATGCGACTTTCTTCTGCAACCTAGTAGGGACGTATATAAAATAAAACTGTCATAAATAATTATATTAATGACAAACTTCTATAGCGCCTAAATCTGAATCTGAGCTCAGAGGCGCAACATACAAAAATCATTGGGCAAAATCGTTAACAGGGACAAGCAAGACTCTTCATTAGAGCAAGGGACCACCAAAGGTTAGGGTGGGAATGCAATTTCAAATAAATAAGTGTAGTTTTTTACGGAAAGTATTTATAGTCTCAGATGATTTTAAAGTGATAGGGAGCTGATTCCAGATTGTGGGTGCAGCTACAGAAAAAGCACATTTGCCGATATTAAGCTAGGTTTTTGGAACAAAAAGTCATTGTGAAAAAGATGATCTGAGATTCCTGGGGAAATCGGAAAAACGAAGGAGACTAAACAAATAGGATGGGTGTTGCGTAGAAAGGGTACGATATGTGTTAGCGGCTAATTTGAATTGTATTCGATATGTAACTGGAAGCCAATGCAACTGTCTTAGTAGGGGCAGAGATGGTGAGAAACGAGGTGCTTTTAGTACTACACGTGCTAAATAATTCTGTACACTCTGGAGTTTAGATAAGTTCTTTTTAGCAATATCGTTTAGGAGAGAGTTGCAGTAGTCAAGGCGACTGCTAATTAAAGATACTGATATTGTTTTAGCAGTAGATAAAGACAAATGACGTCGAATTCGGCAGAAATCACGTATATGGTAGAAACAGGATTTACATACTTGAGAAATGTTCTGCTTAAAGCTGAAATCACAGACAAAGATAACACCAAGATTACGAACAGTATCTGATGGTGATGTATCATTACCAAGCAATTTAACTGGAAAGTAGTTAACAACCTTGTTTCGTTGTTTTTTTGTGCCAATAATAATTAGATCAGTTTTATCTGGATTTAGTTTCAATTTACTTGCTTCCATCCACAGCAAGATGTCGGTGAGACAGTCATTTAAAGTTGATAGAGATGTCTGTGTGTAAGTTGATGAAAGTGGTATATACACCAGTGTGTCCTCCGCATTACAAGTGATGATTTATATTGTGATTAGTTATGACTCGACTAAGGGATGTAGTGTATAAACAGAACAGGGCCAAGGACAGAACCCTGTGGGACACCAAATGGAAGATGTTCTGGACAAGACAGTGAGCCAGGAGCCAGATATGTTAATGCTTTGATATCAGTCTGAAAAATGTGAACTAAACCAATGAAGAGACATGCCAGATATACAAAAATGTCTATTAAAGGCGTTTAAAAAAAAAAGATATATTGAAGCAGCTGATAGATCTAGTAAGGTGAGAGCAGTCAATTTGCTGTTATCCATATTGCATACAATGTCATTGTGTATTTTAAGAAGAGCCGTCTCAGTTGAATGAAATCGCTTATATGCAGATTGTAGATCATTTGATAAATGCTGTGAATAAATGTGTTCATGGAGACGATTTGCAACAACCTTCTCCAATACTTTTGATAGAAAATTAAGATTTGAGATAGGACGGTAATTTTTAAGGTCATTTTTGCACAGACTTTGTTTTTTAATAAGAGGATTGACAAGAGCATGCTTGAACTCATGTGGAACAACACCATCCTGCATTGACATATTTATAATATTTATAATATTTGCAATAGGATAAACCAGTTGATCAATACAACTCATCAGTAGAAATGTTTGAAAAGGTTAAAACCACACGATTTGTTAGGACACTTTTGTATGATAGTGTGAACTTCACTTGTAGTTGCAGGTGTAAAACATTGCAGTGTGTTATCAACAACCGGCTGTTCAATAAACTTGTAATCAACGTCATAAATAACGAAATGTACATAATATAATTATATTGTACATATTGATAATAATTATATCAAAAACATTATTCATTGGTTCATTAGCCTGTCAGTGTAACGATAGAAAATGTACCCACAAAAAATGGGCCAAAAGGCCCTGAAGTCCTTTGGAATAATACGTGTATGTGACCCCTGACCAAATGAGTGTAAGTCGGAAAAATTGTAACATTGTTTTCTTACATCCTTGTAAAGGTTGGGTAGGGTGCTTTACACGGTTTCAAAAATTATGATTTACAAAAATTGGCGAAGTTATGGAGCATTGAACATGATATGGGTCAAGAAGTGAAAATGAAGAAAACGGCTGTTGAAGTTTTATATTATATATATGCAAATGGATTGCATGACATTCAAATGTGGCACACAGTATGTAATATGTATGTTATGTTGCAATGATACACTGGAAGTACAAATGTGCTGCTACAAAGACTTAGCAAATTATTCCAGATTATGTCTTTATGTGTAAAACTAAGGGGACAGATTAAAGAAAATTAAAAATGACGAAGCTAATGCAGAGTTAAGAGAAGTGGCTAGTGGGTATAAATGCTTTATAAAACAAATATCAAAATGCTACCATAAACAGTTACATGAAAACTTGTGCAACCTAAAACATAGCAAGCCTGCAGAATACTGGGATATACTTAATAAAGCAAGTAACAGCAGTGAACAATGTGGACATATTTCACTGGATAAATTTATGAACCACTTTGAAAAACTCGTGAAAAACCTGAAAGTGAAACTGCAGCCAGTGAGATACCTTTTGATCCAAGAAAGATTTCCCAGTCAAACGAACACAAACAGATCATTCACGCAAAGGGGCCAGGCTGTGTCAGCCTTCTTCTCATGTGATGTAGAGGTACAGTAAGGCGAAAACTTGTCTCCTTTGTTATTTGCTATTTACCTGAATTTTGAACACTGTTAGTCATAATTATAAGGGACTTGACATGGCAGCTGGTGAAATTTACAACAACCTTAGTGAGGATGATGTTGACATTTTCTTGAAAATGTATGTTCTACTATATGCTGATGACACTAGAATGCATTTGATATAAATAAAGTGTAGGATATTTCACTCTATAGTTGTCCAGAATATTACTTTTCTATGTTTGTACAGGTGACAATACATCTTTAACCAATAGACACCACAGTCACACCATTTTATAATAATTAAATGAACATAAAAATAAACACAACTTGCAATTATAGAAAATCAATAGTTTTTAAGATACAGTTTACAAGTTTTAGGCAACTGTTCAGTCTAACAGGGGTCAAGTGTATCTACTCTGCCTGGGTCCTGTGACCAATTAAAGATTAGTCAAGGTCTCAATGGAACAATAGCACTAGGCTGTAGAGTTTAGTCATGCTGCTGGCTTTCTGGCACAATAAACAAAATCTACTGTTGGGGGTGGTCTCAAGGGCCCTTCTCAAAACCACATCACTAGATAATATAAAACTTTGCACTTTGGGGGCTCCTTAGAATGATTCAATATAATACAGATTTATTGTATATAGTGGCAGCACCCTAAGGTACATCTATGCAAAATTAGAAAAAAAAGTTGCTGAACAGTTTTTGAAAAAATAGGCAAAATGTTAAATTTTTACCAGTTTTGGGGTCCTTGGAGGCCCTAGGGAGCCCTTAAAATGATTAAATCAAATACAGATTTCTCATGCATAGTGGCAGTGCCCTAAGATATGTCTATGCAAAATTAGAGAAAAAGTTGCTGAACGGTTTCCGAGATACGGCAGCTAACGGTGGACGGCGGTAGTCCCTTGGACCTTCGGCCAAAGGACTAAAAATCAATCCCAATTCAATTGCAATTAAGAGAATTACACCATAGTTTGCTGGTAGATCAGGGAGACAAAGACCAACATTGAGACTGTCCTACCTGGTTTTGTTGGTCCAGCGCGCTTGAGTCGATGTGCGTTTCGTCGACAACAGTGGGAATAGGGAATATTCCAAGCTCGAGACACTTCTTATGATGCGCCTTCGACTTCATGTGCTTCGTGAGGTTACCCTTGGTCTTGAAGGAGAAGCTGCAGTAGTAGCAGTGGTAGGGGCGCAGGTCCGTGTGCGTGCGGATGTGTTTCTTCAGCATGCTCGGCTTCTTGCAACGTATTCCGCACCGCTCGCACACGTAATGGCCCCGTCCGCGCCCGCGAACATACACATACTCCTCGCTCGTCTTGTAACCCCCAGAGAAGATCACCACCCGCTTCGGTGTGTCCATAGGTGGCGCCACTGACTCATGGAGCAGCCGCACGATTCTGCTGCCAGATGGCACCGCGATTTCCGATGAAACGTTCTCGCATGTCACCTCTACCTCGTTGAGTGCCACGGAGATCAAGTCTAGTTCGCTCGGTGATTTCGGCTTTGACTCGGAGCTGCTTGGGATGCTGTGTCGGGTGGTGACAATAGGTGGCGCTGGCGACGGGGGCGAAACGCCATTCCAGTAGCTGGAGTGAGTCAGGATGCTTACAGGGCGACAGCTGTTTATGTAGAAGGGCGTTTCGACGCGTCTGCGCATCTCGTACAGCGAAAGCATCATGCGTGAGGTGAGATCACTCCCGGGTGCGTCACTGACCGGCGTCTTCCAGTTGGAGTACATTGACAGGTCATTGGTCGACTGGCGGATGTAGGTTGGCTGGGGCTTCAGAACGGTGCAGAAGGTGACGTGTGTGCGATTGCAGAGGATCGGGTAGGAATGACTGAGCAGTAACTGAACGGCAGCGGCCTTCTCTGCTATACCGACTGGCAGCTCTGCAGAACACTTTGTAGCCGACTCCAGCATCTTGGGCCTTGCGTCGGTCAGTGTCAAGTCAGTTTTCGCAGAATCTGATGTTTTCACAGAGCCATTTTCACCTTCCGGTTCGACATCTGGATCAGGTGTTGCTCCGACTTTCTCTTTAACTGTGCCGCCGGTATCCGGCATGGATAACGAATCCATTTTGCGTGCACATCCAGTGACAACTCGAAGCAGCAGTCCTGGGATTCCGCTCATCAAATTGTCCGGCAAAGATTCAACAGACGGGAAGTGCAGCATCACATCAGCGGAGATCCCGCGTGCAAACGGAGCCACGTTTGCAACCGCCAATCTCGCCGCTATCGTCATGCCGACATTCACCGGCGGATACGTAAACACCTCCAAGGTGGCGCCACTGCTGTTCGGTGGATGTGGGTCATCGTCTGTTAGCCCGTCGTCAATGATGATTACGTCAGGGGCGTCTGATGTTGATGGTGTCGCTTGCACTGCGGGTTTGTTTGCCATGGAAATGGGGCTCATCATGAAGTTGGTGGTGCTGCCACCTGGTGTTGAACTGATCAGCCCTTTCATGAGCATCTTATAGAGGAGACTGTCGAGCTTCCCGCTGTCTGGCTGCTCCTGAAACGTATGTTTACGCTCTTATTACACAGTTATTACATTTATTTACACACACATGTGACCCGCTATAGAGAACCAAGTACCAAGTCATACAGGCCTGTTCTGCACACGAGCCAAAAATAGCTCTTTAGCTCATGTCCATAAATTTTGTGAGAAATACACACCTTATAATCGCACCTTTCAGTATCCAGTTTATTTTCCTCAACAAATAATACAAACTTATAAAATACGTGCGTTTACAAACCCACAATTGAAAAACAGTAAACAATGCGAGTCAAAATGAGATCGTTTCTCAAAGCATTGTTTTTTTAAAGTTTGCTTCAATTTTACTGATACATCAAAAACTACTTGTTAACTTGTATTTCAACAAATGAGGTGTCTTTTTTTAAGCTTATCATCAGTGGAATTGAAAAAGATACAAAACACTATTTTGTAATTTTGTGACTTAATATCCACTTCACTGTGGCAGGGCACATGCCACATACTACATTCACCTGCAACCAAGGTGTCCAAAATGCGAAAGTTATCAAAAACTAAGTATGACCACTATTGGAGATGAAGGAGAAATGAGAAGACGGAAATAAAGATGGCGAGACCGTGCGAGAGAAATCTTGAAAGAGCAGAGATGAACAGCCGAGACTGGGAGAAAATATGAAAAAATCCGGATAGGTGGAGAAGTATCGTCAAGAGAGCGGAATGGATTGACTGATGTAGCCCCCGTCCTACAAGGGACTAAGGGTAAAGAAAGAGATGACATTGCTACATAATGAGAGTGTGTGCAGTGGACAGTAGTGAGAAAGTTGCACTATGAAAGTATCTCCAGTTGCTAGTTAGGATGATGTCAAATATCTCAACAATCCAACAGAATATCAAAGTCTAAAATACCTTAAACTAAACCAGGGAGCGAACTCTCCTAAGCAACCTAGACGAGTGATATGTTACTTTCCACAACAACTGTGTGAATATTACTCTCAAGAACATATCAACTGATACACACCTGCAGTCGAACACGTTTAGTGAGTGGCATCGACTCATCGAGTGACTCACACCGTCTGAGATTGGTGAGAAACTTCTGCCGGATTGGTGCCGTCTGTACGCTGGACGACAGGGGTAAACAGGATACAGCTGACCCTGCTGATGACCCCGACTTGTCCTGCAAGAGCATCCGCTCCACGCTCATCGACCGCTTCATCAGAATCTTCCCTTTCAGTTTCAGTTTGGCAAACGACGTAATAGGCGTGGTCGGTAGGTCTGACGAGCTGCCGGGCGACAACCCAGCGGATAGAGTGCCTTTGGTCACATGATTTGAAGCGAATCCATGGGGCGGGGGGATCTTGAGGCGAAGGACTGGCCTCGGTGGGCGTCCAGGGGGTTTCAGAGGGGTGCTGTCTGTCTGTGAATCCTTCGGAGGTCGGGGGGCTAGACTGGGGTAGGTAGGGAAGAGGGCAGGGTTGGGAGGGGGAGAGGGTTTACTCACTGGGCTGTTATAGCTGTTCCGAGACCCTTTCGGTCGACCTCGTTTCGGGGGCACTGTTGGGTCAACGACCTCCAACAGCATCGTTGAACCACCAGTCATCGCCGTCGTCATGACAACCGTGTGCGTCTTCATACTGGGTTTGGTCGCCGTGGTTACGCTGGGAGTGATGACTGGCATTGACGATGTCACTATTGTGGTGTTATCCAGACAGAGCAAGGTTGGCTCGGGCGCCTTGACAACAAACACTTGTCCCTGCTTTGCTGGACATGACTGCTTCATATGTTCATCTAATGAACCGGCGTCGCAGAACGTCTGATGACAGGCCGCACACTTCAATGAACTGTCACTGTGTGAAACTTCGCTTGCCACACTAACACCTCCTGGTGTTACAAGTTCAACGTTTGATGGCAACGACTGACTTCGGCCTTTCAAGAGGAGGTCCTTGATGACGCTGTGCTCCACAGCCATGACAGGCGCGGTGATCCCACCACTCTGACCTGACTCAGTGACACTTTGACCCGTCCCAGATACACTGGGGGAGGGGATGTTGACCGGGGAACAAGCAGCGCTGACGGTCGTTGCAGGTTTTGGCAACCGTATCTCTATCTTAATTTCATTCGTTGCTGGCAACGTTGTGAAGGTCAGCCCAGGCCCTGACATGCTACTTGGGAGGTTCCCCGACCCACCGGGGGGCTGATCAGTTGGCTCCACCTGGCCTAAAAAATTACTCCCGTTGGATTTGACTGGTGTTAATTTTGCTGGTTTCCGAGCAGCCTCTAGCGGCAGCACCTGAGTGCCGCTGTTCGGCAGGATCAGTGCCGTTGCTATGGTGACCTGCGGACTGCTGATTAGCATGGGTTCAAACATGCTGTTGTGACGGGAGACTCGTTTCGGACGTGGCGCATCAGCCATTGGAGTGTCCACAATGGCTGCATTGGAGGAGATCAGCTGCGTTATTCTATCGTGAAGCATTTCCGGTGTCAAACCTGCCCGAGAAATGGGCTGACTTGAACCCGATGCCATGGGCAGTGTTTTGTCACCAGATGGCAGCACTATTGGTGTCAGCCGAACTCGACTGTTACATGACATTTGTCTGGGGAGTTGTGTTGTGGTGGCGACATCAGTCTTCACTGCTGTAGTGCTGTACAGCTTTCCATCAGACGCACTCGGCGTGCTGACGACGGAGTTCTTCACAGAGGTCACAACCCCATCAATTTGCGTGTTTGCGGTTGCATTCACCGCTGGCTTTTCGTCGGGGTTTCTGGTAATGATAATCTGTGATGTTGTCGTCGCAGCAGTAGTTGTCGTTTGGTTCTTTGGAGTACCCGGCACAACCAACTGAGCAGGAAGACTGATGGTCTGAAGAGTTCCATCCGCCATCATCAGCGTCACGTCATAATACTGGCAATCACTGTCGATCGCCTTCATACCTGCACTTGATGACTTTGGGATCACGGTCTCCCCGACGGCACATTCTGGCTGCACCACTATCACCTGAGTGTCACTGTCGGCACTGCACAGTTTCTGCCCCGCCTCCTGCACCGTCTTGGGAACAAACGCCTCCATGTTTTCTTCCACCACAGGAGATTCAGGTGTAACTTCTTCCTCCGATCCATCCGAGATAACTGCACCCATGACCTCCTTTGGGGCGGTGCTGTTATTCGCATTCAGTAACCCCATCTTGATAGTGTGTGCACGTGACTTGCAGTGTTTGTACAGATTGCTCTTTGTCTTGAACGAGAACCCGCATGGGGTGCAAGGGTAGGGGCGTTCCCCCGTGTGAGCACGGATGTGCTTCTGTAGAACGCTTGGCTTCGCACACCCCCGACTGCAGTACGGACAAATGTGCTTACCCGGCTTCTGAGGGTGTTTACGTTTGCGTCCAACAGATGTTGCCGCCGGCATCTGCATCGCAACGATCGTCTCCATCGGCAACCTCGGAACCACAAAGGTCGACTCAACGAGCATCGGCTTCAACGTCTCGTTCACTTTGTAACCAAAACCATCACCAGGGGTTGCCTCTGTTGCTGTGGTGCCGTAGACGTGATCCAACGGTTTCTCGGCCGCTACAAGTTTTATGTTTGACATTGCCGCCGGCAGGTGAAACTTGTTCGCGCCCTTTTTGTCAATGACCAACTGTTGAAGGACCTGAGGGCCAGACTTCTTGTCAGGATCCAACGAGTCGCACTGTATGATTACAATCTGACCACTATTCAATGCTGAAGTCAGGTCAGCAACCTTTGGCACTGTCACCTGTACCACAGCAGGCTGTGTTATAGCACTATCTGCATCGCAATCTCCCTGCTTCGAGATGTTCTCCAGCTCCGAGTGTGCAGCTTCAAAGAGGGCCTGCAGAGACTGGTTGGACTTCATGACACTTGAACTCTGACCTACTGCACTTGTTGACTCCACGGCCTTGACCTTGTCCTCTGTCTTTAGTTTGGTGATGTCTGATTTGATAATAATTTCGGGGACACCATCTGAAATAAAAACAATCAAAATGATTATTTGTTGACAGTGACATGGTGCTGAACCTTTGACCTGACCCAGTTTATGCAAGCACCATCTGGTGGCCACTGCTGTACACTATACTCATTTAACATTGGATTTGACACATAGCTTAATCCCTTAGATTCATGACCTCATAAATTATGTTCGTCTAGAAATGTGGCCAGTGGCCCTCAACTGTTATTATTAAACTTTTTTAATTGATGGTTCTGCTAATTATCATTATGTTACCATAACGACTGTATGTGATCAGGCAATGGTTTTGAACATCTGAAAACCTACCAAAAATTAAGATTTTCTACAATGTGTGTTTTGGACAGAATTATGTTTTTGGCTGAGTATATACAGTTCATAACGACTGGATGTTTAATAATGTTTTTGGACACAAAAGTATAATCTTTTTGTTCTATATGTTTTGGGTCAGCTGAGAATTAAATTATTTTTAGATGTCTAAATATATACAGTCATCACGGTACTTATCAGGCAGAGTTTCTGGAAGAATGTTGTGGAAGTTAGAGTAGCCCTTGCTGTAACGTCCACCTCAGTACAGTGGACACTCCTGTTTACATCCTTCAGTAAATAGCCACTTTTTTTAAAGGACACTGGTTATGATGACCACGTAACATTTTATTATAGAGTATTGTGTACTGAATTTTTCAAATTATATATTTGTGGCAAGATCTTCTATTTACATCAAATTTTTTTGTTATTACATATAAAAATTCTTGCCATCACAATTAAATCTGATGAAGACAGGTCTATGTAAACATAGACAACATGGCATAGCATGTGAAAGTAAACAAACATTCCAAATATCATTTGTCAAACAATTTTGTAAGCAAAGTTGATTGTAATGACGAATTAATTAACTTAATAGAGTTATTTGTTACATACATACACTGACTGACAGTCTCATGCAACATTGATTTCACTGCAGATCTGTGCATGGAAAACAAGACCAGGACAGCGTATCCAAACTGTAAACCATGGGTCACAAACGAGGTATCAGAAATATTAAACAAAAGCATGCACAGCTGAAAGTCTAAGATAAAGAGAAAGTGAAAGAACTTCAGAAAGAATTAGACAAGGCAGTAAAAGAAGCGAAGAAAGATTACAAACAGAAGCTCGAGAAATCCTTTCAGACAGGGAACGCACATGAAACCTGGCATTGCTTGAACACTATTTCAGGAAGAAGAACTGTAGGAAACAACGTGAACACCAACAGTGACATCTCAGTGGATGATTTCAACTCTTTCTAGTGCCATTTTGCCGTGGAAGATACCACTCTATCAGAATGGAGGGGTGTACCAACATCAACGCCCTATGAACCGTTCCAAGTGTCCGAAGGTGCCGTCAAAAAGAAAATGTGGCAGATCAAAGTGAGCAAAGCCAACGGTCCAGATAAATTAACCCCCAGACTACTGAGAACATATGCAGACGAACTCACACAGATTTTCTGCAGTATCTTCAACCTATCCCTTCGAGATTGCTACATTCCTGCATTGTGGAAAACAGCAAAGATCATTCCAGTACCAAAACAGAAAAACCCGTCGGAACTGAATGACTCCCGACCTGTGGCATTGACACTAGTTATAATGAAAACTTTCGAAAGACTCATTCTTGACCACCTCAGACATGA
This sequence comes from Escarpia spicata, assembly GCA_963995525.1. Taxonomy (NCBI): domain Eukaryota; kingdom Metazoa; phylum Annelida; class Polychaeta; order Sabellida; family Siboglinidae; genus Escarpia; species Escarpia spicata. Next base: position 55,212,498 of record OZ023209.1, read on the forward strand.
AATCTCTGGTGTCTCCAACCCAATGCAATTTGCGTACCGGAAAAACCAATGTATAGAGGATGCACTTCTCACCGTGCACCACTCGGTTCTGGAACACCTGGAAACTCCTGGCACGTATGCAAGAATCCTATTTCTGGACTTCAGTTGGGCATTCAACATCATACGCCCATCAGTGCTACTTGACAAACTTAGCAACACACCACTGAATGCGTTCACCCGACAGTGGATCCTTGACTTTTTTGTGGATTGTCAGCAGTACATCGCCATTGGGAATCACCGATCCAGCATGCTGCCCCTGAACACCAGCGCGCCTCAAGGAGTGGTTCTCTCGCCAACACTCTTCTCCATCTACACGAGCGATTGTACTGCAACATCTGAAACATGCAGATGATACTGCCTGCCTAGGTTTGCTCTCCAGTGAAGACAAAGCAAATGAAATCCTACAGCTTGTGACTTGGTGCACCGACAACCATTTCATACTGAACGTCAAGACAACCAAAGAAATGACCAGTGATTAATTTCAGGAGAAAGGCTGCATCCCTACAACAGTGAAGATCAATGAGAAAGAACTTGGAATTGTTCGGTCAAAGACAAAGATCACCCAAGTGTTTCAAGTTCCTGCCACCGGGAAGGCGACTGAGTGCTTACAAGGCAAGGACGAGACGAATGAGGTGATCCTTTGTGCCAACGGCCATAGCAGCCATTAACAACTATCAACACTTGAGATAATTTGACTGAGACAATAGGCATAATAAATTATCTTATCTTAACTTGTATCACAAGTTTGTTGACACTGTCGTAGGAGTGACATGTCACTGTTTAGTGAGTGACATGTCACTGTTTAGTGAGTGACATGTTGCTGTTTAGTGAATGACATGTCACTGTCCAGTGAGTGACCTGTCACTGTTTATTGAGTGGCATGTCACTAAGTGACACGTTACTGCCCACTGAGTGACATGTCACTAAGTAAGTGACACATAATACTACCTTGTGATATCTCAGTCTTTGATGTCTTTTTCTCCTCACTTTTATACATCGCTGTGATCGGGTTCATATCGCAAGTCGGGTCATATGTCGCTCCCTCCTCTGAAACAATAGTCCCTATCATGATTCCATGAATCTACAACGCGTTTCCTTCTAAGCTGCAATAAAACTTAGTCAACGTTAATTGTTATAATTGACTATAATGCATCTCTCATTACACCTTCTCTGTCATAACTTAACACATAATAAGTGCATAGTATTAGAGCAGAGTAGAACCTCATATTGAGAGCAGAGAATGCTGGTTGTTGAATTACTGATTATGTCATTACAATTTACAGTTAGTACACCTGCCTTATACTCCAACGCTGACACCTCATATCAGACATGTTAAGTCAGGGTGTCAATATTGTCGCTTGGATTAAATGGCAGTCTTGTTGCCCTACTCTGATATGTCAAATAATACTGAAGAATGGAGTTCTTTGGAAGTGGACAGTGGCTAGAGTCAGCACCAGTCAGCTCCAGTCAGATTGTGTTATTATAAAAATGGGCCAAGAGGCCCTGAAATCCTTTGGACTAATACGTCGACCCTGGCTGACCAAATGAGTGATAAGTCGGAAAAATTGTAACATTCTTTTCTTACATTCTTGTAAAGGTTGGGTAGGGTGCTTTACACGTTTTCCAAAATTATGACTGCTACAAAAATTTGCGAAGTTATGGAGCATTGAACATGGTAAGGGTCAAAAAGTGAAAATGAAGAAAACGGCTGTTTTATATCATATATGCAAATGGATTGCATGGAAATATTACATGCATGACATTCAAATGTGGCACACAGTATGTATGTTATGTTGCAATGATACACTTGAAGTACAAATGTGCTGCTACAAAAACTTATCATGTTATGCCAGATTATGTGTAAAATTAAGAGGACAGATTGATAATGTTATAAATGAATACTTAAAAATAGCCCCAACAGAACTAATTATAGTTATGTTAAGATGTTTAACCTAGTTCTATTATCTGACAATGTACCAACAAACTGGTGTATTGGGATCATTAAGCCTATATATATATATATACAAACATAGCAGCAAACATTGGACAGTGTGACTGCTGCCTGGCTAAATGGATGCAATGGTGCTTTCAAGTTAGTGCTTCTTCCTTTTCACACAAGCCTATAGGTTTAGTGGCTGCCAGCACACTACTGAGCCTGAACTACCATGCAAGTGTGAAAAATGTCCTGATGTATTTGAACTTGAGCCATTAATTAACTGTCCACCAAGCAGCAGCAGAGCAGTTTTCTAATAATAATAATCCACAAGTTAAGTGACAGTGATCTTCCATTTATCATTCATGTGATGTTTATTGTGAGCAGGGCGGACAAATGGTTATCATACGTAGACAGGTACAGAAAGAAACTAACGTTTTCTATAAAAAGAACATGTTTGCCTAACAATGGCATGTATTTCCTATTGTTGCCGTTTCTGCCAGGCAGAAACTGCGGGCAGAAACATTTTCTGCCCGGCATAAATCAAACAACCCTGTAGGTAATTATTTTTTGGTGAATCATAGTTACAGATCATTAAGGGTTATGATGGAAGTAAAATGTTGACATGTTTACTGTTCATTCATTGCACCACGTCTTGCATTTAGAGGAATAATTATAATAGAAGAAAAAAATGTTGTGGCACATATTTTTTAATACATGCATTGATGAGAAACCGGGAATTACTTTTCTGTGGCCTAAGAATAACTAATTTAACAAACTTCCTGCTTATATAAAACAACTGCATAAAACAGATATCCATGCAAGACACATACTCCGCATGTGACAGATGTTTTGGGAAGGGGAATAGTGTTCTGTTTCTAGCACAATACAATAAATCTACTGTTAGGGGATAGTCTCAAGGGCCCTTCTCAAAAGTACATCACTAGATAGTATAAACATTTTGCATCTTGGGGGGGCTGTGTCAGCCTTCTTCTCATGTGATGTAGTTACCACAAGGAGAAAACTTGTCTCCTTTGTTATTTGCTATTTACCTGAATGATTTTGAACACCGTTAGTCATAATTATAACGGACTTGACATGGCAGCTGGTGATATTTCCAACAACCTTAGTGATGATGATGTAGACATTTTCTTGCAAATGTTTGTTCTACTATATGCTGATGATACTAGGATAATTCAATAAAATACAGATTTCTTGTGTATGGTTGACATTTGGTTGTTTCAGGATGACCCCTTAGAATGTAGGCACAACTGTCCAGGGGTCTAGTGGGCCCTGTCTATTGACACAAGCCTCTGCCAGTGCCAGTGACCAATTACAGATTAGTGACAGTTCCCAGGCAGCCACAGTGAGGTGTGACAGATGTTGTAGGAAAAGGGTTTAGTTGAACAAAAGGACTGTATGCATGATAGATCTACTGGTGCAGCAGACAATTTAGTTATACAATTTTGCATTTTAGGGGACCTTTGGTGCCCTTACAATGATTCAATCAAATACAGATTTCTTGTGTACAGTGGTGCTACCACATGAAATGTCTATGCAAATTAGAGAAAAAGTTAACGAAGAGTTTTTGAAAAAATTGGCAAAATGTGAAAATTTACCAGTTTTGGGGTCCTTTTGGGGGGGTTATTAGGTGCCCTTAGAATGATTCAATGAAATACAGATTTATTGTGTACAGTAATACTACCACATGAAATGTATATACAAAATTAGAGAAAAAGTTGCTGAACAGTTTTTGAAAAAAATAGGCAAAAGGTTACACTTTTACCAGTTTTGGGGTCCTCGGAGGCCTTAGGGAGCCCTTAGAATGATTCAATCAAATACAGATTTCTCTTGCATAGTGGCAGTGCCCTAAGATATGTCTATGCAAAATTAGACAAAAAGTTGCTGAACGGTTTCTGAGATACGGCAGCTAACGGTGGACATCGGATGGAGGACGCAGAGTGATGGCAATAGTCCCTTGGACTTTCAGCCAAAGAACTAAAAAGGCTGGCTAGTATGAAAACAGACAGTGATGAATGATTTATAATTTGCATCTTAATTAAATCTAATGCGTGGTTACACCCAAAACACGTTTGTATACTATAGATAAAATAACACAACTAGATATGTTTAGATCATTATTTAATCTCCATATAGAACTAGTTTTAAACAGCAGGAAATAACAAAGAAGGTAAACTCTGTATCCAGTCCTTCAGACCATTCAAAGTGCTTTACACATCATCCCCTGGCAGACTTGTTCATTCAACAACCATCTCGACTGGGAAGCATTCAGCCACACTGCAATTACTGCTATGAAGACTATTTGTACACATATATCTGCCACTGTGATTAATAGCCAGGTATTCATTATCTCGTTCACGCAACTGCGTGGACAACGATGTATGCACAACTGACCACCAGGTGTCTCTAGTAGTGCTTTCTTCTGCGGGGGTTCTCCGTTGTCACCATCCCCAGTCTTGCTTCCCGTCTTCGCGTCTTCCTTCTCATCTTCCTCTGCAATCAAACAAGTCGCAGTGTCAACTTTCCAAATGGGCAGATGGTTGCAATAGGCAGGTGAATGTAATAGAGATGCGAGTGTAATAGACAGGTGGTTGTAATAGACGGGTGGCTGTAATAGACGGGTGGCTGTAATAGACGTGTGGCTGTAATAGACAGGAGCCCATCAAGTGCAGATGTGTAGTACGTATACACCACACAAGTCAACCTGCTGTTGACCTTTCAACATGGAACTTTGACTGAGCACGCAACTCATCTCATGTGACATCAATGGCGCTGTCAGCTACGTCCAGGTAAAGTCATCAAATATTGATGATGATTTATGGGTTCTGGTTTCAACTTTCATATTTAATTCAGTTGTCCACCAGCTATTCACATGAATGAGTCAGTGCTCCAAGAAATCACGAAGACACAATTATCCAGTTTTTAGCATTGCTCAAAGCACTTTACACTTCATCTCCTGAAACACCTTTTCATTCAAACACGAACTCGATTTCTCTGGGAAGCAATCAGTCAAACTGCAGTTAATGCACAAAGACTGTTCATACACAAACATCCACTGCTATCTACAGCTAGGTACTCATTTTGTTTACAGCTGAGTGAACTAGAACAATGTGGAGGGAAAGAACTTGCCCAAGGCTCGAAACGGTGGACAGACAGTTTAATCACAGAATCTCTTCATTTAGAGTATGAAGTTCTAGTCACTATGCCACTGGACTCCACTTAATATTGGGAACAGAGTGTCCTACTTTCTGTGGCACATAGTTTCTATAGTACCATGATGCAGCCACGTTCAACCAGTTTAACATAACTGGTACATTCCGAAGACTTATCTGGCCTCCGGGTGAAGTTTACCCTGTTTTTATAGGTACCGAAGTATATAAAAGCTGGATTAGCCCCAGTAGAACTGGTTAATTACGTCCAATCACTGCATCTTTGCTGCAGTGTCTTAAAGGATACATGTATTAATAATATATAAAGACATAGATCTTTCTATTGGATCATGATTCACCACCTACGATATTTCTTATGGCCATTAAATGTTCAAATTACAATATTTTTCTCCCTGGAGTGAACAGGCAAACAGCCCATAAAAATTAAACGAATGCCGATGGAAATAAATTGCCTAGAGAGGTTTAATCATATCCGACTTGATGGTGGTTAAAAATAGCTGATTTGATTTCCTGCCAGACACTTCACAGCATGAGATATTTATTACAAAGGCTATGGAGACTGGCAGACTGACAGATTAAATATCCACAACACCTGCATTCGGCTTAATATCACACCATCGACACTGTTGGTGCTGATTATGCGACGTCTGATGCCAATCAACAGTAAATAGAGGAAAAGAGTCATCATTTGAAACCAGAGAACCGGTTATTTCATTATGCTCCCAAGCAATTGATTCCACCATTTTGCTCATAGAATAGTTTGGGCTACGAAGATGATCCTGTAAAAATGTTGCTCTCTGTGGCTCGGAAACATATTCTTTGATAGACTTGTAACAATTAGAGCATATATTAGTACTTACTACCCATCACAAAAAAATAGTTTTTCATATTAATGCATCAAAAATTTGATTGTAAACCATAACCGTAACAACCATAAAATAAAAAAACTTTATATAATTTAAAGTAATTAAAATAAAGCCATGGATATTAATAATTTTTTTGTCTGATATATCGCCAGATCCAAATTTGTTCATGGCGCTTCACAATATATTAAAATACATAGTGTAGAATTTAAAAAAAAAATTATTAAAAATACTACTGATAATAAGAATAATTTAAAATAAATACAGTAATAAAATGGTGAGGAATTTCTATAAGGAAATAACAAAATCAATATATTAGGTGCTAGTAATAAGAATTTGCCGGATCAAGTTGATTTTATTAGTGTTTGATGTATAACAGTGTTTTGCGGCAAAACAGATTACATGCTACACTTTCTACTGATGAAATAATGGTCTGCCCAAATAAGAGGAACAAGTCAACAGCGATAAGATACACGACCAAAATAATAATAATAATTGGATATTTAATTGCAATAGTAAAATTTACATTATTTATCAATATTTATTTGTTTGAACCACCATAAATGTTTATATATTTGATTTGTGAACATAAATCCACAATATATTTTGTCTATTTTCAAAATCCATGTTACAACAATCTGTTGTGTTTGAAAATGTTCAGGTGTGTGTCTACGTGTTATTTAAGTATCTATGAATGCGACTAATAAGACTCACTGTGTCAAGCCACAAATACCCGGTAAATATTTAAAACCTGGAATCCCCGTCGTACAACTTTGGACTCTTCTCGTCTCTTCCAGGGGAAACGCCATTACCGTTTTGTATGTATCATGCATTTGGTATGTCGATTGAAACAACGAAACCATAGATCAAGTTACAAATGTAAACCTTCATTAAAATTAAACAAACTGGTTTAGTGTAGTCGTTAATTTATGTATACATTATGACATGCCACTGGTGTTAGCTGTCGTGTAGTAGTGGAGGGGCATTCACGACGAGGGAATCCTTTGCGGTTGAAAATATGCATACGTAATGAGGACACCCCTTCGTTGGGTATCACGAGGTCTTCCCCAGTTCAGATCCCACCAAAACACAACGCAATGTTGTTGATTTTACAGTCAACTGCATTAGCAATAATTCAACCAGAATAAGCGACACATTGGCATCAATCGTTAATGAAATTGACGTCTAAAACAAGCCGGTTTCGAAGAATAAATTAGTATATCTGACCGATAACTTACGTTTCAGCTTCGGCTGCGGGTTGACAGGTTTCCGACGTGGCATGGCCACAACAGGCCGTTTCTCTCTAATTTTCGTCCAGTATTCGTTTTGATATTGTGCACTAACGACACCATATGATACTAGGATATCTTACCAATTGCTGAATACAAATGTTACGATTTAGCAACGCTAATACATGCGATAACCTTCGGGGTATTCTCCGAAAATCCGGGGAATTTCTCTCCTACAAAGCAGTCATGTCGATGACGTCACCCATGCCCCGCGCTGCTCACGAAAATTAGGTCATGGCTATCCCAGTCGAATCACTTACGTCATCATTGTAAATTCTTGCGCGACTGGAATTACTGCATACGAAGTGTTGAGAATCACGGCAAAGGGGATTTCCAGAGGAGGTTTCTACAATCTTACTTATAATCCTATACGATACTATTGGCTAGAACAGAATCCGATATTCCATGGTTTTCTAGAACACTTATATATTAATTAGCTGTCTTCCTTAATTTATAGTATAGGCCGGAGTTGTATGTACATTTTTCTATATAACTTATTTTTATTATCGGTACATCACTACATGCTGAGACTGAGTTATTTTGAGGTTTTTATTGTGTATCAAAATTGCTGTTTTTTGTAAACCTCGATTAACCAAGAGGCACAGACCACAGTGAGCGATTAGTTTTTGTTTTAGGCGCAAAATGTTATTCATTTTAATAGGTGAGAAATTATCATCGCTTTGGCTATTATATATAGTTATACGTATCATAATACCCTTCCACGTATAGATGCATGTACCAGCGGATCATAATGTCAAAGTTCAAGGACACTTGCATAAATACGAGACTGCCACGAAATAGTGCCACCATGCTACTGTTTGGATCGTTTTTACATTTGATAGCTTTTATGATTAATGGTTTCGGACTCATATACGATATATATTTCATACGCACAGCATGCGATAGGACGTATGGCGGGCCATGGAAATTTCTGACGTTTTGGAGTGAGGTAACGAACAAAAAACGAACAAAACATAAATCAGAATAGAGTGGAGACAGTATTCGTCACTAGGTTAATTAACAGCAGCACTGCCTTAATCATTAGCATTTTCTCATAGTGGTGCATGTCGTGTGTCGAGTACAAGGCTACAAATTAAGCATTGACAAAACAGCAAGTGTCAATATATATGCTGGTGCCATGCCATATGGATATCTTTATAAGTAATGACGAATACCCGTCATGACCCTTAAATAGCTGCCTGTAGTGCATAATAAATGCAGTGTGTCTGGTTCTATGACAATCCGGCAGGTGGTAGCATAAAACACTGGACAGGTGTGCAAAGGCATACGCGTGGACCATGGTCTGACACTGCTATCGTCTGCCTGTGGATAACATAATAATGTTCCTGTTGAGAATGTTTCTAATAGTGTTTGTCTCACTCAAAGTGACATGTTATTTTTAGCTTAGGCGTATAATCATTCTATTAATATGTTGTTCTTCGTGAAATTGTACGGTGGTTCATAAGTTCAAAGTTCAAGGACGATTCTGGCATAAATGCACGAAGTAACGCTATCATGACAATGTTTAGATTATTGTTACACTTGATAGCGTTCATGATTAATGGTTATGGTCTTATGTACGATGTATTTGTCGTACGCGCTATCCTCGTTAAGTCGCACGGCGGTAGGTCGTACGGCGGGCCGTGGAAGTTTCTGACGTTTTGGAGTGAGGTAAAATAAACGAACACGCCTTTTCTAGTAGTACTGGACCGAATTGTTGTGTGGCGAATATTAGCATATTCAGTCAATCAGTCTTTATTTGCATTATGTCCAATAGTAAAAAATAAAAAGTATACACTAGTATAGTGTATATATCGCACTGATTCACTTCTTGCGTAATACAGTAACAGTTATAAACATCGCTGTGTCTAAGTTATAGCACACATACTGACAAGTGACAACAGACAGTGTAGTCCACTGTAGATCTACATTAAAATGCTAACTTCAAATGCATTTCAAAAAGCACAATGATTATTATAATGATTCAACTAAAACTGCCTAAATTCTCGGAACTGTTCAGTGCATCTAAATTAATACTGTTAGGCCTGCACTAGGGCTTCAGGCGAATCGATACTGTTATCAACACTTCTTCTCCTCCTTCATAAGCCGGTTATTGTGGAAACCCCGGCAGTTGAGGAAAAATCCCATAGTAGTGAGGGTGCGCATGGGTTCAAAAAAGGTAAAAGTTACACATAATGGTTGGTGAAAATAATAATTTAGAATAAAAAATATTCAGTTTCACTGGGTAAAAGTTACACTTACACGCACATCATGGACATGGCGGTTGGATCTATTGCTGAGTAGTCAACCAGTTCATCATCGAGGCCCCGAAGACTGGGAGAGACTGGGCGTCGGAGGAATCTGAGGGAAATGAGTTCCACATTCTGATGGCAGATGGGAAAAAGGAGTGAAAATATGTTAGTTCTTGAGTGGGGCAGTTGGAGGTTATTTTGCCGACCAGATAATGCTGTATTGTGCAGTAGCGCCATCTACTGAATAGTTGTGAAAACACATTAGGAACTGTTTGAATGTACGGACCTTACATTTTCATGTTTTGGGTTAAATACTTGGGGAAATACGGACTTAAACCAAATTTTTGAGGTTTAGAGCATTAATGACAGACCAATTAATCATCTAATCAAAATCGTTTGATATTCCCTTTAGCAGATAGAAGAAAGTGTAAAAAAGTCACTAACAATGCAATCGGCATAACACCATGCATGTGCTCATACTTAGAGAGGATGTTTACTGTACTAGTTTTTGTGTTTTCCAAAGTTCAATTTATGTTTTATGTGTAACGATTCATATATGTTGCCAGTCAGCCACAAAAACACTAGTATGTGCACTGAATATTTATATCAGAGTCCACAACTATGTCCTTTATTTGTTAGCTTTTTATGGTTCAACAAATCCTCCAAAGGGGTACAGTCTCAAAATCATTTGTACGTGATGTAATTTCAAGTTGCATGTTAAGTAACAATAATGAACAAGAAGCAGTGTTTTATTAATGTTCCATTATAAACCTCACAAGACGAGTAGTAATTTTGTTGTTAATACTTATGATAACTGGTGTCATTGTAAATGAAACTTAATGTGAATTTTTACAAGAGCAAACATCTTATAATTGATTAATGTTAGTATTTTGTTCTCGCATTTATACTAACAAATAAAATGATTGCTTAGATAAATGGTGATAATTTAATTAGTTAAAACATCTTTTGGTGGAGAAAATTTATATGTTTTCATAAGTAATAGATTTTATAGAATACTAAATGTAGCTGAATTATAAGATGATCTCTCAGTTCAAACATCCCAACATCTCAACTTAACAAATTCTTTACTTTCCTTTAAAAACCAATCGTCTATATATACATAAATGGGATCACTTTCCATATACACTGTACCTGTATCTGTCTAATAAATTAATTAAGAATAAACAACATGTATTATTGTTACATAACCCATTATCATGTGCATGCCCAATATATCTTAAATGTTTGTACATAAGATGTCCACCTCTGTACTTATCATATTTTATTAAACATTCACTAATAGACAATATTGTATTCAACATGGTATACACGTATTTATAGTACTTATTATAAAAAAATTACCGTTTTTCAACCCAAACAAAATCCACTAATTAAGGAGAGACATTGCAGCTAAAATTTTTGGACAAAAATACTCAAAATGTGATTCTTCTGTATTCTGATAGCATTTTATGTTTATTATTAATAAAGATCTGTATTATACCCTTTACATACCTCTAAGTAACATACGTTCATGGATAAAGTATGCTTCTGTCATGTGATAAATCCCATTACTGAATCTTTGACAACTGTTTAAACCCGTTTGTTAAAACTGGTCTTTTTCCAATTTGGAAACATCATATCTTTAGAAGTAATTATGCTACATTAATGAAATTTTGACTGATGTGATCCTTGCTAACTTCTCTATGCAATGACAATGATATATTTTTAATTTTGTTTTTAGTAAAAATATGGATTTTTTACCAACAAAATGTAAACATAATTTTTTTTTAATATAATGACAATAAATAAAATATCTCTTCGTCATTGCATAGAGGACGTGTCGTAAATAAGAACTAGAAAGAATTACTTTGATTACTGCATTATTGAAGGAGCTGCAATGTTTCCAAATTATGCTATATTTTCCCTCTCCGGTGGTCATCTTTGATTGTTGCCACGGAAACGTGGGGGTCTGACAGAAAAAATTTCAATATATTTTATTCAATAAGACATACTCTACATCTTGGGCACAAAACATTGCATTAATTGTGCATTTAAAAAAATGTCCCATCTAGCTGCCATATCTCTCCTTAATGTCATTGAAACAAAGGAGCTGTAAACATTTGATATGGTCCATTAAGATAAGCTGTTGTGTGTACAAATGTATATATATAACTGTACTGGTCATGTGAGACAGTTAGCTAACACACTGGTGCAGTTGATCTCTACAGGCATAAGGTGGCGATGGCTAATGTGTTAAAACTCTGTCTTCACTGGGTCCGAAATGGGATTATTTTCTTGGTGTATGCATATTCCCTGGCGTATAACATCCAGTATGTGACAGAGGATGGAGAAGGACTGCTGGAGTACCGCGGTTATGGAGGCAAATTTAAATTCCTCACCTTCTGGTGCTTTGTAAGTTTGACAGTCACAGTGTCTTTGTGGGTACACGTGTGTTGTGTTTGGGTGTCTGACGTGAGTTTCTAAAGGTATACATCTGTCTGTAACATAACATTGGGTGTTGGCAGACTATGTGGGAAGTCAGAGCCAGGCTGAGCACTAGTTGTTGCTATGTACACCCATGCCCTTGTTACACAGTCATCAGAGGCTTACTGGTTGGCTATAATTGTTATCAGAATGTGGACTTTGAACTGGAGTTGGATCTGGTGTAGTCACTGCACTGCATACAATGCAGATGCACCCCATGCCATCATATAGACTGACTGATTTGAAAGGCAAATGTTTCATTCAAGAACAATAGGTCAATTAATATTCCATGAAAAATTTATTTGTTGTGTTCACATTTGTGTGACAATCAGTATAAATGATGAAAACTTTTCAAATTAAAATTTTCACAGTAACATGGGAGATAGCAAACTTAATTCTTGGTGATTAAATATTACTAAATTAGAGCTTTCATTTGAACATTAATTATACAGACCAGCTTTCTAAATGAAGGATAAAACAGCGTTGGAATTTATGAAGTACGGACCTCATACTGATATTGTGTGAAGAGAAGACAAAGATTAAAGAGTTCTTCTGATAAATTGATTAAAAAATTCAAATAAACAAATGTCAACCACACAAAATAAAATCAGACATGTTGTTAATTATGTATTAAACTGTTCCTATTACATAACGTTTGACCATGATAGCTTTTTTGGGGGCCTTATATAAGTCACGGCCAATTTGGCCATGAACCATTGTTTAATTTCCGAGTCAGGGTCAGTTGTCAGATCACCAGATTCAAGGCCAGAAGCTTGAAGACAGCTCATGCTTTAAAGGGAGCATTTTGAATCGGTTCCTCTACCCAGAATTATCGGACATCTGCCATGTTGAATGTGGGAAAATGGGACATCGTTAAACATCATTGGGTAATGCAGTTAACTCATCCTGACGTGTTCACATTGCCAATAATGCTTGTTTTGAAACTGGATGTTTTGTTTACTTTTTGAACATGTTCTGGGGTGATACCTTCCAAATTGTGTCTCCATACCTTCATTATAGAAACTATGACACTATCTACATAAAATATACCATCGAATACACTGTATCATAGCTTTCTATAATAAATGTATCATTCATAATTGTGAACGTTGTTACAGGCTTACTAAATACAATTTGACAAGCCGTGTATCTTCAACGTAGTATGGTCTTCAGAACATTATATCAATTAACTAATGAAAAACTAGTCCTGAACAGACGGCATCCTTTTAACTATAGTTTCTCATCATGTGGACATTTCTGTTCTACAGTTGCTACAGACCCTGTATTATGGGATATGTCTGCTCAATGACTTGTTTGGCTCCAACCTGAAGCCAAGTGACAACCAGAAGAAGAGAAGCTTCCTGCAGCGGGTGCGAGACAACCTGGTGGCCTGTATCATCTGGCCCGTTGGCACGGTCAGTTGATGTCCAGTCCTCTCTTTCATTTCCTCTCCAGTCAAGTGGTCAATTCTTATAGAGAGTGAACAGCTATAGTGATACAGCAATAACATTTACAAGTACAGGTGTACTGTAATACCTGTAGTGTACACCAGGTATATTGTGATTGTATATGCACAACATGTTCATGGCATGAAATGTTCGCACACACACGCACACATACACCACACATCCGGTTGTGTTCACGTTTTCTTAACACGTCTAAACAAATTCTTCGTGTGATGCTTATTTTAATTTGGATTTAAATTAATTTTCATTTTATGGGTGAAAGAATATGACTTGCACTGATCTAGCCTGCATTAATTAATAAATAAGATACACATTTGATTTAAACAACGATGCCCTTTAATAAAAGTTTACATTGTACATGTTTTTATATATGATAATTTCCCTAAATGAGATCCAGATAATAAAGTTATAGGAATGATTGCCTACATTTTTATTCTTACAGCTTCCATGTTCGTGGTTTCGCTGACTATGAAAAAGCAATGGAGCAACTTATTTCCAATTTTAGAACTGAAAGACATCTCATGTGAGACTGATGGATGGATGTTTTTGAATTTCAGTTTGTTGTCATAACTTTCTGGGGAATCTATGCCATTGATCGTGAGCTAGTCTTCCCAAAGGCATTAGACGGAATCATTCCAGCATGGCTCAACCATATCATGGTAAGAACTTGTTCTCAAATACATTGTCATCAGTACTAGTAGAGTGGTTAATATGGTTGACTTTTAAGTTTGCTAAACTAAGATCTCAATAATGTGTGAAATAGTCTTCCAAAAACTTTAACAAATTATAATAATTGTACGTAATATTTGTACTTATAGTTGAAGAAAGTATTACACTACTTCTATCACATTGCTCTCAGTGGCACGCGCATGCTAACTTATTTTTTGATGAATTTATGTACAGTGTACTTGCAAATTATACACAATGGTTGCTGTTTTTGAAAGAGAGAAACTCGATGAATGCTTACGCACTTTTTATTATTTCTGTATTAAACGTGTGTTTTCAGCATTCCACTGTGCTGTTGTTCCTACTGGTGGACAAGTGCCTAGTGTATCACCACTATCCCAGCAATCTAGCAGGACTGTCAGCAACACTTGCCTTCGGTCTCGTGTATGCCATGTGGTGAGTGATGCAAGTGGCACAGCTGTGGTGCCTCTGTTTACACCACTTAGTGTTTCTAGTAACTAGTTATTTTCTCCACTCAGTGGGTGCGAACCTTACGTTACTGTCACCTCTGTAATAAAGCCACCTCGCAATTAAGATTCTCCCTGGAATAGTCGCAGATTATTTTGACATACAGTAAGGTATAGGATATTAAAGAGTTTCCACTGTGTTTCAAATGGAATACAAAATCAGAGCTTCCAAGTTGAACGAACCCAAAATAGGGAGATCTCCCTAATTTACAAAAGACAATAGGGAGATTTTATTGGCATTTTTTTTAAAGGGAAAGCTTATCGAAAGCCACCTAAACTGAAACACACCAGCAAAACCTAGAACATTAAAAAATGTAGATGTATAGTGCAAAATTTGAAAAATGAGACAAACAAAAGATTGTGATCGCCATGCAATCGTCACTTTATTGCTCCAGTGCTCCTGCAACATAGTGTTGTAAAGGTGAGTCGCCTTTCCAACCGACTCCAGCAAACCTGGCGACATCTGCTACTGGTAGCATGCAGAGGAAACATTGATTTGGCACGCCAGCAAGGCACTCAGAGACGTAGAGACAGTGCAGTTTTTTTAATTTTAGAATAAAATTGGGAAATTTTCTCATTCGGGAGATTGGAAGATTTTTAGATTCTGTCAAAATTCAGATGTCCCGCCAAATCGGGAGCCTTGGAAGCTCTGCAAAATGTAGTGATAATTTTCCACACAACAGAAATAAAAAATATTGCAAACTGTCTCCTATATCACAGTATCTAACAGTAATTGAGCTACCGGTAGTATATATACATATATATACACACACCTGTATATATATATATATATATATGTATGTATGACAGTGTTTTCCTCCTAGCCTGTTTGCAACTCGGGCATCAAACTTTCAGTGGTACGTCTATGACCACCTCGAAGAAAAGTAACTCCTTTAGTTTATCAAAATTCCCAGTTGGTGGTGAAGGGTTCTTGCTGGTTTTAGGGATTACACATGTTTTGGCAATTGTTCTGAGCTCTGTGTACCATCCACCGGTCAGATGGGGATGTTTTGCATAAATATGTTTTAACACGAAAAACAAATTTGCATCGTAACAAACATCAGAGAGGAATACTCCAGGAAACCATTTTCTGCATCTGACTTTCTGCCAACGGGAGGATGGGCATTTTTGATAGTTTAAATATAAATTGAATTACCCACACAAAGCAACAAATTTAATGTAAATATCATACAAAGTCTTCCTATGTAATATAATAATGGATAGTTCTTACATAGTGCAAATCTTTTAGTAAAAAAATCAGTGCTTGTACATATCATTCATACACACATATATATATATACATAAGCAACAAGTACACACAGAAAGCAACTATGTTTTTTTAATGATTACGTGATTGTGAGCCCTAATGAATGAGGTCCTTTGTGTTGGTCAGGATCCTGTGGGTGGCGTATGCTGCCAATATTTGGGTCTACCCTATACTCGAGGTGATGAGTTGGCCCCAGAGATTCGTCTTCCTGGCTGGCCTCTGGATGTCTCTGTCTCTAATCTACCTGGCCGGTCGGACTATCACCACACTCATATGGGGTAAGACGATTCCTAGCAATTCTATACACCGTATTCATTCTATTAAGCATACAGGCCCTAATCAGCGTACATCCACCTTTTTAGCAGCATCCGACACCGTGATCTGACACCATGATGGCAATCTGAAATGCCAACGTTAACTTGATACCGTCATTGTAGTTTAATTTCTACCAATGTTACACCAGATTCAAAGCTCAATAATGGAAAAAATTGAAAGGTCAACCTAAATGATCAGACTAGACAGTGTTCTGGTATCCTGTTACTCGTATGTGAGATGCATCAATTGTTTGCTAGTCACATCTACTGAGATGGCTGTACCCAGGATACCAAGGAACAAGAGAAAATGGGTGTATATCCCTGTATGCTTATTGGAATGCAACATTTAACATATTTCTGCACCTCAAATACTTGTTAAGCATAATGTGCTTAATAAAATGAATACAGTATTTCTAAATAAGTGACACATTTGATTATAGTCTGTGTTTCTGGTGTTAAAATACATAAATGCTCTCCCTGTAGAAAGGCAAATGTGACAATAGCACACAACACACGATTGAATTAATGACAACAATGACACATTTGAGCATGGTATATTGAAATATAAAGATGTATTTATTCACTTATACACAGTTGTGGCCTCAACATGAATATCCACAACTGACAGTTTGTAAACTAGTGGTAACTTTCTTACAAATTACCTAATTTGAGAAATGCAGTGGTATTTTTCATACAATTGGCAGTGTGACATGCCACAAATGAAGAACATTGTGCCACTAGACAGTTGTCATTGATGTGAGATTATTATTTAATATGACACTGCCTACAAAGCTGTGTTGGCATTTCTTAACAGTGATGTAGCATTCAAATAAAGTGCAATAATTTGAAAACTATTCAAAATGTTGGCGTACATCCAGCGATATATTAATAGATGGCAATATTATATTTATGATGGCATCAAAATTATATAATTCACTGCTTGCAACTTCAGATACGCCAATTTTTTTTTTGGACCTGAGTGAACTTGGTGTGTGTGGGGGAATTTCTAAATAAATGACACCCACATATACATCCGTGTACTCCCCACAGCATGTATACACAATGTGTGGTTCTAGTTGTCATCATCAAGGAGTTATGGTGTAGATAAACCAACACAGACATGCACGCACGCACGCACGCACGCACGCACGAACGCACGCACGCACGCACACATAGGCTTATTAGTATAGATAGAAATTGTTTTTAAATGAAGCTATTAATTATAGAAATTAATTATAGAATGCATACTATAACTAATTGCCTTTTTAGCACATTTTATTTAGCTTCTAAATGCGTGAACAAGGCATTAGAAAAGACTAGCTTGGTTCACACATTGTGTAATTTAAAAAAACACTGTTGGTACTTTGAATGTCTGTCCCAGACACCACGTCTTTTCACTAGTTCTTCCTGTGCTGTATCTATCCAATTATGTACTCACTCTCCATGTGCTACTTATACAAGTCTGGTATACAATGGTTCGTGTTCCATCCTGCAGCAAAAGTGCCTCACCCTCTAGTGGGTTTCCTGTTTTTCAGGTTCGCCCAGGAAGGCTATTATGAAGAAACGGGATTAGGTCTACACGTGTACACGGTCGGCTGCAGAGGGTAGACTTGACAAGCATAGCAGGGAAACCAAAGCCACTCACACACATGGCTGAAGTCACAAAGACGTCTTTATGTAAACTGGTTTTGCTATAAAGTATACACTGGGTAATGGTGTTTTTTAATTTGGATTTTTAGACTTTAAAAAGATTTTCAATTTGTGACAGATTTAAAGAATTAGGTATACAAACGTGACTGTTGAACAGGGGCTATGGAAGATACCCAACAGTGCTGGTGTGCTGATGTGCTGATGTGCTGATGTGCTGATGGCTGATTGTGCTGTATTGAAGACAGTTAAAACTGGTTAAATATTTATTCCTAAAATGTACCAACAAAAATAGGCTGCATAATGAAATTAGTTATAGCTAACTTATGGTGTTTTTTTATTTTAAATTTGGTCCCATTTTTAAGTTGTTATGTAATTATACTTTGGTTATTGGTGTTTTCATATGACAAGGAGCATATTTATTTATATTATGTAACCAGAATATATGAATTGTTGGGGAATTTATTCCTGGAATAAATGTGATTCATACATTTGTTTTTCTGCCTTGAGAATGCTCA
This sequence comes from Escarpia spicata, assembly GCA_963995525.1. NCBI lineage: Eukaryota > Metazoa > Annelida > Polychaeta > Sabellida > Siboglinidae > Escarpia > Escarpia spicata. Next base: position 55,230,954 of record OZ023209.1, read on the forward strand.
ATTTCCATACTGATCAATACAATACGTCAACCGATATTTGAAATAAACAATGTCAATGGGCTAGATGACATGTAGGATGTCATCATACACTTACACATGCCTTCTCTTTATACTTCATTTATTTTTGTGTAATTTTAATATGCAAACTTAATATTTGCAACATTCAATAAAGTTGTCCATATGTTAGACGGTGAATTATTTAAACTGTAATTATTATGTCCAACCACATAACTCCTTCATATTTACCAACCTCCAATAAATACATGCTCCCTGCAATACACAATGCATGACGTCCTGATAACAATGGACAGCCAGAATGTCCTTGTTCCTGTAGACTTCTATGAGTATGACGTCCTGATGACAACAGCCAGCCAGATTGCTCTTGTCCCTATAGACTTCTATGAGTGATATCCTGATAACACCAGCAAGAATGTCCCCATGTCTATACACTCTTACGAATATGACATCCTGATGTCAACAACCAGAATGACGTTGTTCATGTAGACTCCAAGAGTATGACATCCTGATGACAACAACCAGAATGACATTGTTCATATAGACTCCTAGAATATGACAACAACCAGAATGACATTGTTCCTACAGACTCATATGGGTATGACATCCTGATGTCAACAATCAGAATGACATTGTTCATATAGACTCCTAGAGTATGACATCCTGATCACAACAACCAGAATGACATTGTTCATGTAGACTCCTATGAGTATGACATCCTGATGTCAACAACCAGAATGACATTGTTCATGTAGACTTCTAGAATATGACATCCTGATGACAACAACCAGAATGACATTGTTCATGTAGACTCCTATGAGTATGACATCCTGATGACAACAACTAGAATGACACTGTTCATGTAGACTCCTATGAGTATGACATCCTGATGTCAACAACCAGAATGACATTGTTCATATAGACTCCTAGAATATGACATCCTGATGACAACAGCCAGAATGACATTGTTCCTACAGACTCCTATGGGTATGACATCCTGATGTCAACAACCAGAATGACATTGTTCATGTAGACTCCTAGAGTATGACATCCTGATGACAACAACCAGAATGACATTGTTCCTATAGACTCCTATGAGTATGACATCCTGATGTCAACAACCAGAATGACATTGTTCATGTAGACTCCTATGAGTATGACATCCTGATGTCAACAACCAGAATGACATTGTTCATGTAGACTCCTAGAGTATGACATCCTAATGACAACAACCAGAATGACATTGTTCCTATAGACTCCTAGTAGTATGACATCCTGATGTCAACAACCAGAATGACATTGTTCATGTAGACTCCTATGAGTATGACATCCTGATGTCAACAACCAGAATGACATTGTTTATGTAGACTCCTAGAGTATGACATCCTGATGTCAACAACCAGAATGACATTGTTCATATAGACTCCTAGAATATGACATCTTGATGACAACAACCAGAATGACATTGTTCCTATAGACTCCTATGGGTATGACATCCTGATGACAACAACCAGAATGACATTGTTCTTATAGACTCCTATGAGTATGACATCCTGATGTCAACAACCAGAATGACATTGTCCATGTAGACTCCTAGAGTATGGCATCCTGATGTCAACAACCAGAATGACATTGTTCCTATAGACTCCTATGAGTATGACATCCTGATGACAACAACCAGAATGACATTGTTCCTGTAGACTCCTATGAGTATGACATCCTGATGTCAACAACCAGAATGATATTGTTCATGTAAACTGCTAGAGTATGACATCCTGATGAAACAACCAGAATGACATTGCTCCTGTAGACTCCTACGAGTATGACATCCTGATCACAACAACCAGAATGACATTGTTCCTGTAGACTCCAGTGAGCAAGTCATGCATTTCATTTTTTACATGTTCGACCTTAAAATTGTATTCTGCGATCATCCATCTTTAAAAAAAAACAATTTCCCAGTAAATACATTTTATATATATATATATATGTATCACTTTCCTTAACTCCATATAACAAATTCACATATATGCACTTTTGAGATAACATATAAAAAGAGTTAAAATTATATTTACGTGCTGTATATTTGTTATTCCACTGGTTGGTCCCGGCAACCGGCAAATTTACCAAAGCATAATTTATTGAATAACATCAAATGTCAAAGTCACATGTATCAAAGACTTATAACAGGTCTGCCAAGTCGACCCCAGAGTTTTTGTTGTGTGGAATCCAGCTTGGCTGCACATTTATGACAGTACCTCTTGGTCTTCAGACAATCACGTATACAGCACACTGATATAGATCTACCAAATACATATAGATATATGTAGAGAAACTGTATTGATTATGCCACCAAAATATCTTGTAGTTTACTCAGTATGTTGTCGTAGAGTTTATTCTACTGAGTGACTGATTTTGAGAGTTTATTTGACAACAATGTGTATAAGTAATTAATAAAGCGATGGACAAACTAATCAGAGCACCTCTTTGAGCCCAATATATTGCAGTGCTGAGGTGCAACAGTCAAGTATTACTTAATATTTTGTAGATTGTCAAGCTATTCACTTACATTCAAAATCTAGTGCATTTTGGCATCATTATCCGGAATTATAACGATTGCTAAAATTGGTTCATGAACAATCACAAAGTCACAGCTTGTATTGCATTGCAAGATTGAAATTCATGGAATATTAATAAATAATGAATATTTCAGAACTACAATGCATGTTTGCATTTTGCACAGTGAACTGTATAAAAAAAGCACAATCAAACTCTCATTCCAACAACAATTATAAACTAATACATACACTAATTATGATGTGTACTATATACATTGTTAGATTTGTGTGATTTGTTGTTTCTAGCAGGTTTTTACTGTAATAAAATAAATTAGCACGTAAAATGTAGTGTGTGTGTACATAATATGCATTAAAATAAATAGTTACAAAATAAAAAATTCATATAAAACATATGTAAAATCACCATTGTATATGAACATCCATAAACACACAAAAATGTCATTAGCATATGAGAATATAGGAATCGTAAAGAATTATATATTTTTTTAAATAACATGTAAACAAACATATCAAAAAAACTACTTTCACAACAAATGTTAATTGTGTATACAAACAGAATATATAAATATATACTGATGATGTTCTGAAACTTTTATTAAAATATTCGTGCACTTATACAAATTTCAAAGTATTCTTTCAAATTATCTCCGCAGTTATGTTTCTACTTTCGAGCAACAACATTCTAGATTATTGTTTTGCACTTTAATGTGACGTCACCAGGTCAATGTTGACGGATGAATGCCACGACGTTCGCTCTGACGTTCGCTATTGATAACGTCCAGTGTAAATCGTTCTCGCAGATATGAAATATTGTTTTGGTTGAACTCCGTTAGGAAGTTGTTAATAATTTACGTGCAACCGTGTCGCGAATGTCGTCCAGTGCAGTTATGGCATTATGATTAGCTTGAGTGTTAGACAAATATCGAATTAATGTCGCAAAATGCAGTTATAGCAAACAGCGCGAACGTAAACTCTACAAAGATGTCATGAGTTCACGTCGAGGGTCGAGCACTACTCCGCTACGCCTACGACTACGTTGTCAAACTTTCCTGCACCCGTAATTTGCGGACAACTTTGATGACGGGACTAACGCTGACGATGTTGACTTTCATATTTTGAAATAAATAGGCAGGTACAGTACGTTTTAGACTATCAGCTAACTTGTGTAACTAGAAGTAGAACAAAATACGGAGGCGGTAGCGAACTGTCTGCACACTACATTGTATCGCCCACCTCGGGCTCGGCTCTGGCTCTGCTCTAAACTTAAAGACTAAACCGTAAAACGTTGTCTCATAGACATAGCAGTGTTATCGGCCAGACATATGTACTACTCTCCTCATTGTTTCTGCTTCCGTAGCACATAAGTCTAAGAATCATGAATATATTTACCTGGTAGTAAAGAAACACCTTTTTCTATAACTTCAAATGAATTACTTAAGTTAATTACATTAATAGCAAATAGTGCCTGTACGTAACTAACTAGTGAGTTACTGGTTTAGTTCAGGCTTCAGCTTAGGCTTAGGCCTTAGCCTTAGTTAGTAACTTAAGTCTTGAGCTTGCTGCTTGTCTTGAAATAAAATTACTTGGTTCTCTGTCTTCAAATGGGTTGCCCTTCGGAATCAGATGCATGGTCAGACACACCCAGCTCATAATAAGTAAAACGTATCGGTACATGTGATATTATCAAGCAAACTGTTCTCTAAAACCCCGTAACCTGTTGGTCAACACCCATCTTGCATACCCATTATAAAAATTAACATTGCAGTATCACCCAATTCATCCTCGAATGTCAGGGGCGGTACTTGATTATACTACTCCTGGCAGATAATCTGTAGACATAATGTTTGGCAGTTCTCTGAATCAGTCGTACTTTGCCATCTGGCATTGCTGTGTTCATGTGTTTGTTCACCAGTCATGGTTGTAACTGTGGGAACTGCAAACGCCCATCCCCCATATCAAATAACAGCTTCAGGAAATCCAAGTATTATTACCAGTCTGAACATTCATATGAACCAGCGGCAGTGCATTTTCTAATAATTTCTTCCACTTCCCAAATATTACATGTAACATCAGCCATAATTGGCTCAAACCCAAATCACTGCATCTAGAATGGCAACAAGATGATTAAATAATGGGCTACTTATAACTTTGAAGGATTTTGACATGGTAATAAGCCAGGGGGTACTGAGACTGATGTGATCGTGATCAGCACCTATGGTGTGTGAAGATGCCCCATTTTGTTTTCTTCTGTTTCCAAGGTGTATCCCAATTGGTCTATTTCCACTGAGTACACCTCACATGGTTTCATCAAATATATTCAATAGCATTAATGATATAATTTGATCTAGTTAATTGTTGTTTTTGTTGTTGTTTTCTTGTTCCCCTGTCTGTCAGGGGTGATGCTGGCCTCAATTCCAATCCTCAATTTCTGTTATCTTTTTTTCCTTGCTGATCTTGGACTGTTCTCTCCACCAACTATCTCCATTCCCCTGTAGCTTTCGCTCTCATTAGTATCCACGTCTGTTCCATTCCTTCCAAATCTCTCTTTACACATTCCTCCTATTGCAATCTTAAGCATCTTTGCCTCCTTTTCCCCTCCATTCACTGGGCATCTGCTTTCTTTGCCAACCATTCTACTCCAATTCTCTCCAGCCTATTTTAGCTAACTCCTTACCAGCTTAAAATAATTGTATGTATCTAAAATGAGTACTTACACTTACTCAAGTTACTGTGATGACAGACATCTGTTTGTGTGTGCAGCTGGTGAGGAGAACGGGAGGCAACCATGAGTATCGTTGAGTACGGTCAGTGTGCAGAGGATCACCAGTGCATGTTGATCCTTGTCCAGCAAGTCGGCTGCCACCTGGCGGCGAAAAACTTCAGCCGCCTCTACGACCGCATCGCCAAAGTACAGGAGGTGGACATTCCAACAAACAACCGAAGCGTACACCTGCGCTACAAGAAGACTTACGCAACGAAGAACAGCGAATGGGGTGACTTCCAGGCTCACCGGAAGATCATTGGCCTCATATGTCTGGGAGCTTACGAGGCAGAGGAGGAGGTGACTCAACTGAGTCAACTTTACAGTGATATTACGCAGCTGTATTCGTCAACTTTATTCGACTCAAGACTTTTCATATTTGGACCTGAAGTCGTAGACAGAAGTGCGAATAATCATAGGAATGGTGCTGTGAAGTTAGGAGCGAAATCGAAACGATCGAGAAGTGATACGCGGGGGCCGTTTGATGACCCTCTTAGCGCGTCGTTGCTCCAGCGGACTGCGTGCTCACAGGAGCAGACCCAGGAGCAGATTGTGAATGAGTGCAAGAAGTCGCCATCTAAGTTGGTGTCTGGTTCCACTCACATCATCCATTATCCATCCAGTGAAGACTGCGGCAATCTCGAGGAACGGTTGAAGGTATGTGATCACTACTGTTGTGTCACATATGCGGGTCTTTCTTCAGTGCTGGTCACAAAAGGTGGGAAAAGTAGCTGAAAATCAAAATTGCTAAAACTTATACAAAAACTGCTGTCAATTGTTCCTTATATGTCTAAATTTAAGGAACAATTGAAAGGAAAGACCCGTGGTTGATGAATTTTTGAATGTGTGATCGGTAATGAGGGTAAGCTAAGTTGGTTACGCTTGTGATATTGTGACACAAACAACACTTGACTACCTTTTCAAATGAAGCAATCTAAGTATAGTTTGTGTGGAAGAATAATACTTGGCATGAGAAAGAACTGTGACACAAAGGGCAGTTCTTTCAACAGGAGATGCTGCAGTGGGTGAAAGAAGTTAAATGTGACACCGTCACGAGCGTTACCTCACAACTTCAACTTTATCTCACAACCACAGAGATCTTAGTCTTGACCATAGCAGCTATTACAGAGTTTGTTGGCAGATATGTAACTCACTGACAGACAACAATTAAAAAAAATGTATTGGGGGAGTTTTAAATGGAACAAATTAGAGAGAGTAATGCTTGTGACATGTGACAGAATCTGACAGTGTTCAGAACCATCTACTCCCTACTTCAGTTCATCCTGCTGCATTTAATGATATCAACACCTCTAGCACTATGTGACTGATGTAATTGCACCTTTAGTGTCAGCTAGCATCCTTTAGAATATGAAAGGTGGGGTTAAAGGTGTATGTCAACAAAACATCAAACAGTGAATGTCAACAAAGACTGATTTCATCAGGACACCAAAAACAGTTTTGAGCCTCCTGTTGTCAGTTTGTCTAATAAATCAATACTGAATTCTGCCATACTAACATAAGGAAATTCACCTTCAGTAATAACATCGCACCTTACTGGAATAAACTTCCAGAAAAAAATTAAACATGGACAAAATACTAAGTTTAAAAAACCTAATTAACAATGAAAAAATATTATTGAAAACAAGTATGATTTTGACCATTAATAAGCACTTAACCATGTAAGACATACCCCCCAGGTAGCTACTTATGACTGCTGAGGTCTGCGGGTGGTCCATCACATACTGCCTGGTCTTCAAAAAGATTAGTTGACTGGTTTTACTTTGACAAACCTACGTGAAACAAAATTATTCTGCTGCTTCCTGACCTCCAAGTTCTATTAGCATGGGCAGAGGTAACAATATTGGATTAATTTAAATGGGCTACGCTTGTGACAAGCGACGCATAAATTCATCCAGGCTTCCGTCGACAGTTGAGTCACCGATCATGAGCATAACTGATATCAAGAAAACCAAATTTCCATGCCGTTCATCAGATCAAAAATCGGATTGAATTAACAAAGGTGTGCTAAAAGGCATATATTTTAAATAAGTTACGACTGCTTGTACTTTAGCCTTCTGCAGGTACCAAAAACACAGGAATGTGAGGTATGTTCGCAACCTATGACACAACACACGAGATTGATCTGGTGCACAAAACATAAAAACAACAACAAGTGCCTAAACACATATTCATAAATTAGAAACATTTAAATCTGGAAATTTAATCAACTTGATGGATAAAGGCCCAAAGCTTAGTCGCTTTTGAAAGAATTTTGCCAAGAACGTAACGCTCGGTTCACATGGTCAACATGTTCGAAGGGGGGCTACTACAGTACACATTTCCTGTCCACTACGTCATCAGTTTGTGTGTGATAACAGAAAAAGTAGCCTGGTTATGCTTCAACCGTATGTATGCCGAACTTAGTAGGTATTTGATCAAAAGAAAAATCGCAGTCACTCGTGACAGATGTGACACCTGTGGTTTTAACTAATAGAAATACAATTCTGGGAACAAAACTAACAGTGACTTTGGAGGATATTACAGTTAGTGACTAGGTCTATATTTAGCAGCAGGTGCTTCCCGGCCAGACTGATTTCAGAGACTTTGGGAGTTACGCTCGTCACAAGATGTAACACTATGTCACGAGCGTACCGCCCACTTTGGAACTGGATAAGGGAGTTTCCATAAAATGTTTGCGAGTTTCCTGTACTTCGTATTGTAGTTGAACCTGCGTGTGCCGCCATCCAACAGCAGATACGGCGATCGCTCCTTCTCAGTTTCGGCCCCACGGATGTGGAACACTCTTCCGTTAGAATTAAAGACAGTCACAGCGCTAGTCACATTCAAACGACTTTTAAAAACCCACCTGTTCCGTGTAGTATTCCATGTTTAATTTAGTCTGTGATCTCATACATGACATAGTGTTTTTAAATAACTTATTTCATTTAACTAACTTATTTATGCCTTATGATGCACATATTATGTCACGTTTTAATTATCATTTATTTAACTAGCTTGTTTTAATATTCATGTATTAATCTATTTTAGCGAGAGGCGCTAAAATAGATTAATACATGAATAGACTTTTGTCTAGAATTATGGCGCTCTACAAGTTGACATTATTATTATTATTAACCTTTTCTGACCTTACTATGACCAGTTACTGCATGAACTGCAGCATACCTCCACATAATGTGAGAAAGCAACTGTCCCCTGCTGTTTTCACATTTTCAGCCCCCATTTTTGTGTAACACACACATGTTAAAGGTCAATCATTATATTTTCGTAATTATTTAATCAAATCAAATTTCAAATCAAATCAAATTTATTGTAATTAATGAATGTTACAAACACACAAATCAAAGAAAACACAAGTTTTTGCTACATATTTATTCTTTTCTTTTTGATAACCACCCATGATGACCAGCACTGAAGAAAGATCAATATATATACCTGTACACTGGTGAACCAGTTTTTCTACACAGTTTTGAAACCATTTTTTTATGCAGCCAAACCTTCATCTAATAATGCTTGAATATTTCCAAACAATGTAAAAGTAACACAATTTTTACCACAAAATTAAAGACAAGCCATGAACCATGCATCAGACCAGCAACTTCCCAAACTGGTCTGCATTTAACAAACTATAATTACCAATGGTACAATATGCGAATGCAAACTACCCACAAAACAGCATTTTGAAGAAAAAATCTACAAATATATTACCAACTATTCATCATAAATTAATAGTGTTATCCTGAGCATTCGTCCTTTGTAAGTGCTGTATTTTGTGATAGCAATTTCAGGGCAACATTTTTTGGTAAATAGTTTGCTTCTTGAGTTGAAGTTCTTCCAGAGGCTAGTTTTGACTATTAACTGAGCCGAATACTGCTGAAAAATGTGGTTGTTTTCTAGAAAAATAGGTGGTCACATGGACCAGTAACACTAAAACTTAACAGATCCAGCAGAAAAAGATGGTCAGTGATCACCGGATCAGCGTATATTTCAAACACAGGTGAATGCTATTGAACACTGATATCGTGGCTCAAGTAATAAATATTCCTGTTTGGGTATGTAGTTTTTACACACAATGCTCTGTAATTTGAAAATATGGTAAGTAACATGTTTTTACTGTCACATTTGTTCAAACTTTCACCATTTCCAAAAAAATTATTCAGATTCACATGAATAAATACTTTAAACATACAGCCTGGGCAATAATGTACAGTAACTCCAACTTGTGATATAGTCTCACTTAACTTTTGAGAATTTAGTTTTACTTCTAGCCTTTCTGAACTTAGTGAAAAGTCAGTCAGGATCCAAAGTCACTGTTATTGATAATCTCTGTACACAGGTAAATCACTTATCAGACAAATCATATTTATAGGTAAGATCAATGTAAAAGGTCAGTGAAAGAGTTTTTAATAACAAGTGTTCATACTTATGAAACTAAAATAATTCTTCATTTTAAAGATACATTTGTTTTTAGCCTGGTTCTTATAGTTGTGTTCAGTCTGATTTACATAAATCTAAGGCAAACGTCCCAATGTGGCAGGAGGGCCACATTGTTGTTTCTCATGCCTGCCTTACATTCAGCATTCGCTGTATCGATTTCAATGTTAGCGGCTAGCCCCTAAGTCAAAGTGTTTTTATGCACTAAAACAATTTTTGACTAAAAACTATCATTAATTTAATGTACTGTGTCAGTGATGTCACTTTTGCAAGTTCATATGGCTGCACATTGTACCTTCTTCTCCCACCAGGAGTTTGTGGCCTCCCTGTTCTGGGTGCTGGAAGGCAAGAGAATGGACCGGTCATTTGAGAGGCAAGAGAGGATTCCCATGTTGACTGCTCCCTTTGAGAAGAAGGACATGGTTGGACTGGACATAGACAGCAGGTCAGTTGCCTGATCGATCAGGCGGTCATCCCTGATGGCTAAGTAAAGGGTGTGGTTAGTTAAGTTACTTTTACAGTTTACACATTGTAACCAAATCTTATAATGTAATGCTTCATGTTTACAGTTTACACATTGTAACCAAAGCTTATATTGTAATACATCATGTTTATATTTACCATTTACATATTGTAACCAAAGCTTATATTGTAATGCATCATGTTTACTTTAATTTTGTATCGATCAACTATAAATTATAATCGAGCTAGCTCGTGTGTGTATATGCCCTGTGTATGCATGTGTGTGCGTGAATTTATGGTGGTATGTTAACGTTTCCCTCCTAGACAGTTGCATCTTGGGTGCCAAACATTCCGCAGTTCTATAAGACCACTCCAAAGAGAAGTGAGCCCTTTACTTTTTCAAAATTCTCCATTGGTCATCAGTTCTTAATTAATTAATTACAATTAATATTGTATCAGTGTTGTTAGTAATTATTTACTTTTGTATTACTTCAAACTTTTCTAGTAGCAAATGAATGGTGTCAGGACAAAATGTGATAAACGTCATTTTTTTATTTCATCCAAAGCTAAAAGGACTAAATGTTTGTTTAAACACATGTTGAGGTAGGATACTAGCTAATTTATACAAAAATGCAATAAATCCCCACGAAACGACGTGCACAAAAAGAGTGTTTGTTTTCAAAATACAGTAAGTGCCATCCATCTTTTTTATCAAAACGCGATATATATCCATGTTCAGCCAATCAGAGCCACACGTGCAGCTATGCGGAGTGACCATGTATGCTGTGTGAATATACAGCGTTTTGATAACAAAATCATTTAAAATCATATGCCGAAATGTGGGCTCTGTCAACCTGAGGGACAGGAGACTAGTATGGGCTCAGTCACAGGCCTGGCCTTGGGATGTAGAGCCCACATTTCTCTCTCTAACTTAATCTCTTAATAAACGTCATTCATTTGGCCTTCTTTCATCACTATTTATGACTTGTGTTGGTGCTTGCATAAAATCACATTTTGCTTAACAAATGTGCAACGAATATTTCAAAGTTTGCCACCATTCTCTGTGAGTTTGGATTCTAAATATATACTAACTTAATTTACAAGTTGTTATTTAAACTAAAATGACTTTTTCAAAATGAAGAAAATGGATATATCGCGTTTTGCCCTGAAAACCTTCAAATGTTCTTCCCAGCACAAAGAGAATGAGTGAAACCATTAGTAAAAACACTGATTTGTTGCCTTATAAAACAAAGTGTTTTTTAAGGAGGTTAACGATAATTTCAGAATGTCGGTCTCTGATATCAAATGAAATTACTTTCATTTGGGATGAGGGGTCAGAGGCTGTTTCGTCTGGTGTTGGACATCAACGTTGTACACTTTGGACTATTACTTTAATATACTGATATCATCATATCAATGTTTAAAACATTTCATCTGGGGGTGCGTTTCGGAGATAAAAGTAATTTTGTTTTATATTAGGCATCAGTATTCTGATATGATCCTTTAGACTGTTGAATTGACTGTCTCATAGAGCCCAGTGGTGCAGTGGCTAGAGCTTCGGACTCTCAACCGAGAGAACCCAGATTTGAATCCTATGCCGCAATGTTGAGCCTTGGGCAAGTTCGTTGACTCTACGTTGCTTCAGTTCACTCAGCTGTATGAATGAGTACCTGGCTATAGCATGGCTGGATGCTTCACAGAGAAGTCCAGATGGTGTTCAGTTGAACAGGTCTGCCAGGGATTAAAGTATAACATGCTTTGAGCAGTCCTGGGGACTGGATACTGCACTATATAAGAACTTACCTTTATTTTATTTCACTTTAGAACGTACCGTAAGCGGTACCAGGGCCGACTGAGGAAGCAGACAGCTGACCTGTGCCTGCTGGCTGGACTGCCCGGAGAGGCCATCCTACAGTACCAGGCGGCCCTCGACATCCTCAAAACTGCTGCTGACTGGCTCTGGGTCGCAGGTCAGTCTACAGTAGTGCCATCTGTGAGACACTCTTAGCTCGGTACCTTCACTCAGACTCGGAGTCAGTTTGTTTGACATGTTCATAACTTCATACAGTGTGTCAAATAATTTAAATAATAAGTAAGGTCAGGTAGACCACCCCACGAATGTAACTAACAACACATTTAACAACAGGTGGTAGGCATTTTTAAAAAAATGACATATTTTGATGGTTAATGTTAATTCAGCATGCATTTTCATATATGTATATATATATATTTATTTATTTTCTTGAGAGTTCATTGTCGCTTGCAAACAGCCCTCCACTTATTTCGCTACATGCTGTAGACTTAGCGTTATAAACTTTTTACTTTTAGAACTGAAGATAACACGTAACAATGTGACTATGAAGCTGACATATTTCTGATGATATACATGTTATATTAATATTTTCAAATGACATACGATGTTCAGTGATTGAGGAACTATATTCTGTGAAGAATGAGGTAATAGCCTTTCACGTGGCTCAATTCTTATTTGATAGAGAGCCTAGTGTAAACAACAGTGCACCTTCAGTTTGGCAGGTAGACTACAGGTATATTTGCACGAGGCGAATACTGTAGTGTAAGTCAGATACTATAGTTTATGTGCTAATTTGTTGCTTCGGTGTCATGTATTGTATAAAGTAAAATTTCAGAGTCAATTGTCGTGTAAACAATCTAGACAAGAAACAGAGATTGCCTCAACATGACAATGCTTAACTATTCAGGTCTGCATGACTACTGCAGATGGCATTCCTGGTAGTTAGTAGAAATATTACCTATTTCACTTCAGTTGCTTTTTTCACCAAGAAATAATAAGTTTTCAAATAGGAACACCTGGTATATTCTTGACCTAGAATGATCAGCGGATAAGATCATGCAATTATTTTGTAATCTGGTTACCACAGTAAAGATAATTCAAAATTACCGATGAATCGTCACAATCTTCGTCAATACTTTTAGTGACAAGTCGGCGAAAACACACATTATCGCCTTCCGAAACACGCATTCGTCTAAGTCCAAATTGTCACAAAAACTGTCGATCATACGTTCCAAAACATTGTCATCGGAAACACTGCTGCAAACAGCTGTCACCATAATCGATAGTTGGCAGAAAAAATGAAATAACTTGGGAATTTTCAATAGAACAGCAACATAAACAGAAGCCTGAGTTATTCCCCTGACGTTCAATATGCAACAAGTGGTCCCACATAGCAACCAAATGGGAGTTATATTGAATGCAAGCAAGCTTATGCCTGAAACTGCTATTGCGGGCAGCCAACTACAAACGTCACAGTATGGCTGCCTGCAGTGGAGGGCTGCCGACCCGAAATGGTTAAAGATTGTTGGATTTGTTGCAGCGTGTTATGAAGGAATGTGTTCAGCCTCCGTCAGCCAGGTGGAGCCACACGTCGAGAAGACATCTTTCCAACGCAACATATCATTTTCGATGAAGCGGGGAACATCAGCCTTAAGCGAGGCTGGTTTACTAATTGGTAAGTGGTACTGTTTGACATGGGTAATCGTTTAATAGACATGATTCATATATATGGTGAATTAGGTGCACCGATTGCAACAAATAAAGTAATCAGATATTTTGCCTCGAGTCCATAAACCACAAAGAACAAGCGGTTGATCTTGTTAGTGTTAATTCATCACTGACACTGGAACTGTCTTTGATAGGTTCCTGGTTAATTTCGTTGTCTCCATTGTCTTTAATGGGGGCCGAGAACATTAGCAAGGCAGACACGCCACCACTCAAGTAAACAGAGAAAATGACAGGCTTGCAAAAGAAAGGGGAAACTGGAACAAAACAGCAAAGGTGTGACATACAGTGATGAAAAGACCTTCATCAAGACCCCGGCAGAGATAAAATGGCGCCAACAGCACCCCAAGCACAAGAAGACTGACAGCTACTACCATCTCGGCAGAGCTGACCAAGTCATTCTGTTCAGACTTCGAACAGGACACAACAGAATGAAAGCATATCTCTACAACGAAATGAAGATCAGCCAGTCCAAGATGTGAAAACGCCCCAATGAGCTACTTCAGCACTGCCCACAACAGGATGACCACAGGTGGCTTTCAAGGAAGACTTTAAAGGACACAGAAAACATGGAAGGCTGCGGAAGAGTTGGAGTGACCAAGTTAGGCAAGACACTGAACTCCCGCTTTTAACAGCAGAGCTGATGCTCTAGACAGGACAGAATGGAGGGGTGTGATATCCAGGAGGAGAGCAAGGGGTCAAATTGACCTAGGCATTTAAAGCATGACATCCACTATACAACTTTTGTTGTAAGTCAGGTGTTTTGCCGACTTAAACCGGTTTGTCGCTAATGTGCGCGGGTCTAAAGATTTGCTAAAACTTTAGTCTGTTGTTGTCCAGACTAACACAACAAAAGTCTGGCCAATTCGAAAATTTAATCGGTCAGACTTTTGTTATACAGTGTACGCGGGTAAATTGCGTGACGTCGCTAATGTACGCCGGTCCATAACACAACAACACTTTTGTCGTAACAACGAGCCAATCGCAGTGCAGCATTTTTGTCATGCGCTGTCGCCGACGACCGTGACCTACAAATCGACAATATGGCAGAGTGGCTGACGGGCGAATGCGAACTTATCGAAATGTGGCAGGCCAGTTCTCTTCAAGGTCACATTAAAAAGTTATTTCAACCGAAATGAAACCACTAACAGAGGCGTGCATGCATGCATTTAGTACAAATAACTACGCTAGGATCGCGGCAGTGACAAAAACATTTGTCGTGCGTGTGCAAAACTTGTTTCGCGTAGTGTGAGCGTTCCACCGACATTTGTCGTTTGTTGTCCAATCGCCCAACCAAAACATTTGTTGTGTAGTGTACGCTGGGCTCAAGTCGTTCTAACCATAATATAGTGGTGACGATATAGATACAGACTAGTCAGTTAATAGAATGTTGCCAAGTGCTGGAAAAACTACAACAATCATGATTAATTTTCTAAGAAAGCACAGGTGCTGCTGCCATTTCTTGATGATTATTTCAGTGTTGTCATCCCATCTAAGTTTGTTATCAAACACTGTACCTAAGTATTTGTACTTGGTGACAATTTCAATCTCTTGATCATGACTGGTGGTTGTTACTAACTCCTTGGTCTTACATACATTAAACTTTAAATAGAAGTCATCACACCACTCAACACAATCTCGTAGTGCCGAGTGGTGTGATGACTCATCAGTTTAATGATTGCCCTTACAGGGATGAATAAAGTTGTATTGTATTGTTTTGTTCCGTAGGTTCCTTGACCCGTGCCTACACCAATGGCCTTGACCTCATGGATGACCGATTGAGAAACTGCCTCTTACCACGTGACGTTGTTGACAAGTATCGCGAGGCCATGATGCATTATAGCAAGGTACGATTGCACGATAACAGCATCTATGTAATGTAGGTAAACAAACAAACCCCTCTGGACAAAGTGGACATAAGCCCCTCAGCCATAACCCTACTCCAGTCACATAATGATGCCACACTATTTTATTCAGAAATTTCAAGAATTCAAATATTCTACAATGTATTTCAAGAATTCAAGTATTCTACAAAGTATTTCAAGAATTCAAATATTCTACAAAGTATTTACATGAATAGTGTATGTCAGTGAAATGAAAATTAATGCCAACAATTCAAAAAGTGCTGTATAAGTACTGTATAAGACTATAAGTGTAAAAAACAAGTAGCAGAATATTGGGTCGGGAGACGTCCATTAAGGTTAAAGACTAACTGCTATCACAGGAGCCACCCTTTGTCTACCATTAGTACAAATCAATGATTAACTGCAAATAATTATATATATATATATATGTGTGTGTCTTGTGTCACATGCATGTGATGTGGGTGGCTGTGCTTGCAGTTCAAGAATGCAGGGATCATTGAGCTGGAGGCGTGTCTAAAGGCTTGCAGGGTCCTCATTAAACACAAGGTTCGTACAACTGAACACTTCAACTTTCACCCCTGTTCACTGACCACCAAAACACTTTCACGCTCACCCTGGGATCTGACCACCCTTACAGATGTTAGCAACTGTCCAGTGAGCAACTGTCCATGTTTCACTTGTTTATGGCGACTATGTGGGAAGTTGGGTACAGTTTCCCTCATCCTGGGTCTGAATGAATTCAAATGATTGTTTTAATGTTCACATTTCAACACTTGAGAAAACTCGACTTTGCAAATTACTAAAGACAAATAATAAATCTGAAAGAGTGTTGGTAAATTGATTACAACTCAATGGTCGATTTCAACCAATCATTCTCACAATTACACTTCCTGTCTGTTTGTGTCACAAAGCAGTTTATCACACGACATTTCATCACAAAGAATACGACATTTGGTCACACATCAGATAAAACTGTTTAATGTTTGCAGTTTGCAAAACTGAGACACACTTTAACTTAATCTTGCACATTGTCATTGACATTTGAACAAAAGTTAGACTTATAAGTGACTTATATAAAATGTTGTGTCAAACTTATGCACTGAATGTGTTGGTATATTTAAGCAAATTTTTAGTACTAAAATGAATGTTCACACAAATTTATTTGATATTTCCACTTGTATTGTAAATACAAAGAATTATAAATTTCAAGTTGAATACAGGTGAGATTTATAAGTGACTTTTTACCAAACAAAATCCACTTATATATTTTTTATTTTAATGTTAATTATAACTATTAAAATGAATATGTTCACCTGAATTTATATATTTCCACTTATATTGTAAACACAGAGAACTCTAATTTATTATTGTTCCTTTTTCTGCGACTTTATTTCCTGCGACTGTTTTCATACATTCAAATTACCAAATAGACGGGAAATGACCCCTGTTGCAACAGTCCTTGGCAAAACTGTAATATAAATGGTATTGCAGTAGTGGCAGGTTTTAGCAGACAAGTGTTTATGTTCTCTGCATGGTGTCTGAAGTATCTCTCTAATTCTACATCATGTGTATTAAGGCACACGTATTAATGGCACACATTACAGGAGTAGCTTTAAGTGCAACACTGACTGCCTTAATGAACCATCCAAATTAGGACAACTGCCCCACTATGTTGATTCACTGTTAATCCACCCATTTGGGGGCCAGGATGTTTGCCCTGTCACAAGACAGCTGAACAAATTAACACTGACCATTACATGAGCTAACATTCTAGAGGAGTCATCATGGCCACTCAGTGATCATTCATACCTGCTCACAAACCACTGACCACTGCTAATTAGAGCTAGGTGTGGATGACCACACACAGTTGGCCATTAGTGGTCATTTGTAATCAGAAGGCATTGTCTGTGTGTGTTTGATGACACCCCCAACCCCACCCCCAACCCCTCCCATCCACAGAGGTGAAGTTGCATATTTCAGTTACTGTTAGCAAACTTGAGGTTTTTATGAAATATACACGAAAAGCTATTTTCTGTAGAGTTTTATCTTTCTAAAGGGAGTCTCCAAATACGAAACAGTTGGATATAACGATTAAAACAACACAACTTAAAATTAGAACATGGTATAGAATAGAATGTACACAAACAAATCAAGATAATAGTTATCCATTTTTATTAGTTTTATTTAATTTCTATGTAACGAATTATGTTTTTCTTTATGGGTTGTAGTTTATCAGAAAATTGGTCTTTCATTCCTGTCATTATTGAAAATGATTGCTGAGAAAGCCCACTTAACATTAATTACGATTTGGTTTAAAAGTGAAAACTAACAATATTACTTGGTTGAGTGAAAGCTGAACTCCTGCGAAAGCTGGAAGACCATGTCCAGACTTAATGTGTATTGGCTGCAATGGACATCAAAGAAGCCAAGGCCTTTGGTGACAGCTAATTGTCAGTTGTCCTTCTCACTATTTATACAAGAATTTCACTCCACTGTGAGATGTCATTTGAACTGGGATAATGATTTGTCACATGGAGTTGTTTCTCTGATTTGTTGTCTCTGGCTGCGATGTTAATACCTTAAAAGGGCGTTTAAATCATTCACTGGTTAAAGAGCATACTGAAGGATGGAATTGATTGGTGTTAAAAGTTGTTGAGGGATGCGAGGGTTACACCACCTTGCTGTAGGTTGCCTTATAAAATGTGCCATTTTGGGGCATTCGTTTTGGTAAAATGTACAATGTTATTTTAGTCATGTATTCTTAAGCATCCAGGGAACTATACAGTTATTTTGCAGATATAAGTATGAAACCAAGAAATGATGTGTAAGTTATGTTAAGCAGTCTGGATAAATTGTTAGGGGATTTGTTTTGGTCTCACAGTTGTTATCCTATGTTTTATTCAGACACTTACTGAATGGACCGTGCTGTAACTTTTCAATAAACTGTATTGTGGTATGTGGCCATCACTCTGTGCAACTTGTCTTTAGAAAGTGCCTGTCAAAATGCAGTTACCTGGTGGTTTGGGAAGGATTTACAAGTCTACAGCAGTTCAAAGTTGAGTTGTCTGACTTGTTCAGAAGGAAGCCTTTGATTTCAGAGAGTGAGCTAAGTTGGCTGTTTGATTGCAATTGACCAGCAAATGTCTGGACATGGTGCTAATGATTGCATTCAAAAGCTATCACAGGGGGGTCTAGTCAACTGGTGTTACCCCCCATACAGGGCTGTGTCAACTAACAGATTTAGGGGGGGCATCTCATGAAGACCATCAACAATATTATTTTTGTACTTTAAAGAGACAGTTAATATCAAAACATCTTCTTTTGTATTCAAATAGAGACCCAGATTTCTAGGTAATATCCAACAGATTAGATTTTTTAATAGCTGCAATAAAGTATAGAAACAAGAAAAGCATAAAATTGTCTGGGGAAAATGAACGTGGCCATCAAACGTATATATCGTATTCGTTCTATTAAGCAGTAGCGCATCGGTAAGAGCTTCAGGCTCTCGACTGAGAGATCCCGGGTTCGAATCCTGTGCGGCGGTGTCGAACCTTGGACAAGTTCATTTACTCTACATTGCTTCAGTTCACTCAGCTGTATGAATGAGTACCTGGCTATGGACAGTGGTGGATATTTGTGTACGAATAGTCTTCGCGCATTAATTGCAGCGTGGCTAAATGCTTCCCAGAGAAGTCGAGATTGTGTTCAGGTCTGCCAGGGAGTAAAGTGTAAAGTGCTTTGAGCAGTCCTGAGGACTGGATACTGCACATTATAAGAACTTACCTTTACCTTTAAAGCTTACAGTACGCTTAACAAAAATTTCAGACATGAAAATATGTCAAATTTTTCATTCCAATAAGCGTACACGGGTGCTGTTTTCTTTGGTTCCTGTGGTTCCTGAATACAGCCGTCTCAGCAGAGATTTGTGCATCTCACATATGGGCGATAGGATACTAGAACACTATAAAAATCTGATAATTTAGGTCGACCTTTCAATACTGTTTCATCACTGAGCTTTGAATCCAGTGTGATATTGGTAGAAATTAAAACACAGTGATGGATTCAACAGTCACGGTTGGCACTGGGATCACTGTCACGGTGTCGGAAGCTGCTAAAAAGGTGGTGTACACTAATTAGGGCATGTACACTTTATAGAATGAATACAGTACTTCTAAAACTGTCAAGAATTTCATCAGCAGATGTACTTTTGGATGTCACGACCCATGATTAAAGGTGTTGAATTAAGTACAATAGAACAGAATAGAACTTTATTTCGGTCACAATACAATAACCAAGGTGAGAATGGATAATAATAATACAATATCTTTATTCAGGATAGCCCAACTAAATACAGTGCAAGTTATTAAACATACACTGGATCTCTTTATAGTGGGGGTGTCATACGAAAAGGTCTTCCAGGGATGATTAAACAGCATGACCACCTTAATTCCTAATCTTGTTAATGTATTAATAAATCTCTGTTCAGTAAAAAAGTGTTACATAATGCTCAAAGCAATTATATGATGTGACTCTTAATATAGTATTGGTCTATGTCTATATATTAATTGGCAAAAACCCTAAGGTCATTATGCGAATATATAGGGGTGTGGTTTTCTCGTTCATACACAACTAAGCACATCTTACATTTAATGGCAATCGAGTAAAACTTAAAAACAAAGTTTTCAATAGTGCATGAAATTATGAAACATTGACATATGATTTACCAGTACACACAATATATAACGTTGTAGTTGTATAATGTATGCAACTATGCATGCATATTAATCTATGTAATGTTGTTACCTCTCTTTGGAACTGTTTCCTCTGTACACTTTGAGATGCCCCAAGGTGTTGTTAGTCATTGTCTCAGTGGCTAATTACCCCTGACTTGTGGTTGTCTTTGTCTCAGTTCCCCCCTCTACCCACCCATTAAGTGTCTGGGAGTGAATATCACTGCTGATGAGTGAGCTCTTGTGACTGCAGGGATTAGTGGGGTGAACAGCAACCCACCCTCCAGGTAGTCTAAAAGTGGGTGTGTGGAGTGGAGGGTTTATCTTGGGCTTGACTGGGGAATATCCGTTGATGGGGTGGAAAGAATGATTCACTGTGACAGGGTGATTTGTTAGTTTTGTAGGGAGATTACTTGTTAACATTTACAAAATATATACAATTTTGTTGTTATTTATGTCATAAAAATAGTGATGATTGTAATACAAGTTATCACCAGACCGACTGTCAGACCTGATTGTTATTTAGCTGTGCCTATGTGCAATCACAACCAGCACTGCACACCTGCACACCAGCACACCTGTACACCTGCACACCTGGTGCACGTAGCAAACACCACACCATCCACAGAGTCGTCAGTAATGGCCGTAGTGGATTACTGGAAGAAGATGTTTAGTTACATTCTATAATTGTGTTTTAATATCTGTGATATGAAGTATTTATTGCAGACACTACTTGATTAAGGCGATGGATTGTGGTTATTATATGTAGTCACCGTAGTTCTTCTCATTTTCTGTGTAGCACTACCTGTATCCAAAGTGCAGACCCCCTTGTATTCAGAGTGTGTCCACTAAACACCACTATACAAAAACTGACAAGCTTGTTTTTCTGGGGTTTCACAATGGTTAATAAGATATCACTTTTCCAATAGTATTAATAACTATAAGTAAACAAATTTGTAATAATTGTTGCACCCCTGATATGTTATGTTATCTGTGCATATGATTTTGAGGTAATACTATCACTATTCCAAGCACGCATATTGTCAGAATAATAAGTACTCGGGTCTTTCGTGAGTTGTCCCCTGTCTGAGAAGGGGGAGGAGCCAGGTTAAAACAATACCTCCAATCACCCAGGTGTGTCAGGTGGTCACAGACAGCTACCTGTGTCCAGTGGTTGGTGGACACAGGCTTATGAAGCCGTTTACTGGAGCGTGACCGTGGTCACTGCCAGACCTTTGACCATGAATGTGTGATAAGCACCACTTGTCCAGTGATATTACAGTTGGTCATCTTTTGTCAACCAGTCAGTCTTGGTCATCCCAGTTTGTTTAGCTGGTGCTGACACAGTTGAGGTGTGGTCAGTCATTGAAGACCCTCTGGCTGGACACTGTGTGCTCCAAGTGTAGCAGACTCAGTGTTCAGGTGACTTTGAGGATACCTTTTGGCTACAGCCCTTTGACCACAGTGTGAAAGATTCTGACATTGGTGACCACATCAAGTGACCGGTACTGCAGCCAACCACACAATGGACAATTTGGACAATGCATGTTTGACTACTGTTTTGAATAAGTACGTTTCAAGCAACTATTGGTTGTAAAACAATCCATAAGTGACGACCGTCGAGCGGACTTTCTGTGTTATGGCAGCTGTGAGAGAGAGTTTATCTCTGAGCAGAAAGATGGATGTCAGCATCCGTAGCGAATCACTGACACCTGATCACATGACCTCAGCCGATGTCAGTCGAAACTGTGTGCCGTGTCTTGTAAGTACGGATACTTCACCATGGACGGTGCCCCCTGGTGTACAGTCACAGACTCCAGGATGTTTCGGTCAGCAGATGATACCGACATTCGGCCATGCCATGAGCAGGCCCCTGGTGTCCGTTAATACCCTATCATCAGAGCACATTGCCACACCAAAGCCAGTAACTTCAGTGGCGCCTGGGTTGTCCAAGACTGGTTGTCGTGCTTCAAATCCAAAGTTTCTGTCATCACTGATGCAATTTGAAGGCTTCGTTGACCAAGAACATGGACACGTAAGTCCGCAAGTAAGCAGGGGTAGTCCTAGGAGCAATTCAGTGTTGGGAGATGATTCAACATTGTGTGCTGCCGGGGTTGGTCGTAATCCCTTCGCTGTTGTGCCGAATTGGCCGAGTGGGACACCTGCTGGGAATCTTGGTCACTACGATGGAGTCACACCTGGATATTATCACTTGCCGTTTGGTTGGGAAACCGCTCACAAGATGGCATCGCCATTGTCATCTATTGCCAAGTCACGTTCCCTGCCAGTATCGCATGATGGGCCACTCGACTTATCACGTCCGTCGGTGAAACAAGAAGTCCTTCGTGATGACACTGTGGAGTCATCCAAGCGTGACTGTGCTGACAGTCAGAAACCTGCACGGGATGTCAGCAATGTAGGCAGTGTCAAAGTTGTGTCACATTCACCAGTCACGTCAGTGTCATCCAAGCAAAGGACATTTTGTCCAGATGACAGTTCTACCGTACGGGTCAAACAGAGGGGACCCTCGCTAGACTCGGCTGTCAACCGACTCCGCGTCTTCACTCCGGTGGCGACATTCCCACCATCAGTCACTCCTTCAGTTGTGTCACCACGTGCCCCGGTGACACTTGCTGAGACAACATCACTCACCAATGCGTATTCATCGACGAAGACAAAGTCAGCGTTCCGGATGGTGAAGACATCGCCCGTCCCTTCACTGCCACTGACGCCACCTCGTGGCACAAATGTTCGCATGAAAGAAATGCTCGTCTACGAGAATCGCCTACTGCAGATGGAGTTCCAGGAACTGGTAGCTAGCGGCAACCGTGGCATCGTCATGGCGATGGGATCATCGGTGCAGCAGCTGCAGAAGCTGTACCAGGAGTCGGTCGACCGGACCGAGACGGAACGGTTCCAGACGCTACGAGACTGCGGCGGCGAATCTCGTAGGGAGTTGGTGAACTCGCATTATGATCAACTACGCCTGCTGCTACTGAGAGACACGAGGCGCATGTTACATGGCGAGTTTGTGTTGCACAATGCGACATCACAGTCCTCACTCGCTGATCCCTCGGTGGTCTCCATGGCAACAGCAAGTCACGCTCACAACAGCCGTCCTCTCATTGACGGCAGTAACGTGAATCGCAACGTGAATCAATCGTACCCGGTCGAGTTGACCAGTCCGGACTACTTCATCGGCCGCGGCGAAAAGCGCAAGTATCTCCACCAGGGGGCGGTGTGTGTCCTCAACGAGTGGTATGAGCAGCATTTTGATCACCCGTACCCCGAGGACGACGCAGTTGACACCCTGGCTGCGAATGCCGGCATCTCAGCATCGCAGGTGAAGAAATGGATGGCGAACAAACGCGTACGATCGTGCAACACGCTCGCATTCAACGGCTCCATCCACCCGAAGAAGCTCCAGAAACTGCTCCAGTTGAAAGACTGCCCTTTGACCCCGCCCCCAGAGCCTCGTTGTGAGATCAGTACGCCACTGCCGGAGAAGTGTGTGCGTTCGAAGCGTATGCTAGACCCAGCCGCGGTGGGGTTCATGAACCAGTGGTACTACGAGCACCAGGCATACCCGTACCCCACCGAGGATGAGAAGCGGTTCATCGCCGGCATCACCGGCGTCACGGCAGCGCAGGTGACTTGCTGGTTCGCGAACAAGCGCAACCGTAGCCACAACACAAGGAAGCTGTCGGCCGCACACATGCTGCATAAACTTAACCGCAAGCTGCATATATATAACACAATGCAGCACAATCGGATGTCGACCGCGGCGTCATGTGACAGCGTGCGATCGGACATGTCACCGTGTGAGATTGCAACCAATCAGGCGTTGACACAAGTCAGTTAAATGTAATGATGTTAATGATGAGAGTAAATAATGACAGTGAACAATGACAGTGAAAAATAGATGACATCATGACAGTAGTATTGCTGCTCAAGTGAATAGGAGTATTCCTGTCATCATTCTGTGCGACTACTTAACTCAGGTTGACTCATGACTGTATTGGGGTTGTACAGGTATATTTTATCTGTTTACAATGAAGGAATTATTACGTAGAGAGCATCAGTGGAAAATTGTAAATATGCTTTCTTTTATTTACCACTGTTATTTTTGTATTAATCATATAATTTAAAAAAATGGAATTCGTGGTGGAATATAGTAGTTTGTCTTTGGAAGATACATTCAACTGGGCAAGATTGGGACATACTCAGATGTTTTTGATCCAAATTTAATTTCTTGCTTTCGTCATCTTACTACATATGATGTTCTGAAACTTGACACAGTGTGATAATAAAGTTGTTATCAGGAATTAGCTTGTCCATCATTTTGTAAAGATACAATGTGAAGTCTGTAGATGCATGAAGCACAAGTATCTATTGGCATTGTAATGAAAAAAGCCAAGAACATTTCGTACATCAGTTTTGTGTTTCACCTGCTGTTGAAGATAGGAATTCTGTACATAATTCTCTACCAAAAAAAAATGTTTTACAAATGATACATACCTGTTTTGTTATCTTCATTATGTAAAAAATAAGATATTTTTGCTAGAATCTAGATGAGATGAATAAGTGTTGATTAATCTCTATGAGACGAGTCACATGATCCGTGATGCACAGTCACACGGTCCGTGATGCACAGTCACATGGTCCGTGATGCACAGTCATATGACCCATGATGCATAATCACATGATCCATGATGCACAGTCACATGGTCTGTGATGCGTAGTCACATGATCCGTAGTGCACAGGCACATGGTCCGTGATGCACAGTCACATGATCCATGATGCACAGTCACATGGTCTGGGTCCAGTTCCAATAAGAAGCTCTCGACTTCCTGGAATACCAGTATAAATACCCATTCAACCATTCGTAAGAGCCGCTGAGCGGTATTGTGTATTCAAATAACTACGTCTACTTCCCAAACATTCCATGAGCAGCGTGCGGCTGAACTAAAGACCACCAGAACTTGCCGGCAAGCAATGTTATCGACTGAGCCTATCTTCAGAGTTTCGCCTGGTGATCTGCCAGTGTACTGAGACTGATGTAATCAGCAGCGCCCCCTGGTGCACAAGCATGATCAATATTAGTTTGCTGTAAATTGTAATAGTATCCCTGTTTCGTCCCGCACATGGGACATTACCATACACTTTCCATCCAGATCAGATTACTGTCAAAACCCTCATGAAGTGACAAAGCACTAAAGTTTTGTGTAATGTTCGTGTATGTGTAGAGTTTCTGTGTGGAGTTACGAAAAGCATTTGTGCTTTCGTGCATTCATAGTTTTACATATATCGATATATGCATACCAAGTATGTGCACGCATTCACGAGCATTTACGGGTGTGCATGCGTGCACACATGCAAGTGTACATACACGCACGCAAGCACGCCCACACACTTGCATATACAGTATGCACACGTGTAAGAGAGCTGAAATCAAAGTTATTCACAGTTGTCCCTTTTAATTACTTCTTGTTATGACAAATATTGGACTTGCATGTATTGAACACATACTCATATATACTTTATTTCATAGACAGCAAAAATGGGTAATTTTTTCATTAAAAAAGTACGTGCAGTATAAATCAATAACGTGTGTGAAGTTCGTGAAATTTACATACCTCAATAAAACAATTCCCAAACCTGATACTCCTCAATTAATGTTTTGTTAATGTTGGTGCATTGAGGTTACTAACAACTAAGTTGATATAATAGATGTGCAGTCGGTCATTGTCCACTGCCATTGGTTGTTAGGTCTGTAAGTGCAGGATACATCAAATTTAGTTACATCATTCACGCAGTAGTCACAAAATCGATCAGACCTGACGTAGCCAGCTATCGTTGGCTTGTGCGCAGAATAGGCTTCTGCGACTTAATACTTAATGTGTTGTGTTTGTAGAAGTTCCTAGATGCGTCAGACTTCCTGCAGAATGTGGTGTACATCAACATAGACTTGACAGAGGAGGAGAAGGTTGGTCTCTGGATCTACCCGCTTCTTCAAGACATTGTTTGATATTTTACTACCAACAAATGTGTCTTGATCAGTGTAGAATATATTAGGGTGATACAACAATATCATCTTCATGAGTGGCACTAAAGACGCCTTTTTTACTAATTGTTTTTAAAACTTGACGATCGTCATTAATTATTCATACATTTATTATAATTAATTTATTGTTATTATTTTAATAGCATGTATACATGTGTTTATATAAATTTAATTCTATAGGACAGTATACCGGTAGTTGATTTTACATTTTTTATTTTTGCATATTTTAGTACATTAGTATTTTAAAATATATATGGTTTCACATGTTATTAATTTATTTGTAATAACCATTGTACAGTGTCCCAGAACAATTATTTGGATGGAGCGCTATATAAGAAATATATTATTACAATTATCTAACTATAATCGACCTAGCGTATGTATCTTAACGTTACCCCCTTAGACGGCTTGAACCTTGAACCTCGATGCCAAGCTTTCAGGGATTAATCAACAATTCCAAGAGTAGGACGTTATACCTATATCTTCTCAAAATACCCCATATATGACAAAACACCTTCAGTTCATTCCTTTACAATGCTGAATGCAAAACGTAATACGCACGTACAGTGGAACCCCGGTATTACGGTCACCCATGGGACTGGACCAAAGTGACCTTAATCAGGACGTGACCTTAATAGTGAATTGTGGACTGAAGCATCACAGGAATTGGAAAAACCTCGCCATAGGCCTACATATGCATGCCAGTTTAACAGCAATGAACATTAAGCAATGAAGTATACATGTATTGCCCTGTGGGGTGTAGCATATGTTTTATTAATGGATACAGTTACTTGTCTGATGAACTGGTCAACAGGAACTTTGATTACAATTAGCATTTATATACACACAAGCTCATACAGACACCAGACATTGCACAATGTTTGCGTATTGATGCTACTGATAGCGTTGTGGACTTTGTTATACATTATGGGGGCTCATACATTGTACCACTTAGTGTCATTCTTGGTACAATATAATTATTTGCTGACACAATGTTTGTTTTGATATTTACAGATTTAAATCCAAGTACGCGTTGCATGAATGCAAATAGTTCAAACTTTCTTAATTTTAGATTAAGTTTTATAATATCCACCAGAGGCGCCACAGGATATTTCGGGTAACGTATTATCACTCAGTCACACCAGTAAAATAACGCGATGACTTAGTTTTATAACAATTTACACAAAACACATTGCTTTATCTTTCAAAATCAAGACACCTACGCTATTTCAAACAGACATCTTCGAACATTAAACAAACATCCAGACGCCAAACATATGGTGCCACATTGTGAGCGTCGAAGATTTGTCTGTAACATCTGCTCAGCCAGTAACAATTCGACTTCCAAGCCACATATTCGAGGCAAAGGATAACTGGGGTTTTGCATATTTTTTGTGTTTTCAATATGCCAGTTGCCGAGTAAACATCCAGAGGCCAAGTTCATGGCTTCGCACTGTCAGCGTTATCTTTGGTGGGTGAACACCCGGCCGCTGATCGGCGGCATTAGCCCCCAGTCTTGGCTTCCCGGCTGTGGCTGACCATAAATGTTGGGGTAATCTGCTGGCAATATCATCGTTTTGCACTGGGTCACTGACCGTATTCCTGGATAGCAAGGTGACGGGATTAGCAGAACTAACGTTCTGTCTTACTGTGTAAATAATTTTGGACTGTCCCAAGGTGACCTTAATGGCGAGGTGACCAGATTACCAAAGTGACTGTAACCCGAGGTTCAACTGTAATACGTAAAACATAACGAGCATATGATACGTAAAAGGTACCGTAACAATCACAGGAACCATGCACACGCAGCAAAAACTTTGGCAAAACAGTCCCTGTGTCATAGACTTGGCATCATGGACAAGACACTGTCACTGACACAGTAATGCTTATGTCTACTCTCATACTAATAGCATAGCAATACAACATGTTACAGAAATAATTAGGGACTATCTTAGGGTGACTTTAATTGTGAGGTGGCTGTATTACCGAGGTGACAGTAATGCGAGGTTCACCTGTATCTCTGTTGTCTCCGTAGATCGAGCGTTACAGCGTCCTGGCAAGCCTGTATGACCAGCTCCAGATGCAGCGCAAGGCAGCGTTCTTCAGGCGCATTGCCGCCATGCAGTGTGTACAGGATGGTGCCCGCACCGCGTGGCAACAGTGCTACAACCTCCTGCTACAGGCCTATGGCGGGTACAAGATGTCTGTCGACCCCAAGGTCTTCCCTCATGGTCAGTCGGAGGGACGAATGGGAGAGGGAGGGCGGAATATGTGACCTGCTACAGTGTATTAGTAGGAGGCAGTCTGTTTTTAGTTTTTCATTTATTAATGTAATATTCTTCAGACTAGGCCAACTACGTTGAAGGTATACTGCCTGCAAAATTGTATTTAGTAAGTCCGTAACAACGTTTGCAATTTGAAAGGTACAACCACGGGTACATGTTCAAATAGTAAACCAAACGATCAGTTTCAAAACAAACTTTATTGACAATACGGCCGAGTCGGGCTGAGTTAACTGTTACACCCATTGATGTTCAATGTTGTCCCATTTCCCACATTCAACACAGTAGACTTCCTGTTACAAATTACTGTGCCCGCTAATTCCGGGAAGAGGAACTGACTGGCTGCCTTTAAGTTGCACAGACGTATTCTGCACACGAATAAAAACAGCTGTCTACGTTATATCCCATCAACTTTGTGATTTTTGCAGAAAAGTATCTTTCAATGTCCTGTTAAATTTCGTTGATAAATAATCCAAAAATAACAAAATACTTAATGTACAGTTGCTGTGAGCATCATTCTTTTTCACATAGCCCAATTTTTAAAGCTAGTTTTTTCAAATGTCTTTATTTAAAGTTTGCTTAATTTTTTAGCAATAAATAAAAAACTACTGAAGATATTTCAACAAGTGAGGTACCATTTTAAAGCTCGTCATCTATGGAATCCAAAATGGTACAAAACTCTATTTCTCAATTTCTGAACTTAATACCTATTTTACTGTGACAGGTGAAATATGGGAGAGGGGAAGGTTGGGGGAAGTTGGGTGAAGGTTGGGGAAGGACGTTAAGGAGAGTTGGATGAAAGCAAGGACTGGGAGTTATTAAGGGAGATGGTGGTCCGGGCAGGTGGGAGAAAGAGGGGTGAAACACAGAGGGGGAATTTAAAGATTACTAGAAAGGATTCTCCAATGGGTGTTGGTAAATAAGAAATGGCTAAAGGAAGCAGATGTGGTGTAAAGTACACTCAAAGTAGAGGATATAATATACAAAATCAATAAGTGGGAATATTAAAAAATCTGTTCCTTGTTTTTCATTTATTAATTTATGTAATGTTCTTAAGACTACTAACTATGTTGAAGGTAAAGTGCCCGCCAAATTGTGTTTAGTAAGCCCATAAGGTGATGACAACATTCGCAGTTTGGAAGGTTTGACCATGGAACTTATATCCAGTTTAAAAATAAGCTTTATTGGTAACACGGCTGAGTCGGGCTGAGTTAACTGCAGTCCTCTTTGATGTTCAACAATGTCCCATTTTCCCATGTTTAACACAGCAGACTTCCTGTTACAAATTACTACGCCCGCTAATTCCAGGTAGATGAACTGACTGACTGGCTCCTTTTAATAGATAATTTTAACATTGTAGATCAATTTTTAAAATAAATTGAACTGAAATATCCTGTTGTGTGACGACCAGTGGTTTGTGTTTGAGACAGACGTCACTCATGGCTGGCCTGTCCTACAACTCCGAGTCCTACACGAGATCATCTACTCCGCCCGCAAGATGGCAGCACCCGCGATAGCCATCAGGTGCGACATTCGGACATTTCTAAATATTCCGTTTAAAACTAATATTACGATAGGTCAATTTAAACGTTTCATGTTAAACATTATTATTCTTGTTGAGAAGTATTCTGAAAGGTAACCTCAAAATTTGTCACGTCTGTTCCACAGTAATTGTTTTGAACATGTGTTTATGTTCTTTCTGTATGTTTTAAATATGTATGTTCATCTAATTATAATTGGGCTAGCGTATATATTCAGTATATATGCCTGTATGTGTGGGGGTAACGTTCCCCCCAACGCACCTCGGCCGACAAACTTTCAGGGGTCCATCTCCGACACATTGGAAAAAGTAATGCGTTTATTTTTTTAAATTCCCATTTGTTAAGATTTTTTTAATGGTTTTAGGGTTGTATCGAATGTTAGATGGATGTAAATTGATTGTTCATAATGTAAATTGATTGTTTATGGCGTTACGTGAGGAACAGTTGGGGAGATTTTATTAATATTAAACTTGTGTTGATGTAAAAAACTGTTTCAAATTTATTTACATCACAGCAAACGTCAATTATGAATACTCGGGGAAACCATCTTCTGTGCCTCTGTCTATTTCTTGCCATCCAAATGAGGCCAGTTTTGCCAGGTCATGTAATCATCAATCTTCTAAAACTGGCTTAAAACACACGGTTACATGAAATACGTTCGGTTTGTGCAGGGAATGAGATTGAGTGAGTTTAAATATTAATAACAGTAGTGTCATATATATAATAATACCAAGGATAACACATAAAATCACACAAAAATACACTTATGTCCAATGTGGTCCTTTGTTTCCAATGTGGTCCTCTATTTCCAATGTGGTCCTTTATTTACAATGTGGTACTCTGTTTCCAATGTGGTCCTCTGTTTCCAATATGGTCCTATGTTCCAATGTGGTCCTTTATTTCAAACGTGGTTGTCCATTTCCAATGTGGTCCTTTATGTCCAATGTGGTCCTTTATTTCCAATGTGGTCCTTTATGTCCAATGTGGTCCTTTATTTCCAATGTGGTCCTTTATGTCCAATGTGGTCCTTTATTTCCAATGTGGTCCTGTGTGAGATAACTTTAAAGACACAACACTGAGAGATATTTTGCTTTCAGGCACCTGACATTCCTACTGCACGTGCTGTTTGATCACCTGACCTCCCAGCAGCGAATAGAAATCGCCGGGGTGTTGGAGTCGTACACGTGTCGGGGTGAGGGCACACACCAGTCTCTCGCCCTCGACAATGGGGTGATTCTACCCCCCGTACCCCTTCTACGCCTGCCCACCGTAATGTAAGCAATGTTGTACATCTTTATATCGTTTCTTAGTCAGATGATAATGTATGAGTACTTGGGTAATTAAATATTATATATGTAAGATGATTGATACTGATACAAAATTGTGCTACAACTGAAAAATAGGAATATTTATATCTGCCTCAAAATTGGGATGTTTTAGATTTTTTCTCCGTGTGCTGATATAGCAATTTTTTTTATAAATACAAAAAAGAGGAACTGTCAAAATACATTGTAGGGTTGAAATTATTGAGTCTTGTTTTTTTGTATTTTTAGAAACAAAGACGTCACTACCAGTTATTTTAACCCTCGTAGTATCTTGGGCAAAAATTAGGCCCAACCGTATCTGCCTTTGTTTTAAATATTTTAAATTCCTTCACACGTAATTGACACGCGAACCTTTGGAATCTAAGGATAGCTGTTTTTTCGAGATCGTGTATATTTATTCATGAGCATATTCAGTGACAGCTATTCACAATCTAACTTACAAAACACGTGTCGTAGTTGACGCCCGCCCACATTTTGGTGATTTTGCTATGTCCTGCCTACTGAATTTACGCATCCATTCATAAAATCTAGACCCCACACACATGGTTTCGATGGAAAGCTCTGTCATTGGCTGATCTGCCAAAATGACATCAGTGGGCTGACTTAATTCAGCGAATCAGAACCATGGTTTCAAATGTAGCGTCATTAGCCCTCCAAAGCGAAAGTCGAAAACAAAAGCAGTGTTCTTGTACAAAGACTTGAGGACTGGATACTGTGCTATACAAGAACATACCCTTTACGTGTGATTGTTGTTGACAGAGTGTTCCGACCGCTGGGTCTGCCGCCACATCTCCAGCCCATCAAGCGCAAGTCAGCCTCTGAATCTTCCCGCACGGCTAGCCCCTTCATTTACTCTCCCATCCAGCTGGGACCCTCTCCCCGGGCGAGGTCTGCCTCAAAACTAGGCAAGTCTCTCCTTTGTGTGTCCTTACAAACATTGCAGATGTTCCATGGAGCCAGTATCTTGCAAACACCACACATATCTCATAGAACCGGTAGCAGTGTCATCTCTGCTGGTTTGTAGGCTAAACTGTGCTTTGTCACATCTTCCTTGATGATACGTGTCCTGGTTCAACATTGGCTGGATAGAATTCTGTTTAATTTATGGAACTCTGAGCGGAAGCAAATAAATATATATGGATATTACTAAAGTAGCAAAATAAGAGATACAAAAACTGGGAATAATATGTTAAGATGAAACTATCATTTGAGGTTATTGTTGCAGAGTTTTTATGGGTGCAAGGTGAGGTTTGTGAAGTAGAACTTCACCTGCACAATCCCATGGCCTCGGAACTCAAAGTTCTCGAAATGGTAAGTGAGAGTTTACACCGTCCCATTTCATCCATAAAGCTGACCATCCAGACACATAGTACAGAAGTTGGCTATCAGAGAGGGAGAGAGAGAGATTCTACATGTTCTTAGATTTTCTACTTTTATTAGTATTAAAATACAATTTAATGTTGCATCTGTCCATATTTTTTGCAGTCCCACTTTTTTATACAATGTACATCATTACATTCATCTACAAATGTATACGTTACAGTCATGAACAACTATGTACACATTACAGTTGTGTATAAATGTATACATTATACCTGTATTCAAACATACATCACAAATAAACTAGAAAACTAATGTGACGCATGTTATTTTGTTAATACTGTTATTGTTATGTTGCTCTTTCTTGGGTGATAAACTTTAGAGGAAAAGTGATAAAAAAAAAAATTTCAAACTTCACTAATGGTTAAGGGTTTTTCTGATTTTAGGGATTGTGATATGAGTGGCATAAAATCATTGTTAAACTGTTATATGGGCCAATGTCCCAAAAATTGTACAATTAGGTTTTAACAGGTCCAAAAATAAATGTTTAATTCTGAACAATTAAGTTATATTTTCTCATTGTACTTATATTGACGCATATTTTCCATAAATGTAATATGGGTTACTTTTGTTATGACAGTCACTTGAAGTCAAACATCATTTTCATCGCGTGTCCAGTGTCATCGTCGAAAAATTACAATATTTGCTACAATTAGAGCATTTTAAATTACATGTAAAGGGGAAAATGTTTTTGGATCATCATCATTGGTACATGCCATTTAATAAGAATCAAGAAGTAGACGATTCAATTTGACTTGGAAACATTCCTTTTCCTCATTGTTACTTTGGTGATAGTTTTTTTAACTCTGTTGTTTCTTGGAATGGCCTATTTTCAATTAGTGCAGCTCTCTCAGAAAAGTGTGTGGAATTATAACTGATACATAATCAGCAACCCTGATCAGTTATCTTTGTGTGTGCCAACTGTCATATGCGTCCGGGGATCGAGACTAAGCAAACTGTGAGCTAAGAAATGGGTATATACTGATGACACTGGACACGGCAATGTAGCTTTAAGTGAAGACAATCATTATACTTCGTCACAAATTACAAAACAACTACGAACACCATTTTAAACATGCAGCGACGTGGACAATAATGTCTACAATAATGTCTACATTGAATTCTTATTGTTCCTTATAGTCAGTCAAAGTATATTTCTGCACCTTCTTCGTACCATCTTTCACGGCATTCTTCTTGCCTGGTAGAAGTGTACAATTATCCGGTCTCTTCATGAACTCCTTCACGTGTAACCGCATACGTCTGGCCTTCAAGTGTTGTGCTGTATTTTGTCCTGCGAAGCCATTCTTGCAGAGAACGTATCGTCGGTCTAGGTTGCAACTTCTTCGTGACCATGCTTCCTGCCCGACTTCTCTTCAGGTGACGTCCTGTGAAGAGTGACTGCCTTTTCTTGACTGGAATATCTTGCATTTCCATCACAAGTGATTCATGGGCAGCGAGAACCTTTCTCACTTCTTTGTTTCGCGAAGAGTTCAATCCGTCCTTCCTCATTATTATGTCAGCGTTGTCAAAAACGGTGTTTATGGGAGTCGTATCAGTTCTTGTTTGCCCTGATCCTTCTTTCTGATTACGACTAGAGCGCTTTAAATGATTCTCCAAAACCCATACACGTCTTTGCAGCCTCTTCGTCTTCACCTTCAAGGCGTTTAGCTTCTTTTGGACAGATTACCTCCTTTTCCTGGGTAGGTTTCCAGCAGTCGGTATTTCAGCTGTCACATCAGCTCCTAATTCTTGTGCTACTGATGAATGTAGTTAGGGAAAATTCATCTTCACGACCAGGGTTTCTCTGAAGGAAACAAACAAGGACACAGGTTGTACTTAAGTTAAGAAGACAGCAAATTCCAATGTTCTTATAACATAAACTATGAATATTAAACTGGAATTATATGTTTTTGAAATTACGGTTTACAAATATGTGTTAGTGTCATAATGTAACAGAAATAAGTATAAATCACCACGCGGGCGGTAGTCTGTGAGACCACTGAAAAGTTGTGTCCATAACAAGAACATCGGTTGTCATCATAGCCCATGCAGTTGGTTTGTAAACGATAGCAATCCTCCACTGTGACCTATATATTACACGGAAGAAACCTGCCTTATTTAGCATGCACTACATAAAGCAACACATGCAGCAGAAAAACATACATATATAATAATAATTCCGTTTTTTATAGCGCTTTTTAAGTAGGTAAATACTAATCAAAGCGCTTCACATACTAAAATGACGTGTTGGCTAAATGTTAAAATATAAATTAATTAAATAAATAAGCTAAGATAAAAAAAAATACATAAATAAAAATAAATAAATTAGAGTGTAAAAATACAATTTCAAACAATTAAATTAAAAACCAATCAATACTGTAAAATAGAAACCAGTGTCATTTAGATGTTGCAGCAATGCTTGCATCAAGGCATGTAGTGCATGCGAAATAGATGGGTTTTAAGTTTCCGGAAAGCCACCAATGTTCCAACCGATCGCACACACTTTGGCAAGCTATTCCACATATGTGAGCCTGTCACTGCAAAGCTGCCCTGTCCGATAGTTCTCTTAGACACCGTCACCGCGAGAAGCGTTGCGTCACTCGCCGATCGCAATGCACATGTGGGCGCGTTGCGAACTATTGTACAGTTGAGGTAGTTCGGGGCTAAGCCATGCAGGATCTTAAATATGTCAGTACATATCTTGAAAGTAATTCATATACATATAGGACCACAACTCATCAAACATTTATTGTAGGAAACAAACAAATACCCACCACCCTAGAGGCGACCGCCACGGATCCACTGATCACTGTAGTTCCTACATATTAAAGTAGAATGCGCTCTCAGCAGTCTTTCTCGGTAATCCCACAGATGACGCTGGACACGCAGTGACGCTGGACATGCTCCAATATCGGTTTTATCCTTATTTGACCAAGAAATATTGTGAATATTGCTATTGCCATTGTTGGGGTTATAGCATGGTGGTTGCTGGTATGTAAAAAAAAAAAAAAAACGGCGTACGTTTTCTATTGTTTTTAAGATAGCCTTTTCTATCTATGACATTGGACACGCAGCTAAAACGTCACTCCATATTTTTTCTACTTGAACGTGTTATATTTTTGTCGAATTTAGGTTTAGACCAATATTTTTGCTGTATATCATTTACTTAATTTGTAGGAAAAGAATACATGTATAGGTATCCTACAACAACAATAATAAATTAATGTAATTGACCCGTGTAAACCGATGACGCTGAACACGCAAAAATTTGTCATTATAGAAAACGCAGTGTACATTTTTTAGTTTTAATTTTTTAAACATCACTTTTTTACTGTACATACCCAATACATACTCCATTTGCCCAGTGAACTCAGAACAAAATAAATACAGCACAGTTTTTGTATGGCACTACTTCAAACTTTGGAAACTTCAAATGGACACGTCATTTTTGCCGTTTTTGGCAACTTACGGCCAATTTGTCATTTTAAAAATTAGCTGTCAAACCTTACATGTCCTGAAAGAACGTAATGACATCAATATATGGTGAACATTTTGTTAGGCTGACTTTATAATTGACGATGTGAGAGACAAAACACACGATTTTTGTCAATTGTACACTTTTTGAGACATTGGCCCATATATCTCCTACCGTTGCCAGTTTCCCCCCAACCTTTGACCTCCAAACTCGTTACACCCCGCCTCTGTCCCCAGGGCTTGTTGACGGAGAACGCAGCTTTCAAGTCGTGTCCAGTGGACTGGTCACTGCCTGCGGAGTCGGGCGTGTCACAGATGAAACTGCGGGGAACACCTGAGGAGGCCGGCGAACTCCTAATTACAGGTATGCAAATGAGTTGTTTTAGACATATCCAATATGTGATTTTTTACCTCGTAGAGGCTTTCGTTGATGTGACACACCAACTTCTTCAGTGCATGTGACGTGTGACGCCACCGTACATGTCAGATACTTTACGATTCCCCTCGTCACGGTTGATCGAACATAGAAAGGATGTTGACAACACAAGGAAAGAGAAATACGCGAGGAACGAGAAAAAGATCAATATCAGCCATCAACAAACCCCCCCTCACAGACCACGCAACAACACAACATCATATCATAGACTGGGAGGGAGCGAAACTAGTGGACAAGGAAGTCAACAGAAGAACGCGGCAAGTAAAAGAAGCCACATGGATCAGAAAGGCCAGGACACCAATCAACCGAGACGAGGGGAATTATGAACTATCTCGCATGTACGATGACGTCATATGCCATATGTACTGAAACAGTTGGTGTGTCACATCGACAAAATTCTCTGCAAGGAAGCATTCATGTATTGGGTATGTCTAAAAAAACTCATTTGTATAGAAATGAACCATCTGGAAAAATGTTCAACAATCTTCAGTTTTTTCATAATATAATAATATATTTTATTTGATATAACGCCAGATCCAAATTTGTTGATGGTGCTTCACAACATATTAGAATACATAAAATAGCGTAGAATTAAAATATATTAAAAAATGTATTTAAATACTAATAATAATTGAATTTTTCTTGTAACACTTCACTTTTTAAGAATTCATTTATTTAAATTGTGAGGAAATTACGTTTAAATTCAACTACTTGTTTAAGTTATTTTTTATCGTAAACTTTTTTATTTCACTTGGTGTTATTTTGTTAGCACATTTGAGCAGGTTTTAATTATAAAACATGGTGTTTTATAAGTGTATACTAATAAATAAATAATTATATTTGTAGAATTTAAGTTTGTTATCATTCTGCCTGCAATTTTTAGTTCTCCACAATGTTTAGTAACTATTTTATAATATAATATGTTTTTTTTTAACAAGGCGGACAACAAGAAAAACAAAAAGTTGATTTTGACCCCAAAATATAAAAAAATTTGACACAGTAGACATATCAGGTATATACATTTTCACAAATAAAATAGATAATCACATAATACTGTGTGTGCGTACCATTTTTTGAAACCAGTATAGTAATCAATTAACAGAAAAGCACCTTTTAATTTTATAACAAATAGCGGGGTCAGTGGCTCCAATTAAGACATTGTTACTATCATAGGAGCCACCGCAGTTATAACAAATAATTTTTTTAACGTATAACGGCCTTTTAAATTACATGTCTATCCAAATTATATAATCATGTGAATTATATATGGCAGTAAATGTTCTTTATAGCGATTTAAATATTCCAACTGTGTATGTACTTCACTACTAAAGTTTTCATCCATTTATTAACAATTAACATTTGCATTTCAGGTTACAGCACCAAGGTGCTTGGCGTGCGCAGTCACTGTCGACTGCGTGACTTGCCTCGGATGGTTGCCGCACGCTTCCATGTTACCATTGTGCCAGCGTTGCCATGGTTACAAGTAACAACATCGTTGTCGAAGGCTGATGACTTCAGCAGTCTGGCTGACGGGGCCAGTGTGGTGACCAGTGCTGTGGTCAATGTGTTTGGTGGACAGAGGTAGGTGACCATAGGACGGGATAGTTGGTCGGGCAGACTGTGTCTTGTTAGACTCAACTTGGTTAGGGATCATCTCAGAACGTTGATGTCCGATATCAGGTGAAGTTACTTTTGTTTGGGGGAGGGGGGTTCAGAGGCAGTTTTGTTTGGCATCGGACATCAATATTTTACGCTTCGGAGTGAGTGAGTATTAACATTTTCCTCCTAGATAGGTTGCATCTCTGCATCTCTAAACTTATAGGGATTAATCAATGACCCTTCTTTGGAAGAAAAGTAACACCTTTCCTTTTGTAAATCACTGGTGGTTAAGGTTTGTCTCTGGTTTTAGGGATTGTACTGTTCGTTAAACACATGTAAATAAATTGTTCATATGTTACGCATATTTTCTGCAATTGTTCCAATGCCACGAAGACCGCTGAGGGATATGCTATGTAATTGTTCCAATACCACGAGGACCGCTGAGGGATATGTTATGTAATTGTTCCAATGCCACGAGGACCCCTGAGGGATATGCTATGTAATTGTTCCAATACCACAAGGACCCCTGAGGGATATGTTATGTAATTGTTCCAATGCCACGAGAACCGCTGAGGGATATGTTATGTAATTGTTCCAATGCCACGAGGACCGCTGAGGGATATGCTATGTAATTGTTCCAATGCCACGAGGACCGCTGAGGGATATGTTATGTAATTGTTCCAATGCCACGAGGACCGCTGAGGGATATGCTATGTAATTGTTCCAATGCCACGAGGACCGCTGAGGGATATGCTATGTAATTGTTCCAATACCACAAGGACCCCTGAGGGATATGTTATGTAATTGTTCCAATGCCACGAGGACCGCTGAGGGATATGTTATGTAATTGTTCCAATGCCACGAGGACCGCTGAGGGATATGCTATGTAATTGTTCCAATGCCACGAGGACCGCTGAGGGATATGCTATGTAATTGTTCCAATACCACGAGGACTGTTGAGGGATATGTTATGTAATTGTTCCAATCCAACGAGGACCGCTGAGGGATATGTTATGTAATTGTTCCAATGCCACGAGGACCCCTGAGGGATATGTTATGTAATTGTTCCAATGCAACGAGGACCGCTGAGGGATATGTTATGTAATTGTTCCAATGCCACAAGGACCCCTGAGGGATATGTTATGTAATTGTTCCAATGCCACAAGGACCCCTGAGGGATATGTTATGTAATTGTTCCAATGCCACAAGGACCCCTGAGGGATATGTTATGTAATTGTTCCAATGCCACGAGGACCGCTGAGGGATATGTTATGTAATTGTTCCAATGCCACGAGGACCGCTGAGGGATATGTTATGTAATTGTTCCAATGCCACAAGGACCACTGAGGGATATGTTATGTAATTGTTCCAATGCCACAAGGACCCCTGAGGGATATGTTATGTAATTGTTCCAATGCCACAAGGACCGCTGAGGGATATGTTATGTAATTGTTCCAATGCCACGAGGACCCCTGAGGGATATGTTATGTAATTGTTCCAATGCCACGAGGACCGCTGAGGGATATGTTATGTAATTGTTCCAATGCCACGAGGACCCCTGAGGGATATGTTATGTAATTGTTCCAATGCAACGAGGACCCCTGAGGGATATGTTATGTAATTGTTCCAATGCAACGAGGACCGCTGAGGGATATGTTATGTAATTGTTCCAATGCAACGAGGACCGCTGAGGGATATGTTATGTAATTGTTCCAATGCCACGAGGACCGCTGAGGGATATGTTATGTAATTGTTCCAATGCCACGAGGACCCCTGAGGGATATGTTATGTAATTGTTCCAATGCAACGAGGACCGCTGAGG
The DNA here is from genome assembly GCA_963995525.1 of Escarpia spicata. Lineage (NCBI taxonomy): Eukaryota > Metazoa > Annelida > Polychaeta > Sabellida > Siboglinidae > Escarpia > Escarpia spicata. The sequence goes on from OZ023209.1 coordinate 55,271,280, forward strand.
GATATGTTATGTAATTGTTCCAATGCCACGAGGACCCCTGAGGGATATGTTATGTAATTGTTCCAATGCCACGAGGACCGCTGAGGGATATGTTATGTAATTGTTCCAATGCCACGAGGACCGCTGAGGGATATGTTATGTAATTGTTCCAATGCCACGAGGACCCCTGAGGGATATGTTATGTAATTGTTCCAATGCAACGAGGACCGCTGAGGGATATGTTATGTAATTGTTCCAATGCCACGAGGACCCCTGAGGGATATGTTATGTAATTGTTCCAATGCCACGAGGACCGCTGAGGGATATGTTATGTAATTGTTCCAATGCCACGAGGACCGCTGAGGGATATGTTATGTAATTGTTCCAATGCCACGAGGACCCCTGAGAGATATGTTATGTAATTGTTCCAATGCCACGAGGACCTCTGAGGGATATGTTATGTAATTAGCATTAACATAAAAATCATTGTAACAAACTTTATTTACTAATAATCCGGGAAACTGTTATCTGTGTGTATGTACCACCATCCAGAGGATGGGAAGTTTTGCTAGTCAGTACAATGTACATTGAAACCAGTGAAGATACTGGGATGGACAATATCTCTGTAATCCTGCAAGACTCTCAAAGGTAACTTCATCTCATAGTAAACAACAGTGTTGAGTAATAAATGGACCAAGTATTACCAAACCAAATAGGGAGTAGAGCATACGTGGGTAGACGGAATGAATTGACTGGCTTGGGTATTATTCGGAACTGATCTGTTTCAGTTGCGTGTGCCAAATCCAGCTGCACAATTGTGGGAGAGAGCCTGTGGAATCCATTGATGTTTCTTTGGACTCGAGGATAGATCCAGGTATTTCTGTTGTACATCTGTAAGATTTATCTCAGATAACTGCGGGTAGTTTTACATGAGTTGAATTTAAACGCTCTGGATTTTAGCTCTTCATCTATATTTCAGTAATCTGTTTGAACGTGAGATGGGGAAAGTTCACAAAAAACAAGAAATACAGTGCCCAGATCAGGAATCCATATGTATATATATACTGAAATAATTAGCTCAAACTGTTTCCTGCTTGTTATTTTAAACAGTGTACAAGTTTAAATTAATAGTTAAACAGATCATAATTGTATGTAGTGTCATACGAGTTGTATGATAATTTTCTTTTGGTTTGGGAAAAATGTACTTCAGAAAATGAAAACGTTGAATAACTTTACCAAATTATCTTTACAGGAAACAGATGTCTAATGAGGATTTGTTATGCAAAACTTGATTCCTAATATAGTATTCCGTTGTTGACAGAACTGCTAGATCGGGTGCTGCATTGGGACCAGACTACCATCAGGCCAACATTACCGCTACTGGCAGACAATGAAACTAGCTTCACGCTCCACATCCAGGGGGCGTCTGACTTTATTGCACCTACATGTCGCAAGGTGGCAGCACCAACCCGCTGGGCGAGAGGCGGAAGTCGGGGAGATAAAATGGCGCAGGAGTCATCAGATTCAACGGTTTGTTTGTCTTATTTGAACTTGTTAAATTACTCAAGGATTTGGTAGACATCATAATGAGCTTAGTGTTTGAAGTGCCTGGTAAACATCACCAATCTTAGACGATTTACTCCAAACAGCCCAAACTTGAGCTAATGCAGGAATGTTTTGTTTGGGTCATTAATTATCAGTAGTGGTTTGTATAAGACATGAATGTTTGCCCATGTGGTGGTCTTGTTGATGTTGTTTCAGATTCCTCAGAGAATAGTAAAATAACAGTAGTTGATATAAATGCAGTCAGATCTCTAATTGTAAATTAACTGCCTATTATAACTGTGTTTTACCAATTAATTTCCCATCATGTTACCAAAGTGACAGGTTCCTTGGTCAAGCATTCATCTTCCATGTTGCCAGGGTGATAGCAGCCTGTATCAAGCATTCTTGTTTTATGACATTGATAGAAGATTTATATTCCATATTGCCAAGGCGATAGAAGCCTGTGTTAAGTATTCATGTTTTATGTTACCAAGGTGATAGAAGCATTGATCAAGCATTCATCTTCCATGTTGCCAGGATGATATCAGCCTGTATCAAGCATTCTTGTTTTATGATGTTGATAGAAGACTCAGTCAAGCATTTATATTCCATATTGCTAAGGCGACAGATGCCTGTGTTAAGCATTCATGTTTTATGTTACCAAGGAGATAGAAATCTTGGTTTAATATTCAATGTTCCATATTACCAAAGTTGTAGAAGCCTTAGTCAAATGTTCAGTGTTGTATGTTACTAAGGTGATAGAAGCATTGATCAAGCATTCATTGTTCTGTTACCAACATGATAGAAGCCCTGGTCAAGCATTCAGTATTCTGTGTTACCAAGGTGATAGAAGCTCAGGTTAAGCATTCACTGTTCTATGGTACCAAGGTGTTAGAAGTCTTGGTCAAGTGTTCATGTTACCAAGGTGATAGAAACCTTTGCCAAGCATTCAAGACCCATGTTACCAAGGTGATAGGAGCCGTTGTCAAGCATTCAGTGTTTTGTGTTACCAAGGTGATAGAAGCCCTGGTAAAGAGTTCATTGTTCTATGTTACCAAGGTGATAGAAACCTTGGTCAAGTGTTCAGTGTTCTGTGTTACCAAGGTGATAGAAGCCCTGGTCAAGCATTCTATGTTACCAGGGTGATGTTACCAAGGTGGTAGAAGCCCTGGTCAAGCAGTCAGCGTTCTATGTTACCAAGGTGATAGAGGCCTTGGTCAAGTGTTCGGTGTTCCTTGTTACCAAGGTGATAGAAGCCCTGGTCACGTGTTCTATGTTCTATGTTACCAAGGTGATAGAAGCCCTCGTCAAGCTGCAGTACAGTGGAGGCCCAGGAATGGCCAGTGGCTACTACCGACATTGTGTCATCGCTGTGACAGTCGAGATTCAGCCTTCCATTCTCATCACTAGGTGGCAGGCCCAACCGTCTGAGAGGTAAACTAGGTCGTAGTTCAGCAGCAGGACAAACTTCTTGCCAAGCCTTTGCATTGAACCTATGTCAGAGTAAATGTTTTAATCTCATCTTGTCATAAATTTCAATGTGCTTTGACCACATCTAAATGTCTCCGCTGAATACTCTCCTTTGTGGTATTTGTTTTGTATCACTAAAGTTGGATGTGGTGAATACAATTGATATTTACTGTCCAGATATGTTAGATTAATGAAAATAATAAACTAGTGTGTAATCAGTAGATTTATTAGAGCAACAAATAAAGTTAATCTCTATTTTAATTAATACAATGGAACCTCACTATTAAGGTCATCCTCGGGACTTGGCAAAAGTGACCTGAATAGCAAGGTGACCTTATTAGCGGAACTAATTTCCTATACTTTACTGTTACAAAATAATTTGGGACTGTTCTAGGGTGACTTCATTTGCGAGGTGGCCGTAATACCGAGGTGACCGTAAATCAAGTTTTGACTGTACAGTGTATCCAGATTAATAAACTTGAACAGATTGCATGAACCTACAAACAGTGATGATCTGACTGATGTGATGAAGTGACCTGAGAGTGTGTTGCTGTGTGTATGTTTCAGGGCGGACTACTTTGTGTTGGTGCTGGACGTGCTCAACGCGTGTCCGGACCCCCTCCAACTCACCTATCTCTACCACAGCAAGTCCTCCCTCGTCGTCCCCACCCAGCAGTCTTCCCGGTGAGTCTTTCCCTTCCCACTCAATCTATGTAATATCGATATACAGTCGAGCTAGAGGATGTGTAACTCGCTACAGCAGAAAGCATATTCTTCACACGGGACGAAAACAGCTGTCTACGTCTTGTTCCAGTAATTTTGTGATATTGGCAGAAATGTATAACTTGTAAAACCATCCTTCAATGTCCAGTTTATTTTTCTTGACAGAAAATCCAAAACTAATAAAATGCAGGCATTTACGAACAAATACATTAAAATACAATAGACTGTATGAGTCCAAATTACCTCATTTCTCAAAATGTCGCTGTTTTAAAGTTTGCTTCACTTTTAGCAATAAATGAAAAACTACCAGATATATTTCACTAAAGCGCATGATCTGTAGAATCCAAAAACATTGCAAAACTCCATTTTGTGACTTAATACCCACTTTGCTGTGGCAAGTCGCGTGCGTGCGTGCGTGCGTGCGTGCGTGCGTGCGTGTGTGTATGTTAATGTTTTTCTCCAAGATGACTTGCATCACGGGTGCCAAACTTTCGGGGATTAATCTACAATTTTTTGGAAGAAATGCAACATCTGTCAAAATTCTTAGATTGTAGGCTTCATAACATAGAGTAGACGGATGTAAATCGATTGTTCGTGGCATCACTCGTGTTTACTGCAATTGTTGCGAAGTCGCGAGGACTGACAATCAGTTGTATGAGGCTGTGTGAAGTATTATATCAGATGTTTCTCAACATTGACTTAGTTGCTCTGTTGTTGTTGTCAAAGTGTCCAACGAAATGTGACATTCTGCAACTGCACGGGATGACATGTCTCTGACACTGTCTGTGGTTGTGTTTGTAGATGTCTCTGACACTGTCTGTGGTTGTGTTTGTAGACGTCTCTGACACTGTCTGTGGTTGTGTTTGTAGATGTCTCTGACACTGTCTGTGGTTGTGTTTGTAGATGTCTCTGACACTGTCTGTGGTTGTGTTTGTAGATGTCTCTGACACTGTCTGTGGTTGTGTTTGTAGGTGTCTCTGACACTGTCTGTGGTTGTGTTTGTAGATGTCTCTGACACTATCTGTGGTTGTGTTTGTAGATGTCTCTGACACTGTCTGTGGTTGTGTTTGTAGATGTCTCTGACACTGTCTGTGGTTGTGTTTGTAGATGTCTCTGACACTGTCTGTGGTTGTGTTTGTAGATGTCTCTGACACTGTCTGTGGTTGTGTTTGTAGATGTCTCTGACACTGTCTGTGGTTGTGTTTGTAGATGTCTCTGACACTGTCTGTGGTTGTGTTTGTAGATGTCTCTGACACTGTCTGTGGTTGTGTTTGTAGATGTCTCTGACACTGTCTGTGGTTGTGTTTGTAGATGTCTCTGACACTATCTGTGGTTGTGTTTGTAGACGTCTCTGACACTGTCTGTGGTTGTGTTTGTAGACGTCTCTGACACTGTCTGTGGTTGTATTTGTAGACGTCTCTGACACTGTCTGTGGTTGTGTTTGTAGATGTCTCTGACACTGTCTATGGTTGTGTTTGTAGATGTCTCTGACACTGTCTGTGGTTGTGTTTGTAGATGTCTCTGACACTATCTGTGGTTGTGTTTGTAGATGTCTCTGACACTGTCTGTGGTTGTGTTTGTAGACGTCTCTGACACTGTCTGTGGTTGTGTTTGTAGACGTCTCTGACACTGTCTGTGGTTGTGTTTGTAGATGTCTCTGACACTGTCTGTGGTTGTGTTTGTAGATGTCTCTGACACTGTCTGTGGTTGTGTTTGTAGGATCAGTCTAGAAGTGTCCAAGTGTCCAACCAAGTCTGTCCGTCCCCGCCTGATCCAGGACGTCTCTGACGCTATCTCTCAACACATCAGTGACTCGGTCAACATCCGATGGAAGATGGCATCCTTTGCTGTTACACTATCTTGCACATGTGCGTGTGTGTGTGTGGGTGTGTGTGTTTGTGTGCTTGCATGCTTGCGTTTGTTTGTTTGTTTGTTTCTGTGCATCATTTTGATTGTGTATTTGAGTCATTTCTCTACGACAGATACATGTATCATTCATAGAGTAGTCAGTGATAATAATAATGACATATTTTATAGAGTTGGAATCTGCCAACTAAGGCATTGATGGTGCTTACTCAAATTTTGATCCAAATTATGACTGTTCTTTAACTACCAATCAGACGACATCAGACATTTGTGGTGTGGTCAGTCTCGACAAGTTGACATGGACCAATGAAGACACGGCTCACCTGTTTGCTTCGCCGCTGCAGTGGAGTAAGTCTGTCATTTCGCTGATTAATTCTCCAATTCCACTCTGGGCTTGGAATTAACTGAATGCTACATGTGAACTGCTTGATCCAGTACTGGAATAGTTTGTTTTAAAAGTTAGTATATGTGAATATATGGACAGTAATAATCTCCCAATTGTTCCACACTTTGAGGTCACATAAGATCTCTTTTTGTGTGTTCTTAATTGGTTGGAAGGTATTTTCTTAGACAGGCCTTTAAGGAACTTTTCAGTCTGCATCAGTGACACTTTAGCAACATGAATATTTAGATTTACATATTTATAATGAATTTTTTTAATTAACTTTTTATCTATTTGTGTAATTAATTTAAGTACATTATTTAATTTAAGTATTTAACTGGTTAACTGATTCAATTTATTCTTGTACTATGTATATATATATATATATCTAAGATTGTATTTGATCTGGTTTACCTAACTGATAGTTTGTACAATGTTTGTTTACTACTCTTAAATCATCTCATGTTCTTTTACCATTCCATTTTAATATGTATTTGTTAATTTATTGTATTGTACTTGTACTATTGTTAGTGCTTTTGAGCACAATGAGCAGAAATTTAATCCGGACACATGACACTCTATAAGTGCTTTATAATAAATAAATAAATGATCGTGCTGTTGACCTGGGAACACCAATGCTCTCACCTGTAACAAACTACAGTCTTCACCATGCGTCGTGTTTATACTGACAGAGATCTGGCTGAACATCCATGAGCACCACTGTGGCAGCACTGTCTACCTGCCCTGCGGTGAGGAAGTCCGCATCAAATGTCAGATCAACAATACCTCGGGTGAGGAGACGAATACAACACATGAGATATTTGTTTTAATCATAATTTATTGTCTATCTTAAAACTACATCAATTCAATATTTTTGCTCCTCACGTTTCAGACTAATTTTGCAAAAATGCAAACTTACCTACTATTCACTATTACCTGCTAATTCAGTTGAGCATAATTGTTTTTTAGTTGTTATGATAAAATTATAAGACAAACTAAATTAGTAACAAACAGAACTGCTCGAAATGTAGTTTTACGACTTGAGTCGGGAAATGACTACAAAAGTTCAGTGAGTTGTTTACATGACAGCTGGTTTGTTTACATGACAAGTTGACCATATTTTGTGTGTATGCAGACGTCACTGAATTAGTTATAAGGATGGTTAAAGCCTAATCTAGCCAAAGACAGTTGCCGACCTTGAGGATGTATTTGGGAAAGCCGACGAGCACAAGGCAATGCCAAAAATTATGCACATGTTTCATGTTTTGTTATCTCTCGTAACTGCCAAGTTGATGAGATTAGCATTAAATGTTGGCCAGACAATTTATTTTTGCAATCTACCAGACGTAACGACCAAACTAATTTCTTCAGACTGTTAAAAAGTACGCATTTTAAAAACAGTCTGCACACATGAACTATCAACACACAACACATCGGGACATAAAAGAACCAGATTCGTGATGGGCAAAAAAGCTGAGGAAGCGGCTTTAACTTTTTGTTGAGAACCGAGATAAAATAAATGACATGTTCTGTCTGTTAGAGTCGGTGATGCATGACGTGCAGTTCCGCATGAGCTGCCACCAGGACACAGGTATTGCCGGGACAGCAGTGACAGGGAAGGAGGGGGAGTCGGGGATGGGGGAGGACCTGTGTCTGTGTGGACGGTCAGTCGTCTGTGTCGGAAGTCCAACTGTGTCCGTCAAACAGGTCAGTAGCGTCACTATTTATGACATTGTCGTGTCAGTGTCATATTTAGTATCATATCTATTATAATTAAATATGGTATTTTAAGCTTAATCTGTTCTCTATTTTAAATTATTTATCTGTTATATAGCTGATAAGTTTTTGCACATGTGTATGTGTTTTGAGTGCCTACAAATGCCTCCGAAGACATTATATCTATTAATATAATTTTATAATCTGTTCTCATTTGTTTCAATTAATTTACATAGCTTTTACATTTTTGCGGATGTTTATGTATTTTAGGTGTCTCTGTATTTATTCAGATTTACAGCGCTGTATGAATATTCTTATAATTCATATCAAGTAATGCTGATCGTAGTTGTAATGAAGGAAACCTGTCTATTGAGACCATGTTAGCTTAAGTAGCACAGTGTTTAGAACACCAGATTGAGAGACTGGTTCGAATTTCCATGCAGTAATCAAAGCACTATTGGAATTGTTAATGGAGTGCAGTGGTTGGAGCATCGAACTCTCAATCGAGAGATTCCGGGTTTATATCCTCATTCTGCCATTTCAAAACTGTGCAATTTCATTCACTCCACACAGCTCCAGTTCACTTGGCTGTATGAATGAGTACCTGGCTGCAGACAGTGGTGGATATTGGTGTAAGAATAGTCTTTGAGCAGGGGTTGCAGTGTGGCTGAATGTTTTCCAGAGGAGTTAAGATGGTGTTCGAATGGACAGGTCTTCTAGGGAGTGAAGTGTAAAGCGTTTTGAGCAGGGCTGAGGACTGGATACTGGGCTATGTAAGAATTGTCAGAAAGTACTATATCAAAGCGCTTTACACTTTACTCCCTGGCAGACCTGTTCAATCGAACACCATCTTGACTTCTCTGGGAAGCATTCAGCCACATTGTAATTAATGCGTGAAGACAACTCATACACCTCTGTCTATAGCCAGGTACTCATTCATATAGCTGAGTGAACTGGAGCAACGTAGAGTGAACGAACTTGGCCAAGGTTCGACACGGCAGCAGAGGATTCAAACCAGGGTTCTCTCAATTGAGAGTCCGGTGTTCTAGCCACTGCACCGCTGCACTCCACTACATGTGACCCATCCTGTTTGTTCTTGTCGACAGTTTGAGGTTGGGAGCTGCTGCCTCCTCCAGACTTCCCTTCTCTTCCTTCTTCCCGGACGATTCAAGCTCGCCTTCCAATGCCGTGGCTCGCTGCCTCGCCAGGACACCAATGGCGCCACCACACCATCCAATGACAACACTAGGGGCAGCACTGGTCTTGTGACATCAGTGTTAAGTTGCGACGCGTCACCAGTGGCATCACCACTGATGTTGGTTTGTGATAGTAGTGACACTGATACAGTGTCGGTAGATGACACTGCAGCAGTCACAAGAAACTCTGTCATGCTGAAATATCCCACACTGGTCGAACTGTGTGTCGCCCAATCAGGTGGCAGCTGAAGGGACTAATAGCGCCCCCAGTGAGAATGGCGTCGAGTGTAAAATGTGTACATGTAACAGTCAGAATGGGACGCAGAAAGATGTCGAACAAACCGATGCGAGTTGTGAGCTGTCTGCTGTGAGTGAGCGTGTCCGCAATGTTGGGGCTGTGTGGCCCGGAGGCTTCTGGGAAGTGTAGGAGATTCTTCACAATGCTATTGTCAATCTAGTGACATTGACATGTCTATGACTTGCGTCACCTGTGCGTTCAGTTGTGTACAGATGCCTTGTGTAGGGGTGTAGTATGAGTTGCCAAAGTTCTTGGATACATTACTTAGATGAAGGTTTCTTTTGGTCGTCGCTGATTAGACGTGTCATCTGTGCCTACAGTTGTGTGCAGATAGTTTACATAAGGCGTTGTCACATTGTTCCTAAATACGGTAAACATTATTAGGGGAAAGGTTGTTTTGGTCGTTACCAGATACACAGAAAAAATTGCTACAGTGGTTTATTGGTACCTATCGAGTGAAAAAGTTATGCTAGTAGCCATTTTGGATCGTGAAAATTGCACGTCCCACACCACATAAAAATGATGACATGTTGGTTGGGTGGAGGGGTGGCTGGAACCAGTGCTAAATGTGGTTTGTTGGGACATCACAAACTAATGATACCTTTCTAGGTAAGTGTCAGTGACAATCTTAAAAGCAATCTGTTGACGTCAAGTCACTGTAATGCTCGAGTTATTACAGATAGTGTTTTGAAGCAATAATGTAGGATTTGAATGCTGATATTGAGCAGGGTACTATAAGTCACTAAGTGTAAACACAGCCCTGTTAAGGGGTTGTGTAAGGTGCATTTTACCACAGTGGACCATGGTTTTTCTATTTTGGAGAACCAGTAAAGATATTTATTGTAGAATGTGATGAATACGTTGATGCAAAGGTATGATAAAGAAAGCTTCACAGATAGAATGCTTCTGGTGCTATGCAGTGGGGGCATCATATGAAACTAAATAAAAGTTTCCACAACCTGTGAGAGAACTGTATTCGCTAAATCATTTGCAGATTAATTTAATTTAAAAGTAAAGCATATTAAGGATGAGACTCATGAAAGATCGAAAAGTGGATTGATGCGATGCGGAAATAATCCAGTAGGTGTTACTTGTGTAGTATCGGCTTATACATTAACATTGTATAAACTGGTGCAACACATCCTAAATCATACCATTTGCTGTTATGTGTCCTGTTAAATGAGTGTGGTAATTGGGACGGTGGGTCTTTAGATTCATCTCTGGTCCCAGTTGCTTCTTGCTTTATACTCAAATTGTGTCTTCAAGTCAACAACATGATTGAATGTGTCGACAACCAAACATCAAGTGTCAGGGTTTCATGATTTCAGAAGGAATACTTCTCTGACATTTGTATTGGCCACCATGATTTCTATACAGCAATGCAACATGTTTTCACCAGCAAGACAACGCACGTGTTGCTATGCAAGACAATGCATCTGTTGGTATGCAAGACAATGTATCTGTTGGCATGCAAGACAATGCATATGTTGCCATGTATGACAATGCGTATGTTGCCATGCAAGACAACGTATCTGTTGATATGCAAGACAATGCATATGTTGCCATGCATGACAATGCATATGTTGCAGTGCAAGACAACGCATATGTTGGTAAGCAAGACAATGCATCTGTTGGTATGCAAGACAATGCATCTGTTGCCATGCATGACATTGCATCTGTTGCCATGCAAGACAATGTATATATTGCCGTGTAAGACAACGCATATGTTGGTATGCAAGACAACGCAGCTGTTGCTGTGCAAGACAATGCATCTGTTGCTATGCAAGACAACGCATCTGTTGGCATGCAAGTCATCATCATCTTCCCTCCATCACACGTGCGGCCGCCAAGTCTTATTGTGATTGAGATTATTTTATGATATTGATGAAAGAAATGTCAGAGACAGGTTTAACTCATTTAATGACTCACACAGGTTTGTATATAGTATAACAACATAATGTGATTAAGAGAACAACTATATTTCTGTAACAATGTATATATTATTATATAAAAAGTATTAAAAATCATTGCAGCTTGATACATCTCTACTTTTTGTTGTGTTTTGGCGCCAAGTTGTGTAGGAACTGGAAATAGTACACGCAATCACGAAGCAGCATATGACACCCAGTTTGTCACCATTGTCAGAAACGTGAAAACAATTTATGAGTGCCTCAGAAATTAGGCTGGATCTATTGTCATTAAAAAACAAAAAGAAGTACCGGTAAACAATTGTTTCACCTTTTCTTCCAAACAACATACACAGTGTACCAGGTACCTATCACACAAACGAAAATAAACAATCTGAATAAGAGGTAATTTATCACTGTAATTCGTTTTAATGAACGAAGTTATTTGCTCCTTGCCAGGGACAATCAAACTGTGTGTCATTTTCAGTCATTCTGTCGTCTGCCACAACATGCTGCAATTTCAGTTGAACCATAATATGGAACAAACTGGTCAGCAAAGAATAGAGAAGCTGAGGGAGGAGGTTGGAGTAAAAGAAAGCTTAAAGAAGAAGCTGGTGAGGAGTCGACTAAAGTGGGCTGGACATGTGGAGACAATGGGAGGCGAACGGCTGGCAAAGAAAGCAGATGCCCAGAGAGTGGAGGGGGAAAGGAGGCGAGGAAGACCTAGACTGTGATTGGAGGACTGCGTAAAGAGATACTTGGATGGATTGGGAGAGGAGTGGAGAACGAGAGCGAGAGATAGAAGGGAAAGAGACGGTTGGTGGAGAGAGCAGAGCAAGATCAGTGATGGAAAACGAAAAAGATAACAGCAATCGAAGATTGGAATTGGGGCCAGCCCCATCTCTGAGACAGGGAAACAAGAGGAGAATAACAACAACATAATAAGCAGTTGATTCAATAAAATGTGTTTCCATTACTACTAATAACTTACTACAAGTCTATCAGCATTCAGTGAAGAGACAGTGTCTACCTAAAAGTTGACTTTGGGAAGACTATTAAGACTAAATACAAGGTTTTCAAATCATCTAAAAACAATATAGAAATGTAAGGATAACGACCCATCGCATAATTAATGAATAGTTCAAAGTCATGCTCCAGTCACTTGATCAACCCCAAACTGGGTGTAGAAACAACCAGAAACCCTTAAGTAGTTGTCAGTCACCAACATTCATAATGGTTTATTGCACATAGAATATACATTTGAGAAATACCACCAGACATTGTCATTGTTGCAGTGATAACCTCCAGAGACCTAACATACAGCGTTGTTCATACAAAAAGCACACAGATTAGGTAAGTCTTATAATTAAACTCAACATATGCAAATATACAATGTCAGAATTTTAACTAAAATATATAAAAACATTTTGCTTACACACCTGTATATACAGGGCTGAACACACAAAAATTAGACGATTCTATTACATTAATGTTAAAATATATAAGAAAATATGCCTACGAGTCATTACTTATTTTAGCATACCAAGAAATATTGATTATTTGACAGGTGTGATAGATGAATGATGGATGGATGGTAGGGTCGATGGATAGATTATAATAAAATATATTATCTAAATGTGACTAAAATACATCGATATCAGAGATATGTTTGTTCGACTATGGCTGTGTTGTTGAATCCCGTATTGTCCTCCCCAGTGCCTGAGTCGTTGGCCGTGCCCTGGCTGGCTGGAGATTCTGTGACGGTGTTTGTATTGGTCAGTGCAACTCCCGGAGTGTACGTCTTCCACGCCAGGAAGCCAAAGAAGATAACAAGAAGTTGGCACGCTATGCAAACCAACATCATGTACCTAGTGGAGACAACAGACAATGCACATGAAAACAATGATCTATTGTAAACGTAAATGTTGCTGTGTGTCAAGGCACCCCGCTTGGTGGCTCAAGGGACCCCGCTTGGTGGCTCAAGGCACCCCGCTTGGTGGCTCAAGGGACCCCACTTGGTGGCTCAAGGGACCCCACTTGGTGGCTCAAGGCACCCCGCTTGGTGGCTCAAGGCACCCCGCTTGGTGGCTCAAGGGACCCATTTGGTGGCTCACGGGAACCCACTTGGTGGCTCAAGTCACCCCGCTTGGTGGCTCAAGGGACCCCGCTTGGTGGCTCAAGGGACCACACTTGGTGGCTCAAGGGACCCCATTTGGTGGCTCAAGGGAACCCACTTGGTGGCTCAAGTCACCCCGCTTGGTGGCTCAAGGGACCCCGCTTGGTGGCTCAAGGGACCACACTTGGTGGCTCAAGGGACCCCACTTGGTGGCTCAAGGGAACCCACTTGGTGGCTCAAGGCACCCCACTTGGTGGCTCAAGGGACCCCACTTGGTGGCTCAAGGGACCCCACTTGGTGGCTCAAGGTACCCCACTTGGTGGCTCAAGGGACCCCACTTGGTGGCTCAAGGGACCCCACTTGGTGGCTCAAGGCACCCCACTTGGTGGCTCAAGGCACCCCACTTGGTGGCTCAAGGGACCCCACTTGGTGGCTCAAGGGACCCCACTTGGTGGCTCAAGGCACCCCACTTGGTGGCTCAAGGGACCCCACTTGGTGGCTCAAGGGACCCCACGATTGTATATCATGTGCTTCTACTAATTTGCATATGCTAAAAAATTATATATCGCAGCCTGATCATTTTCAAGATCCTCCTAGAGGACATTCGTATATGTATGGCAAAATAATATTAATGTTTAAAATGGTATGACCTGGTATTGCTTGTTTTAGCACGAAAATGTGAAGAAAAAAATGGTTCATCGGTCGCTACCTTCCCCTTCTTTGATAATTTATGAACGCATTGGCACGGTAGAGTCCAAAACATCTAAATTCTCTGTTTTGATATGATCTGTTGCAATTATATATAGTGTTGCAATTATAGATAATATTATTTTAACTGTTTCTTTTGACTGTATGTTTTATAGCAATTTTATTGTGACTAGGAATGAGTGACGATTTGCATATACCGCACCACGTGTACTAGGCTCGATGCGCGGAATACCGCTTTCCGTCGAGGTTTAATGTTACAGACATGTGCACTCATCCCCTATGTAATTATGAGAGGGTGCAAAATAGAGTCAATAGACTTTACCAGGCCATGGAGACGTTGGCGTGGTAGAGACAGGCTCCCTCCTCCTTCTCTTCCCCGCATCCTTTCTTCTCCCACAACAGACAGCTGTGGTCTATGACAACACCAAACAACAGCGGCCCGGGGATGGATCCTAACATAAGACGACAAGCAGTGATTGTCACCGTAATGGATGGTTATCATTGTAATGAAATATCATTGTAAAGATGCTCATCATAGAAAAGGATGAACATGATAATTATGAACGATTGTCATTGTAGTAACTGAATACTTCTAATTATTATTGTAATCATTGATAATTATAATAAAATATGACACCCATTGCAACAAAATATTGTAATTGTAATGGATGGATAAATCATTATTATTGTAATGTTTGATCTTCTTTGTAAATGATGATCATGTAATGGATGATCACTTTTGTAATGAATAATCGTCGCTGCATTGAACGAACGTCGCTGAACTGGATCATTGTAGTG
>OZ023209.1:55290983-55355983 GCA_963995525.1 Escarpia spicata
GAGTAATATTTTAAACTGATCTAATACAATCGCCTACAAAGAGAGAGAACAGCACATGTAGCAATGGAGTGGGTGCCTGAAGGTGGAAACAGAAGGAGAGGAAGGCCGACTAAGACCTGGCGCAAGACATTTAAGGTAGGTAGTATGGATTCAAAAAGTGATTTTTGACATTTTTTTAAAAAGGACTTTCTTTGCTATTTATATACTTTCATATCCTTACCTCAATATGCAGTTAGTATATTTGCTGAAAAAGTGGCAATATTGAGGTTTCTTCGGATGGCTCTAGGCAGAATTTGGTTATAAAAATTACCTTATCATCGTTTTCTCGGAATACCATTTTTGCTGTCAGTACTTAAAGTTGCTGCGCTCTAGTAGAATAAATACTGGGTATAACTGCAAAACATTTTGCACCGCAGTGCCTAATGAGTATATCTACTGCATGAATTAAAAGAAATCATAATATATTTAATGGTTTCTGAATTATAGGCGTTAATTATGTGAAAAAGTTACACAAAATAGTTTTTTCGAAAAAAAATCTGTTTTCACGTAAACAACACAACATATTTGATTTCTGTGATATTCATGCAGTAGATATGCATAACAGTAATCCCTGTGCTAAATTAAAAGCTTGTAACTTGAATACGTTTTTGATTAGAGTGCGGCAAAAAATACCTAATTTTCCCTATTATGGCGGCCATATTGGATACCTAATTTGCATAATTTATGCGAAACATGAAAAAAAAACTTAACTATGTTATATATGGTATACCAAATATGGTTGATATGTAAAGATTTTTGGTGGAATCCATACTATCTACCTTAAAGAAAATCTGGCAGAAATGGAAATTACCTGGAATGAGGCCAAATAAATTGCGAAAGACCGTAATAGATGGAGAAAGCTCGTCGTCCGATGTCCCGAAAGGAACAGGAGGAACTAAGTCTAAGTAAGTAATACTAAGATTTAACAAGATTGCCACCCAGAGAAATAACTTTACATGGCACGTGGACAAGGAAGCCCTTTGGCTTATCGAGAGTCCAGCCCTTTTATCTACATGTATCCCGCCCTTCTGAGGTATGTGTCGATTTTATTTAAAACATATTCACACCACTAGCACCCACACAATCAGCAAATAATATGTTCCATTCATTTACAGTCCTTTGTGAAAATGAGAAATTTCTAATATCTAATCTACACTGCTACTTTACTAATGTAACGTCATGTCCCCTGGTCCTTCTATCTTTCTTAACTGAGAAAAAAATATTTCAATGAATATGTTCATAAATATTCAATATTTTAAACACTTCAAACTGATCTCCTCTCAATCGCCTGGGGCCGGTTTCATGAAGCGTACTTAAAGTTACGCAGTTAGTTCATGAAACCGGCCCCTGGTCTCTAATGTTGTTAAACCACATTCTCTTAGGTGTTTTTCATAACTAAGATCCCTCAGTTTTGGTATCATTTTAATTGCTCTCTTCTGTACTCTTTCAAGCATATCTATGTCTTTCTTGCGGTATGGCCTCCACACTTGTATACAATATTCTAAATGAGGCCTAACTATTGTTTTGTCCAGCGGTATGATTAGTACTTTTCCCTTATAGGCTATATTTCGCCTAATTAATACAACGATTTGATTTCCCGTTGAAGATGCAATTTCGCACTTCTCTGAAACGTTCATATCAGCATTAATGGTTAAGTCTAGGTCAGTTTCTTTTACAGTAGTACTTAGTACAGTCCCCCCCCCCCCCCCCCCCCCCCCATTGCATATTCTACATCTTCGTTCCCATGTCCTGTGTGGAGACATTTACATTTCTCAAAATTGAAAAACATTTGCCACTTTTCAGACCATTTGATCAACCTTGTTGAAATGAGACATCGGTGGAGGAAACAGCCAAGACGGGAAGACCATTGCAGAAGTCGGAGGAAGGCGGAGATCATCAACAAGCAAAGCAGAAGAAGCTACCGAGTGACGTGAACCTCAGCCCGCAAAAGAGCAGGGGAGAGAAGAAGACGCTGTACCCACCAAAGATCATTCCAGCTGTTGCCGCCGACACGCTAAACTGATTCTCTATGTACTTGGGTCCGAATGCAACAAAGCCAGCAATCATTGCCTCATCCCCCAAGCCGGCCAGGACCATGAAGATGAACGTTGGATTGAGGATGAACGACCTGGCAAATAAGAAGTCGCTCATTCTTGGGAACAAGTCCTTTTTCAGGATTGTGAAATGTTCCAAATTACCCGTTGTCAGTTTTTATTTACCCGTTATGCTTATGAAAACCCCGTTATATAATCAAGTGGCTGAGGCTCTCCAAAAACCTCCAACTGCACCCCCCTTGAGGCTCGCAAAATATTCAAAGTACACTCCTGTAATCGCGTTTACACTTAGTACAAGGTCCATTAAAAAAGTAAAATTCCGTTATCGAAAGACCAAAAGACGTATTATTTTTAAAAGAAAAACCCGTTGCAATTTTCCAAAAAATACTTTCCATTAACGGAACAACGGGTCTGTGGCTAAGAGCCTGATTGGGAATAAACAAGTCATGCTGCTTGATTGGGTTAGTCCACAGACAACGGAAATGCACTGGACAGGGAGAAGGCCAAAGAAATGAGAGCGTATACGGTAAGAGGCTACACACTTGAGAACGCGCGGAATGTCCCGTATGTGCGGCCAGCCGATCTTGGCGTCCTCCAGATCGACGTCGCCATTCATGGCACTGCTGTGAACCTCCAGCACTCGGGTCTTGCGCACCTCCTCCGCACCTACATAACATACAGGTTGGTGTGACCATGTAGCAATTAATATATCAACAACAATAACAACGATGCTTTTCCTATGTGTGCCCTTTTCTGTAAACACATAATTAGAGAAGGGGAAGAATGGAGGGAGAGAGTGCAACAAGATAGAAAACAAATACAAAATTAACGTTTTTTATAGCGGGAAAATGTGTCATAAATTTAACAATATACATTGGTCAGAAAGACGTATCTACGACCAGAGTGGTCGGTATCGTAGGGTCACCCTAAGGATAAGGCGAATGTGAAAGCTTTTGATATTTTGTCTGGATATATAACTGATAACATGATTCCGTTATCAATAACGTAGCCTCAGATCACTTTCGTTTTCCAATCAGTATGTTTGCCTGCCAGTCAGCCAACCAGGAAACAAAAAACAAACCAAACAGCCAGTCGACAAACAAATAATCCCCACGACAATGTAGACTTAGCTGGTCTGGGTAAATGAGGCAGTTGATAATATAGACTTACCCGGCATCTCGGCGGGAAAGGAGAGAATAGGAAGCACGACAGCAATGGCCATAAGACCCGTGACGATGAAGAGGATCCACCAGGCGCCCACCCAGCGATGATCATCCACGGCAACATCCCTGGCGAACACATCAACAGACGCGTGAGTCTCTCGTTCATATTTCGGGAACACCAGCATAGGTGTATCCAGTGGGAGGGGCCCGAGGGACACGTGTCCCCCCTATACCATAGCAATTTAGCGTGCCATCAGACGAGTGGGTTGTCTCCTTCTTATCTCAGTGACGTCACTGGTACAACGTCGGAATAGGAGCCTCCCAGACACGCTAAACGGAAATGGCAAGCATGACAACAAAATGTGTTGATAAGCTAGTGAAAGATTTAATCTTAGCGGCACATTTTAATTATCGATGTACGTCTGTGAAATGCTCATCGTCATCATCATTGGGTCTGGTCTGTTTTAAAACGGTTCAGATATGCACTGGCAATAAGGTTTTCTCACAGCGAGATCCTCGGAGCTGTAAACTGAGTCTCCTCTTGAGTACTTACTGGCTGTGACCTCTGGTGTTAGATGTCGGATTCAACGTTGCAGGTATGAGACCTCATCGTCGTCTTGTTCAACACGACACTGAGTGGATTTCATCTGCCGACTTAGTAACATTGAATTTGTCAAATATATTTATATTTGCACAATCTCTGGCATTATTGCGATGTTCGGCAAAACGTTGCCATTATGCTTGTCTTCTATGTGAGGGATGTTGTTCACGTTCTTCTCTGTGTCACTGTTCTTGTCTTCTATGTAAGGGATGTTGTTCATGTTCTCCTTTGTATCATTCTTCTTGTTTTGTACGTGAGGGATGTTGTATATATTCATCTCTCTGTCACTGCGCTTGTCGTCTACGTCGGCGATGTTTTATTACTACTGCTCTCTAAAGTTACCTTTGAAGAATTCGACGAGAGCAAACTGCTTCCAGTTCGTCCTTTGATATTTCCCTTCCTCCAGAAGATTGAAGATGTTCCAGTGTCGATTTTGGTGGCGAGCTTTGATTTGTTGTATCTATGCGTTCTTCTTCGTGTTATCGAATTACAATCGTTGGCTTGCTGTTACTGTTAGGCGTGTTAATTCTTCTCACGGTTAAACAAGTATCGTTACTGGGGCAATTGTAACCGCGCGCCCATTTGGATCTAGTGTATGCATACAAGTGTGCCAAATGAAATTTAATTACCGATGCGTTTCGATATGTTGGCACAGCCATTGGTGTAACAGTTTCTACGAGACTGCGGCGACGTCACTTTTTAAAAAGTCCACACAGGTAGGATATGTTAGATTCGTACCCGGCATATACTGAGCGACAATGTTCATATATGATGCATTAGGCAGCCAAGGCACTTGATGCATAGGCCTAGTGTAGATGGACCTAATGTGTCACTAAAGTGCCATTATAGAACCCTTTGGACTGGGCAATCGTGTCCTGAATAATGAGGTGACCGTATTATCGGAACTATTTTCCTACTCCTCACTGTTACGAAAATCAATTAGGACTGTCTTATGATGACCTTAATTGCGAGGTGGCTGTACTACTGAGGTGACCGTAAAGCGAGATTCTTACGTATCGACGCCCCCGAGGTTAACGTCCGTGTGCACGTTCAGGATGTAGCCGCCGCCAACGTAAGCAACCGCTGGTCCGATAGTGCCGAACGCATAGAAGATTCCTACAAGCCAAGACACGTGCTCGTATCGGAGATGCTACAAGTGCCGTCCAGAGCAGCTCACGATCCTCTGCGTAGTGGGTAAAGTTTGGTGTGCTTGATGTTCAATGAATGCTCCTGGATTAATGTGTTTTATAGAACGGTAATATTTACAAAAATGGCGCGTGCGTGTGTGTGCATACGTGCATGTGTATGAGTCGGTGTGTCTATATGCGCAAACCTGTCTGCGAGCGTATTAGAAATATACCACTACTTTGTATAGAGCTTACTTTGGAAACAATCTTTCCAGTTTAATAAACATTATGTCGCAATGTCAAATCTCTCTAATAATTTAAACAGCACACCCCCGGATCTATCCTAACTTTACTTGGTGTCAGTTGGCAATACCGAACAGTCAATGATAGCATTCTTGGCCAGGTACGCCATATGCACCACCAGCATTGAAGTGCAAATGTGCCTCGTTAGTCGTGTGACGCGGGTGTCAGAAAGCAGAGAACCGAGACAACTTCTCGAACGTTTAGTTGAGCAGAAAGAAATCTGGCCAACAGATTTGTACCAGTTGTGTGACGCCCGTAAAGAGAATACCAACATCGGTGATGGGTGACCATTACATATAAAATATAGGTATGTGTAGCGTCAGCTATGCTTTTGATGAAGTCAAAGGTGCGCATGTATGTGTGCGTGCGTGCATGCCTCCATGTGTGTGTCTGTACGTGCGTGGTGTGTGTGTGTGTGTGCGTGTGTGCGTGTGTGCGTGTGTGCGTGTGTGTGTGCGTGTGTGGACGACATCAACGATGGTACTTTTTTCCCCGTAAAAAGGCAGGCGCGTGTATGCATTTGTCCGGACGTTGTTTCGTCTGTGTGAGCGTGCGTTCTACCCATTGATAATGTCGACCATGTTGTGTATTTGAGAAGCAATCTGTCCAATTTAACAAACATTCCTTCACCACGTGATCTCTCTAATAATTTCAACAGCCCACATTCAGTTATGACTTTGACAACGAAGGTAACGGCGGACATAGAAGGCAGTAGGCAGTTGACGGCGAAGTTAATTAATGATGATAACACGCCATCTATAAGACATATAATTAATAATTATGTTGTATTACTGTAACTGTGCGCATGCGTGCTTGTGTCTGTGTCCTACGCGTGCGTACGTGTGCGTATTTTAAAGTTTTATGATATTAGCTTCTTGTACAGCGCTCTGAGCATTTTATTGGAAATTGCGCTCTATAAAAATAAATATTATTATTATATTATTATTATCTGTGGGTGTACAAATGCAGTTTAAGGAATATGTATACTCGTGTGTGTATTCGATACTCTCTTCTGTCTTCGCCGTTACATTGGTCATCAACGTCACACACGCACACAGGCACACACGCACGCACGCACAAACACGCACACACACGCGCACACACACGCACACACACGCACACACACGCACACACACGCACGCACACACAAGCACGCACACGGACGCACGCACGCAAACACACACGTGCACACACACGTGCAAAAACACACACGCACGCACACACATATTGTTGTTGGGTCAACGCCATACTTCATTGCCGATGACGTCATCGGCAACTGTGACGTCATCGGCACGTAATGGCGACGCGGTTCTCACCGGTGTAAAGTGCGGCCGTGTGCCTGGGTTGACAGTCGTCGTAGTAGGTGAGAGAGAGGATGTTGAGCGGCACGGAGCCCATGCCCATCAGGGAGATGGCGACGACGAACAGGTACAAGTAGTTCCACAGGCTCGAATGCGTCACCGCGCTCGAGCAGCGTAACGACGTCGCGTTGTTTCCCGAGATCTCGCACAGCGACGTCATACTCCCCATGCCCCTGTAGCACACCAGTGGATACATGTCACTCGTCTGGTTCCGTGTTGTTCGTCAACGAACGTTCATTTCGGTAGCGATATATATATCCAAGAATGCTGGTGGAGGATTTGTTTTCTAGGACACGAAGTTACATGTTTGTTGCTCGTTTGGGATAATATGAAAATATAACGACGGGAGAGCTCCCGTGAAGAAATGGTGATAACAAAGGCGAAATATATCCGCTTGTGTTAGAATTAAGTATTACGTACGTGACGTCATAAGGGTCGGTCGTGAAGTGGGGAAGGGCGAAGAGCAAAGAGCCGAGGCCGATCAGTACCATGCCGGTAGCGATCCAGCGGGGCTTGTGGGCACGTCCGCCGAAGTAACCGACCACTAGAAGCACCGGCAGACCGCTAATGTCGTAAAAGATCGGCACAAGACCCGCCTCCGTGCTCCGCCAGCCGAACCTGGAACGATAACATCAATTGGTTGGTAATGACTTCGAGTCAGAGGTGGACTGGAAAGACAACATCTCACGGTCAGTTGGGGACGAGTTTAAACATATCTTCTATTGTAGTCGCAGAAGTGTGAACACCCACGAATAGACACGCGCACGCGCACACGCACACGCACACGCACGCACGCACGCACGCACACACACGACATTTTCACTTACAGGTGACAAGTGTGTGTGTATGTTTAAATAGTTTTAGTGTTGGTACTTAATTTGACCGAGGACAGAAGTTAGCGATAGAAAACTATGATGGTGCCCTTTGGTCGAGAAATGTGAAACATAGCATATCGGAAACATCTAAGTAAATCACTCGAAATAACTATCGTTGAAATACATCGCGAATTTGGGTAGATCAGAGGTGAATGGTCCATATATCACAGCGAGTGATATTCTACCGTGTGATCGACGTGTTTACAGTGTGCAAGTTTCAATCTTCTATTTCTGCCAGTTTTATACGATTTCAACAGTGAGTTTTAATACCATACGTACAGAACACTTCGTGATTACACCTAGAAGGTGTATCGTGCATCAAGCAGTACATAATTATGTAAGATATTTTAACTATTTTAATATTCAACTGGATAATTGATCCGTTATCGCCCAACCAGTGATTAACAGGTGACGGACCAGCAGGTAAAAGCTTACCGGTCACCAGTTTGAACAATCAACGGTTCCGCCTGAACGGCCATGGACAGCGAGCCTAGCCTGGTGGCTAACGGTCCGTGTGATGGCTGTTGCTGCTCACCTGTTCTAACTAGTCGACGAGGTGTAGCTTGCTACATTAGAAATGACTTAATGTATACGAGGTTGAGTGATATGGAGGCTCACGATTTAGAGGTAATATGGATTACGATTATGCCGAAAAAAATGCCTAGGAAATTGTCATGTATATTGTTACCATGTATATATTACACTCCAAAGACGGAGTATTTCAAAATACCTGACCATATAATCACATGCATAGATATCATGGTACGCAGACATCCAGAATGTGGTGTGATTGTAATTGGGGATTTCAATCACTTGCATGACAATTTTATGAAAACGCACTATAGATTTATCCAAGTAGTGAATGTAGTGGACAGGCGATATTAGATAAAATATGGAGGAGGTATATACATCGCCTGTTACTATTTTCGAACTTAGGTCATCAGACCACAACATGGTGTTGCCTAAACCAAAATGTAACCATTTAGTTGACACCGGGTGTGTGACACGTTTAACCGTAAGGTGTATGGGGCCAAATGAAAAAGCCGCATTTGTTATGGCTTTGTCTGCCATTAAATGGTCACCACTATTTAGGCTTAAGTCATGTGCAGATCAGTATTTCTATTATAAAACTGTTATTTGCAACCTCATGGGAATATGCTTTCCTACTAAGGTCGTGACGCGGCACACAGCTGATAAACCATGGGTTACGGACTGGTTTAGAGCGTTAGCACGTAAAAGACAGCGCGCTCACATGAGTGGTGATTTGAACCAAGCAAAAATATTGCGTAATAAGGTTAACCGCGCCCCTTCGAGACTTAAGTACAATTTTTACCAAACACAAACTGCAGCACTGAATGAATTAGGTTCCCACGATTGGTGGAAAATATGAAAAAAATAATGGGACTTAAAACAAATGACAATTCATGCATGCAAGGTCTTGCTAACAAAACATCGAATGGTGATTGTGCGTTACTAGCCAGTAGAATGAACGAGTTTTTAGTAACTGTAAATGAACATTTACCTCGTTTAAATAACGATCACAAAATATTCACAGTAAACGATGAGTATGCCATCAGTGTAATGACGCTTTCAAAACTTTACAGAATGTTAAGGTGAACAAGGCTACTGGGCCTAATAACATTCCTGTGTGAGTGTTAGGAAATCACGCAAACGTCCTTGTTCCTCCATTAACTGCTATCTTTAGCAAGTCTCTAAGAGAAGGAGTACTCCCTATGGAATGGAAAATGGACAACATAATACCGTTACCAAAAACAAATCCATCTGTGTCGATTGAAAAATATATTAGACCAATATCACTAACTCCAATAGCTGCTAAGGTGTTTGAATCAATAATAATGAAATGGGTGGATGACACAATTGAAGGAGAAATTGATGCTAAGCAATTTGGTGGAATTAGTGGAACTTCCACAACAGACGTTCTTGTCGAAATGGTACACACATGGTATGAGGCGACTGATAAATTTGATTCTAATGTCCGAGTTGTAATGCTAGATTTTAGCAAAGGGTTTGATCTTATTAATCATCATTTGTTACTTGAAAAGCTACAGTTGTATGGTTTGCCTTCACATATTATAAGATGGATGGCAACATTTTTATTGGACAGAACTCAACAAGTAAAATAGGAAATGACTATTCGCATCCTGGTCACCCAAATGGGGGAGTACCACAAGGAACATTGTCTGGACCTAAATGTTTTCTAGTCTACATAAATGGTTTAGAAACGCCTGTTCCGTTATATAAATATATAGATGACAGTACATTGTTCGAAGTATGCGATAGAAAGGATGTATCTGTTATAGAAGAATCGGTTGACGTTGCTGCTAGGTGGACAGAACAGAATTATAAGAAAATGTATTCAGGTAAATCAAAAGAGATGATCATCTGTTTTGCACAAGACCGCAATTTTCGAAACACTATCCCGAATATAAAGATCGATAGAAAAGATGTACATCAAGAAGACCATGCCAACGTCCAGGTTTTACAATTTCACAGGATCTGACATGGAATAAACATGTGGAAAATATTGTGAAAAAGGCCAGGAAACGATTGTACATGTTGTATCAGTTAAAGCGAGTAGGAATTAGCCAGAATGATCTGGTTACTATATATGTCAGTGTTGTGAGACCTGTTTTAGAATATGCTTGCCCTGTATGGCACACTAACTTGCCATAACATTTATCTGACAGTATTGAAATGATACAAAAAAGAGCATTAAAGTGTATCTTTTCTGCAATAAGTTACGCTAAGATACTCTGGTATGTTAAATTGGAGTCATTGGAAGCAAGACGGGACTACCCTTATCAAAAATATTTCAATAAGATTACAGTTAGTACACACAGATTAAACTATCTGCTGCCTGACAAAAGGCATACCAAATATGACATCAGACAGCGTAATGTGTACCCTTTGCCAATAACCCGAACAAACAGATACCGTAACTATTTTATACAAGGGGATTACACAACTGCCGCCAGTAACGAATGAAGGGCAAAATATGGTATTTATACTCTACGACATTTCAGTGTATTAATACTTTATGACGTTTCAATGTATTCGTTGTATTTTATTGTATATTGTGAATCCAACTCAGTTGAGCTGCTAATAAACTTGTGTTATTCGTATTAGTCTTATTCTTACGTACGCAAGTGAGCCTAGAAAGAGGCAGTAGGCCAGGGGGGGGGTACTGGAAATACACAGCTCCATAGTTAGGGTATGTATTAATATACAGATGGCAACTTACGAATAACGGAAAGTGTACATATACAGGCCTTACACGAGGACAAATGCTATTTGCTACGTACGAAAAGGCACAGTTAGATATAATAAACTACAAGTAGTTGCCATCGTCACACAGACATCAACTGAAGAGATGTTCTATATTTGTTTCTGCAATGATATTCTGTACGTTTATTTTCTGTCAGAATGTCCTTCGATAGACACGATGCTCATGACCTTCATGGTCGGACACCTCCTTTTGCCTATGTTCTCAGTGCGTGCCTGTCTCAAACGGTTCTAATAGAAAATCCACGTACTACCCGAAACATATTGTCAAGCTGCGCACAAAATGTAAACGCCTATCGACATGTAAACATCTGCCTAACGGTATGTACAAATGGCGGGCCGCGCAAAGCGAGTACATGCTAGCTGTCCAGCAGTTTGTTAACAATAGGGACCGAACGATCCTGCAATCTGGTGACAGTTCTGCCTTTTATAAATACATCAACTATCGGCGCGTATGTAAAGACGGGGTAGACCCCCTACTTAACACATGTGGTGAATTAGCTGTCAGTGACACCGTCAAAACCAATGAACTAAACAGACAATTTTCGTTTGTTTTCACTATGGACAATGGGACTTTACGAGAGTTAAACATGCGTACAAATGTTCAGTTATCTAACATTAAGCTCTATCCAGAACTTGTACGTAAGTTCATGTGTAAGCTGCCAAATAAGTTCAGCCGTAGTTATAGGTATATGTAGAGGCATACCCTCCGCGGTACTTAACTATATTTCCTGTGAACTATGTACTCCACTGTATATCATTTTCAAAATGCCACTCGACAGCGGTGTGTGTCCTTCGCTGTCTCTGGAAATCGACGGACATCCACCCTGTTTATAAGAAATGAGATGCATCGCAGGCATGTGCCGTTTGTTTCAATGAATATTGGCTGACAGCTTAAATTATCACCTGCATCAAAATTACAGTTGCTCAATATGGTTTTGTTAAAGGACGATCCACCGAGCTGCAGCTATTGAACTGCAGTAACTTGTGGGTTAAGGCTATTGACTCAAAACGTTTAGTTGACACGGTGTACATCGACTTTTCCAAAGCGTTCGATACAGTACCTCATCCTAAATTATTATACAAACTACCAAAGTATGGGATATGCGGTAACATTTTACAATGGTTCATTAGCTTTCTGAGCAACCGCAAACAAAGAGTTAAAATAGTTGAAACCAAAATATCCACCGCGTTCTCGGATGTTTCCGAGCGGTCAGATATGCAAAATTGTCTTAATGAATTCATGGTTTGGGCTGACCGGTGGCAGATTCAAGTAGCTGAACCTAAATGTTGTGTACTGATTATTGGAAATAGTTTCATGGCTACCTGTCATCTGAAAGGTTTACAGCTTGTTAACGTTAATGCATACCGATATCTTGGCGTTACAGTGGATGATAAATATTTATTTAAGCAGCACATTTTGTCTATTTCTCACACAGCATATAGCGCAACCAATGTTATTTTTCGCTGCTTTAATACTGCTGATGCTTGTGCTCTCATTAAAGCATATCAATCATTTGTGCGCCCTGTGCTGGAATACTGTTCTACGGTGGGGACCCATACATACCAGCTAGGCAGTTCTTGGGCATGACTGACCAGTTAGAGATTGTGCAACGGTTCTTTACGCGCCGGGTCTATTACCGGTGTAAATTCGATGTCAATCATGGCTACTTACAATGACTTAAATATCTTCATCTAGAGAGTCTCGAACTCCGCCGGGTTTATGATGATAAAGTAATGGTATATAATATCATGCATGGATATGTCAATGTATCTGAAAATAACCTCATTTCGTGCAATAACACTGCTATAAATATGACCATTTCGACAAGAGGTCATGAACTTAAACTGAAGACAACACCCTTTAAACTTGATGTAACAAAAACATGTTTAGCAATAGAATTGTATCTATCTGGGACAGTCTACCTGAACGCATAGTTAACTTAACATCCACAATACAATTTAGGAAAGCCCTGCTTACAATAAGCTTTGATTATGTAATGAAGTTCGATAGACACTTGTAGGAAACTACTTGATTGGAATATTTGTGTATCATTATTATTGGACATTATCAGTTCACCGTTACGGTGTATTACATATGATGATGGGTACATGTTAAATGTTGCTTTCTGGAATGTATTCATGTAATTGTGTAGAGTGTTTATGTTAATTAACACATGTTGTACTCATGGGACACAATTTTGTAACATTGTTGATCCTAAATAAAAAATCAATCAATCTATGCATCATTGTATTAATGCAGAACAAAGTAGAACACTATACCTTACGTCAGCCGTCAGTAACTGTGTTATTGTATTCATGTCATAATCCGGTGTAAGTACTCAGTGTAATTATATACCTCTAAGCCCAGGGTGACAGTTTCTATAGCGGTTATATATATAAATAGGTTGCATTGCCCTGAGGGTGCGTTTGGGTTTTATGGGCCTAGGTGCGACGACGCGAGTGTGTGTGTGTGTGTGTGTGTGTGTGTGTGTGTGTGTGTGTGTGTGTGTGTGTGTGTGTGTGTGTGTGTGTGTGTGTGTGTGTGTGTGTGTGTGTGTGTGTGTGTGTGTGTGTGTGTGTGTGTGTGTGTGTGTGTGTGTGTGTGTGTGTGATTGTGTGTGTGTGTGTGTGTGTGTGTGTGTGTGTGTGTGTGTGTGTGTGTGTGTGTGTGTGTGTGTGTGTGTGTGTGATTGTGTGTGTGTGTGTGTGTGTGTGTGTGTGTGTGTGTGTGTGTGTGTGTGTGTGTGTGTGTGTGTGTGTGTGTGTGTGTGTGTGTGTGTGTGTGTGTGTGTGTGTGTGTGTGTGTGTGTGTGTGATTGTGTGTGTGTGTGTGTGTGTGTGTGTGTGTGTGTGTGTGTGTGTGTGTGTGTGTGTGTGTGTGTGTGTGTGTGTGTGTGTGTGTGTGTGTGTGTGTGTGTGTGATTGTGTGTGTGTGTGTGTGTGTGTGTGTGTGTGTGTGTGTGTGTGTGTGTGTGTGTGTGTGTGTGTGTGTGTGTGTGTGTGTGTGTGTGTGTGTGTGTGTGTGTGTGTGTGTGTGTGTAAACCTGTCTGCGTGCGTATTAGAAATATACCACTACTTTGACCAGTCAATGATAGCATTCTTGGCCAGGTACGCCATATGCACCACCAGCATTGAGGTCTAAATGTGCCTGGTTAGTCGTGTGAAGCGGGTGTCAGAAAGCAGAGAACCGAGACAACTTCTCGAACGTTTAGTGGAGCAGAAAGAAATCTGGCCAACAGACTCGTACCAGTTGTGTGACGCCCGTGAAGAGAATACCAACATCGTTGATGGGTTCCCATTACATATAAAATACAGGTATTTGTAGCGTCAGCGCATGCATATGTGCGTGCGTGCATGCGTTCCTGCATGTGGGTGTCTGCACGTGCGTGGTGTATGTGTGGTGTGTGTCTTTGCGTGCGTGCGTGCGTGCGTGCGTGCGTATGTGTATGTCTGTCTGTCTGTATATCAGTGTTATAATAGTGTACTGTGTATGTATGCGTGCGTGGGTGTGTTTTGGTAAACAAATTACCTAGCTTTAGACCGTTCTTTTTAATATACTTTATAATCTTGTCTCAATTATCGCAAAGCGACTGACTTCGCAAGTAACTCCCATGCTTGACAAGTAGGCCTACCTACAGTTGTGCATGGATGTCGCATCTGATCGTCAGTACGTGTACGGCTTGGGGGCGTAAGCCAGGTCTGAGCGGGTCAAGTGCAAAACAAATATAGCTGGCGAATACCGGCCTGGCATGGTGATTGAATACCTGATACATCGACGGCAGTAATAGTTAACGAATAATGACGCCGTGTGCTCAATGTTTCGCACACTGCACTTAGAAACTCGAAGCGAAGCACTGAATACACCCACCTGTTTTCCCGCGTTGATCGACGTATCGCCCGTACGTTTACGTCGACGAGAAACGATCCGAGACACTCTCACGTAGGAACTGTTTTATACTCTTCTGATGTTTATTGACAACGATATATATCCCGTGTTCAAATACCGTACTATTCTACGACAGATAGATCCATACGTCCGGCTGTTAGTGAGTACAATTCACGTCAACTGCCCATAGCACCTGTAGCACCTGTAGCACTCGACGGTCGCTGTGTGTGCCGGTAACCAGTCAACGTTGAACGAGGCGGTCGCGACAAAGGTAGCCGAGCATTGCGACACCCCCAACGGAAAGTAGGGCTCTGGTTACAGCGGGGTGAGTGCGCATCGGCGCATGTCTATTGTGGGGAATATATTTGCGTTTGCGTGTGAGCACCTGTATCTATGTATGCCAGTGAAATAGGCTATGAAATAAATAAAAGCGTGTTTGAGTTCAAAAACAAAGTTGGCATTCGGTAGGACAATGTGATTAGAGCTGGTCACACACACACACACACACACACACACACACACACACACACACACACACACACACACACACACACACACACACACACACACACACACACACACACACACACACACACACACACACACACACACACACACACACACACACACACACACACACACACACACACACACACACACACACTCACACACACACACACACACACACACACACACACACACACACACACACATGTCATAATGTATTTACGTATTTGTTTTCAATTAATAGTTATCAAGTATATACGTCACTCTAGTTGAAAACCCTCCTCCAAATGTTAATCCAGTCCTCAATAACAATGAGTCAGTCAGTGAAAATTGCGCGAACAGGTCGAGGTGACTGGACGGCTTTGCTGCTAGTAGGCCTACTGTTGCCACCTCCACCAGGTCGAACCTGGCGTTGAACTCTCTCGGTCACCGCAATACTTCTCCAACGCCTGTGCCCCCACGGCAGTTCTTCTTACCATGCTTTTACAGCTCTCCTTGTGCGTCAACAGTCCCATAAAAGGCTACCACGACTATAGTAATTTAACTCTCACCGCCTTGCTGCGGTCACAGTTCCAGGTCATATATTTATTTATTAAGCGACAGATATATGCACCGAAAAGTCCTTGGAATAATTATTATATTGTTATTATTTGTGCACGTGTTTTGCATATTTTTCAAAATTCTGGTTTATTATAGGTGTAGTAGATTTTCTAATTTTATTTGTAATTGAACATGGACAATAGTACAATATTACCTAAGTAAGTTTGGTATTGGTAGAAATGTGTATATTGTGTTTGTTTTGTGGACAGGTTAAATATGATCATAGTAACATTGATAGATAGACAATTTGGTGTTCGAACGGTCTAAGATTAATAGTTTAGTTTCGCCTCCTAAAATGTCACCGTGACAGTTGTTTTGTTCGGCGGTACGATATATCTAACACGTGTATTAGGCAGGCTGGGGGAAGTCGGATCAATACAACGATTTATTCAAATAAACATATAATATTTCATATATTTTTCGCGGTGGGTGTGTTTTAGTATTAGAGATTTATCATTCGTCGTTTTAACGGAGTCTCAATCCATTTCTTTTTACGTCACCATTTCAAACCAACCATAACTAGTTCCCTCCAAACGGAACTTTTTTCCTCCAGCTGGAGGGGGTTCTTACGCATCCATCGCACCACACTTTTTGGGCCAGTAACACCAACCTATCCAGTTAATAACTCCTTACTTGACGGAGTTAATCTTGCTAGGATTTTAAAATGAGATCCGCTATTCTCTATCGACTGTTCTCTCCTTAGAGAGATCATTTTCATTATCATAACGCCCTGTCAGTTTGACAGTACATGTTTGGGAATTACATTGTATTTTGTCGGCAGTAATTGCATGGAAAGTTCGAAGACGGTATGTAACACCTGTTTGACAGAGAAGCCTAACATTTGCGAGAAAAACTGGGTCCCATGCACAATTAATTCGGTAGGTAGAAAGTGGACGAATGGGTTGAATGAAGAGGTTGAGATGTTATCTAGCTAAACACAAAGAACAGTAAAATACCGGATGATATCATGGGCAGGTCATTTGCACGGTCGGAGGAGGGTTCACTACCAAAGAACCAGCGACAATGTCACAGCCAGGCAGCAGGAAAAGGAACAAACTGCAACTGAGATGGCAGAACTTAGTAACGACGGGTGTAAGGCAGACAAAAGCGGATGCGAAGCGGAGGGAGAAGGCTCCCAATAAGGGAATTTGGAAATAGGTACAATAGCAACGAAGAAGAACACAATATATAAGTCTCCAACTTGCAACATTCGTGTATGTAAAATATGGTAATATTTTAATTAGGCGCATTGCGTCCATAACATTGTCTAAAACATATATTATTAAGGTTTTAAGACACAATTTACATGCAATGCAATAACATAATACTGACTGAAATATACTGGTTAAATTACCACGGAAGGGTCAAGATACTGTCATAGTATTTGGACCGAGGGGGTTAACAACATGATTGAATGTGTCGACAACCAAACATCAAGTGTCAGGGTTTCATTATTTCAGAAGGAATATTTCTCTGACATTTGTATTGGCCACCATGATTTCTATATAGCAATGCAACGTGTTTTCACCAGCAAGACAACGCACGTGTTGCTATGCAAGACAATGCATCTGTTGGTATGCAAGAGAGTGTATCTGTTGCTGTGCAAGACAATGTGTGTCTCAATTTGGGTTGTAAAAAAACCACTGAGGACGACAAGCATCCTGGCAGTGACCAACCTCAGTGTCAGCATATAAAGGTCGGTTTGGCGATAATTGATTGAGATCTCATAAGACCATTACATTGTAACCACAATAATACAGACTAGTCAGTTAATAGAACTTTGCCGAGCGCTGGAAACAACTAAACCTAGCATCTGTTGCCGTGCAAGTCAACGCATATGTTGCCGTGTAAGAAAAAGCATCTCTTGCCATGTAAGACAACGCCTTTTTTGCCATGCAAGCCATATGTTGCCGTACAAGACAACACATCTGTTTCCGTGCAAGACAATGCGTATCTTGCCGTGCAAGACAGCGCATGTGTTGGTTTGCAAGACAATGCATATGTTGCCGTGCAAGACAACACATATGTTTCCATGCAAGACAACGCATCTGTTGTCAATCAAAACAATGTATATGTTGCCGTGTAAAACAAGCCATCTGTTGATATACAAGACAATGCATATGTTGCCATGCTTGACAACGCATCTATTCCCATGCAAGAGAACACATCTGTTGCCGTGCAAGAGAACGCATATGTTGGCAAGCAAGTCGTCATCATCTTCCCTCCATCACACTTGCGGCCGCCAAGTCTTATTGTGATTGAGATTATTGTATGGTATTGGTGAAAGAAATGTCAGAGACACAGGTAGACTGGGTTTTAGCTTATTTAATGACTCAAGCAAGTTTGTAGATAGTATAGAAACATAATGTGATTAAGAGAAAAACTATAACAGTTTGTATATTATTATATCAAAAGTATTAAAAGTCATTACTGCATGATACATCTCTTTTTGTTGTGTTTTGGCGCCAAGTTGTGTAAAAACTGGAAATAGTACACGCAATCACGAAGCAGCATATGACACCCGGTTTGTCACCATTGTCAGAAACGTAAAAACAATTGATGAGTGCCTCAGAAATTAGGCTGGATCTATTGTCATTAAAAACAAAAAGAAGTACCGGTAAACAATTGTTTCAACTTTTCTTTAAAAAAAACATACATAGTGTACCAGGTACCTATCACACAAACGAAAAAAAATTGAATGACAGGTAATTTATTACTGTAATTCTTTTTAATAAGCGAAGTTATCTGTTCTTTGCTCCTCGCCAGGGACAATCAAACTGTATGTTATGTTCAGTCGTATTGTCGTCTGCCACAACATGCAGCAATATCAGTTGAACCATAATATGGAACAAACTGATCAGCAAAGAATGGAGGAGCTGAGAGAGGAGGTTGGAGTAAAAGAAAGCCTTAAGAAGAAGCTGGTGAGGAGTCGACTGAAGTGGGCTGGTCATGTGGAGAGAATGGGATGAGAACGGCTGGCAAAGAAAGCAGATGCCCAGAGAGTGGATGGGAAAAGGAGGCGAGGAAGATCTAGACTGCGATGGGAGGACTGTGTAAAGAGAGACTTGGAAGGATTGGGAGAAGGTTGGAGAACGAGAGCGAGAGATAGAAGGGAAGGAGACGGTTGATGGAGAGAGCAGAGCAAGATCAGTGATGGAAAAGGAAAAAGATAACAGAAATCAAAGATCGGAATTGGGGCCAGCCTCATCCCTGAGACAGGGAAGCAAGAGGAGAATAACAACAACATAATAAGCAGTTGATGCAATAAAATGTGTTTCCATTACTACTAATAACTTACTCTACAAGTCTATCAGCATTCAGTTTCCATTACTACTACTTGGTAAAGACTTACTCTACATAAGTCTATGAACATTCAGTGAAGAGACAGTGTCTACCTAAAAGTTGATTTTGGGAACACTATTAACACTAAATACAAGGTTTTCAAATCATCTAAGAACAACATAGAAATGTAAGGATAACGATCCATCGCATAATTAATTAATAGTTCAAAGTCATGGTCCAGCCATTTGATCAACCCCAAACTGGGTGTAGATACAACCAGAAACCTTTAAGCAGTTTTCAGTCACCAACATTCATAATTTTTTATTGCACACAGAATATACATTTGAGAAAGAACACCAGAAATTGACATTGTTGCAATGATAACCTCCATAGACCCAACGTACAACGTTGTTCATATAAAAAGCACACATATTAGGTAAGTCTTATAATTAAACAAAAAATATGCAAACACAAAATGTAAGAATTTTAGTTAAAATATAAAAAAACATTTCGCTTATACACCCGTATATACATGTCTGAACTCACAACAATTAGACGATTATATTACATTAATGTTAAATGTATAAGAAAATATGCCTACGAGTCATTATTTATTTTAGCATACCAAGAAATATTGATTTCTTGACCGGTGTGATAGATGAGTGATGGATGGATGGTAGGGTTGATGGGTAGATTATAATAAAATATATTATCTAAATGTGATTATAATACATCGTTATCAGAGATATGTTTGTTCGACTATGGCTGTGTTGTTGAATCCCGTATTGTCCTCCCCAGTGCCTGAGTCGTTGGCCGTGCCCTGGCTGGCTGGAGATTCTGTGACGGTGTTTGTATTGGTCAGTGCAACTCCCGGAGTGTACGTCTTCCACGCCAGGAAGCCAAAGAAGATAACAAGAAGCTGACACGTTATGCACAAGACCATCATGTACCTGGTGGAGACAACAGACAATGCACATGAAAACAATGATCTATTGTAAACGTAAATGTTGCTGTGTGGCAAGGCACCCCACTTGGTGGCTCAAGGTACCCCACTTGGTGGCTCAAGGCACCCCGCTTGGTGGCTCAAGGGACCCCACTTGGTGGCTCAAGGGACCCCACTTGGTGGCTCAAGGGACCCCACTTGGTGGCTCAAGGCACCCCGCTTGGTGGCTCAAGGGACCCCATTTGGTGGCTCACGGGAACCCACTTGGTGGCTCAAGTCACCCCGCTTGGTGGCTCAAGGGACCCCGCTTGGTGGCTCAAGGCACCCCGCTTGGTGGCTCAAGGCACCCCACATGGTGGCTCAAGAGACCCCACTTGGTGGCTCAAGGGACCCCACTTGGTGGCTCAAGGGACCCCACTTGGTGGCTCAAGGGACCCCACTTGGTGGCTCAAGAGACCCCACTTGGTGGCTCAAGGGACCCCACTTGGTGGCTCAAGAGACCCCACTTGGTGGCACAAGAGACCCCACTTGGTGGCTCAAGGGACCCCACTTGGTGGCTCAAGGGACCCCACTTGGTGGCTTAAGGGACCCCACTTGGTGGCTCAAGGCACCCCACATGGTGGCTCAAGAGACCCCACTTGGTGGCTCAAGGTACCCCACTTGGTGGCTCAAGGGACCCCACTTGGTGGCTCAAGGGACCCCACTTGGTGGCTCAAGAGACCCCACTTGGTGGCTCAAGGGACCCCACTTGGTGGCTCAAGAGACCCCACTTGGTGGCACAAGAGACCCCACTTGGTGGCTCAAGGGACCCCACTTGGTGGCTCAAGGGACCCCACTTGGTGGCTTAAGGGACCCCACTTGGTGGCTCAAGGGACCCCACTTGGTGGCTCAAGGCACCCCACATGGTGG
Organism: Escarpia spicata; assembly: GCA_963995525.1. Taxonomy (NCBI): domain Eukaryota; kingdom Metazoa; phylum Annelida; class Polychaeta; order Sabellida; family Siboglinidae; genus Escarpia; species Escarpia spicata. Next base: position 55,311,941 of record OZ023209.1, read on the forward strand.
CTCAAGGGACCCCACTTGGTGGCTCAAGGGACCCCACTTGGTGGCTCAAGGGACCCCACTTGGTGGCTCAAGAGACCCCCCCTTGGTGGCTTAAGGCACCCCACTTGGTGGCTCAAGAGACCCCACTTGGTTACTCAAGGAACCCCACTTGGTGGCTCAAGAGACCCCACTTGGTAGCTCAAGGCACCCCACTTGGTGGCTCTAGGCACCCCACTTGGTGGCTCAAGGGACCCCACTTGGTGGCTCAAGGGACCCCACTTGGTGGCTCAAGGGACCCCACTTGGTGGCTCAAGAGACCCCACTTGGTGGCTCAAGGCACCCCACTTGGTGGCTCTAGGCACCCCACTTGGTGGCTCTAGGCACCCCACTTGGTGGCTCAAGGGACCCCACTTGGTGGCTCAAAGGACCCCACTTGGTGGCTCAAGGGACCCCACGATTGTACATCATGTGTTTCTATTAATTTGCATATGCTAAAAAATTGACATATCGCAGCCTGATCATTTTCAAGATCCTCCTAGAGGACATTCGTATATGTATGGCAAAATAATATAGCATTGGCACGGTAGAGCCCAAAACATCTTAATTTTCCGTTTTGATATGATCTGTTGCAATTATATATAATGTTGCAATTTTATATAATATTATTTTAACTGTTTGTTTTGACCGCATGTTTTATAGCATCTACAAACTGTAATTGTGACTATGAACGAGTCACAATTTGCATATACCGCACTACGTGTGATAGGCTCTATGCGCGGAATACCGCTTTCCATCGATGTTGTACCGTTACATACATGTGTACTAGACCATTACGGCCTTATCTATCTATGTAATTATGAGATAGTGCAGAATATAGTCAATATACTTTACCAGGCCATGGAGGCGTTGGCGTGGTAGAGACAGGCTCCCTCCTCCTTCTCTTCCCCGCATCCTTTCTTCTCCCACAACAGACAGCTGTGGTCTATGACAACACCAAACAACAGCGGCCCGGGGATGGATCCTAACATAAGACGACAAGCAGTGATTGTCACCGTAATGGATGATCATCCTTGTAATGAAATATCATTGTAAAGATGCTCATCATAGAAAAGAATGATCATTGTAATAACTGAATAATTCTAATAATTCTTGTAATAATTGAAAACTATAATAAAAGGTGACACCAATTGCAAGAAAATAGTATAATTGTAATGGATGGATAAATAATAATTATTATAATGTTTGATCATCGTTATAAATATTGATCATATAATGGATGATCACTTTTGGAATGAATAATCGATCGTCGCAGCATTGAACGAACGTCGCTGCACTGGTTCATTGTTGAGTACTTTATCGATGATATAATGGTGACATCTTGCCCCTTCTAGAACACGTAACACCATTACCTTGTTGGGTAACTCACCTAACAGTCTGCCAAGCAACATATCAATGCCAAGGGCAAATGAACGTTGCGATTCTGTCACGACCCTGAATAAACATACAACGATTATTACTTCTTTTGCACAGAGTCACAAATGATTGTCACATATCAATATTACTTTGTCTGTCTGTTAATAACTGATGTTATACGACATGGTAAGACCCCCCCCCCCGCCACATACACATACATATAATAATAATGATTGCTTTATTCACAGACTCCATGCAACATACCAGTACATTACCACAGTACTATAGTTGTGTTATAAACAATAGTTACAATGTACAGAATAAAAAATCAGCCGTCAACAAAATGTATGTACAGGGAATTTAGCCAGTACTTCCATATTCTAGACATGTATTTCACGTCACTATTAATAATGCTACGAATCAATATGTTTTATGGGAATTGTATATATATATATATATATATATATATATATATATAATTGTATGTATATATATATAATAATAATAAATATATATATATATATATATAATTGTAAACACCTTTGAACATAGTTTAAGTAGTTTAACTCAGGAAATGAGTGTCTAAATAAAGGGCATTATTAGTATTATTAAGAAACATGTTATCCCATCCTCCAGGTGGCGCTACCTACACACAGGCTCCGACCGTTTCCCAGTGTATTCGTAAATTACGTTACTTACGATGTACATTTTAAAATGTTTGTTCCCCTATTACATAAAACGTTCCAAACTGTTTGCCGCTCCTCAACGAACAGTCGATATATGTCTGTTTAACTAACGGTACGAACCGTAGAACCGTTAAGAACCCTTAACCAACGACGAATTTCGTCGGTTTCAGCGGCGAGGTGAACGCGAGCTATTATTTCTGGTAGGATCGCTAAGCAATAGACACCGGCATGGCATTATACAGCAACACTGTAGCAATCCGTGGGCATAGTTTAAATAGTTTTAATCTAAAGGGCCTAGCACACTGCTCGACGGCAACGACAAAACCTCGAAGGCAAAGCGGCAAACCGCGAGCAGAGCCTCGTACACAGAGCGCGGCAATCGCTTTTGTTTCGATTCTCAACTGTTTGCCGTCGAGCAGTTTTGCTGTCGAGCGGTTTGCTGTCGAACAGTGTACTAGGCCCTTAAAGGCGGCTTTACATATTAATGCGTGATTTTTCTCGTCGTACAACGCCAGAGCAACCTAGCTAGTATTCTATATAATAGTATCATGACTGTGTAACTTTGTGCGAGTGATGTCACTGTATCCTACCTGAGCACGATGGACAGATGACACATGCCTATGGCATAGACGAGGAACATTGCGAGGAAGAAGAGAAAGCAGAAGAGCGCCATTAGGTTACAGTCGGAGGCAGCACACATGCCGGCCGTCGCCGTCAACTCGTCTCCGCCACTCCCTTCCAGGCAGCTGCAGTTCGCGTACCTCTGCGCATACAATTAATTCATGTACTCGGTAAAGTGCACATTGACAAACAATTGAATTGAGTTGTTTTAAATTAAAATAAAGCTAGGGCACCGTCAAGAAAATGAATACACTTAGCGACAGAGTGGATAAGATTGTAAAGAAGGTGGGAAGTGCCGCAGGCAAGAGACAGGACAGGTTTGACACACACAGTGAACTACCTTATCGGCATTGATGAGACATCCAGCATGACAAGGAGAAAAGTACGAATATCGGTCGATTCCACACACTGGATCATAACTTAAGTCGTCACATCCGCAGTGGGCGTTACACGACTCTGTCATAGTCATGGGGACGGATGATGATGTCGTCGAACTGAAAACACCCGACATGGAACGGTTAGCAATATCTTCATCCGAGTGGAACATTTCTATATTTAGAGAACTGCAACAATACAAAAAATTCAGCTGAGCAAAATAGTATAATAATATATTAGCTTTGGAGAGGGCGTGTGGCAATAAGGCAACATTTCCTCCCACGGACATGATTGTATAATGCGCTGATATGGCTTGATGTTCGCTTTATCAGAAATATCAGCATGCGGAAAAAGAAATGGGCTTTACCTGTTTCCTCGAAGAACATTGACTCCCACAAAGCTTTGTTGTCTACACTGGATGAAGAACATGGCAACCAGAGCAGTAACGACACAGGATATGATCAGGTGGTAGCGCAGAAGTTGACTGCATGACAGACGCAATCGCTTGATGATGTAACTCCCGAAGAAACTTCCTCCAGCACAGCCAGGAACGGCCAATATTCCTATAAATCGACAGGAATTGGTTGCGTAACTTTCCATATGTCTGCATATAACAGTCCTATTCTTTAGAGGTCCCCCACCTACTGCGGCCTGATTTCTGATGCAATAACTGTTTTATTACTAAAGACAACCCTTCCAAAGCGGCCGCCCGTGTAACGCGAACAGCGACCGGCTTTTCAGATGTTATCATTAAAAGGGTTAACGGCTTATAAAAAAGGACTGCAATGGCCACTTGACGGTTGAAAATCGAAGTCTAGGTAGCATAATTTCTTCCTTTTATGCGTTCGGGCCACGTGGTCTATATAACAGTTCACCTATGTGGTGTTAAAAGGCTTTGTTCCACAGGGATTGCGTGTCCATACATCCATGGAAATATGCATATTCTGTGTATGATGTGCAGTGTGGACGGCAGGGAGGCTCACCATATGGTCCCTGTACAGCGGCCACCTCTCTTATACAGTCAATGTACCTTTACCCACAGAAGAGATTGCCATTCAAGAGGCGGATTACTTTGTGTACTATTTTATTTGTAAGTAATAATAATAAGATAACGTCTATCGCACCTACATCTTTGGAAACCAAGCTCAAAAGCGCATCGATACAAAAGTGTTGGTCAATCTTAAAATCAATGAGCAGTATTCAAGTTGTCATTAGATGGATGGATACGCCGTTGGTGAATAAGTAAGGTCGTAGCATATTTCAAAGAACAATATTTCAAAGAACAATCCCTGGTTCCAATGTTAGTGTTGACTCTAGGAACCAAAATAAGACATAACCTGCGAATAACTAATAATGTCTTATAAACCATACATCTTTTTTTTTTTATTACAAACGTGCTAGCCACTTAGGTAGATATACTTAACTAGGTTTTTTAAATGACAAAAAGTGCAGGGAAAGAGTTTGGAAGAGGGTAGTGGAAGAAAAGAAGAGGAAGACAAAAGCTGAGATGGAAAGACAGCATGGAACGAAACATCGGTGGAGGGAACAACCAAGGCGGGAAGACCATTGCAGAAGTCGAAGGAAGGCGGAGATCATCAAAAAGCGAAGCAGAAGAAGCTACCGAGTGACGTGAACCTCAGCCCGCAAAGGAACAGGGGAGAGAAGAAGACTCTGTACTCACCAAATATCATTCCAGCTGTTGCCGCCGACACGCTAAACTGATTCTCTATGTACTTCGGTCCGAATGCAGCAAAGCCAGAAATCATTGCCTCATCCCCCAAGCCGGCCAGGACCATGAAGATGAACGTTGGATTGAGGATGAGCGACCTGGCAAACAAGAAGTCGCTCAATCTTGCGAACAGGTCCTTATTCAGGATTGTGAAATGTTCAAAATTACCCGTTCTCAGTTTTTATTTACCCGTTATGCTCATGAAAACCCCGTTATTTATTCAAGTGACTGAGGCTATCCGAAAACCTCCAACTTATAATAATGCAAGTTTAATACATGCACAGGTAAACAATACACAAAAATGCCAAATATACAATTGTAAGTCACAGTTTTGAAGTCGAAAAGGGCAAGAAGAAGTGTGTCACTTATAACACTTGCCCAAATTACAATTGATATAATTACAATCAAAAATATATTACAATATGCAACATGCGTGATTACAACATATACTTTATATTTTTTAAAGAATGATATATATATATATATCACCAGTACCACTCCCCTACGAGATCGTTACCTTGTTGTGGTGGGGTAGCTTACGTGCCTCCATGACCCTGCGAGCTACGCCGGTGGGAGTCTTAATTGTACTCCTGGTAGGGTCATCCATACCGGATTGGGTTAAGCAGTAGAGGTTGGACTAAAATCGATCTCCTAGCCCTCCAGGTCGGGGGTTGAGCGTATGGTTAACAACCCTACCTCTTAAAAACAGCTTGTTACAGAAACTCGTAAAAGAAAATCAACAGATCCCAGCCACCAAGGAAGCTTGAGGCACCAAACCGGTATGACCGATGATAGTGAAAGCCGCAAGGAAGCTAGTAGCGCGAAGACAAGCCTACTGGATGCAAAACAAAACTACAGATTGGGTCCTAGAATGTTAGGACAATGTTCGATACTACAAAAACAGCACAACTTATAAGTGAGATGAAATCACACAAGTTACACATCCTTGGAATCAGTGAGGCCAGATGGACAGGTTTTGGGAGACATGTCACCCCGACAGGAGAGACAATCCTCTTCCCTGGCAGAGACGACAACCGCCATATTGCAGGAGCGGCGCTAATACTCAAGAAAGGAATTCGAAAGACATTGATAGAATGGAAACCAGTCAGTGCTAGACTACTGAGAGCCAGGTTCTTTGGCAAGCACAGAAAACTTACAATTATTCAATGCTACTCACCAACCAATGATGCAGAACCGGATGAGAAAGAGGACTTCTGTAGCATGCTGCAAGCCGAGAAGGAGAGAGTGCCTGCACACGACGTTTTGATCATCATGGGCGACCTCAATGCAAAGGTTGCATCTGACAATATCGGAAGAGAACGAATAATGGGCAATCATGGATGTGTTGTGACTTTTGTGGCTTGAATAGTATGGTGATAGGAGGAACCCTGTTCTCACACAAAGACATCCACAAATTGACCTGAATTTCCCCAAATGATAGGGACCAAAACCAAATCGACCACATTATGATCAACAACAAATGGCGACGATCATTACTAGATGTCTGTGTTAGAAGAGGCGCCGATGTTGGCAGTGATCATTATCTACTCCAGGCAACAGTCAAGCTGAAGCTCAGAAAAACAAGCTACTGTAAACAGACAGGCCAAGAACGATTTAATGTACACCTGCTAAAGTATACAACACAAGCAAGAGCTTTCACTGTTAAGCTACAAAACAGATTTGAAGAGTTGGGAGGAGAAACAGATACATCTGATCACGTACAAAAGAAGTGGGACATCATCAAGAAAGCATACTATCAAACCAAAAAAGAGACACTGGGCATTAAAACCTGACAGCACAAAGAGTGGATCAGTACGGAAACATGGGAACGCATACAAGAGAGAAAGCAACTGAAAATCGTAATTGGACAAACCAAATCTGAAAGACTGAAAGAAAGATTGCGAATACAATACAGTGAGGTGAACAAACTTGTTAAAAAGTCAGCTAGAAGTGACAAAAGAAAGCATTTAGAAGAACTTGCAAACAAAGCTGAAACAGCCGCTTGCAGGCATGAGATGAGCACTGTGTACACGATAACTAAACATATTTGTGGAAACACAAACTACAAGGCCAACCCCCCAGTCATGGACAAAGATGGACGGTTGCTGACCAATGAAGAGGAACAAGAAAGAAGACGGATAGAACACTTCAATGAAATACTAAACAGAACAGGCCCATAACACACAGAAGACATCCAGCCTGCAGAAAGAGACCTGGAATTAGAAGTGACCCCACCAACGAAGGCTGATATTAAAGCAGCAATAGCCACACTGGGGAACAACAAGGCTCCAGGAACAGATGCATTATGTGCAGCCGATATACTACACCCTCTCTGCACCAACATATGGCAACAAGAAGAACTGCCTGATGACTGGTCTCAGGGGAGAATAATTAAGTTACCATAGAAGGGAAATTTAGCAGACTGCAGCAATTGGAGGGAAATTACTCTACTCTCCATACCAAGCAAAATTGTATCTAAGATCATCATGACACGAATGAAAACAACAGTAGACAAGCTTCTCTGTCCAGAACAAGCAGGCTTCAGAAAAGGGAGGGGAACAACCGAACACATCTTCACTTTGCGGAACATTCTAGAACAATGCAACGAATGGTAGAGAAAAATGTATGTCAATTTTGTAGATTTTGAAAAAGCATTCGACAGTGTGCACAGAGAGAGCCTTTGGAAAATCCTGAGGCACTATGGAATTCCAGAAAAGCTGGTGAAACTCATCCAGATCTTCTACAGGAATTTCTCCTGCAGTGTCGGAAACTCAACAAAAAAATTCACTGTGAAAAATCCGGTGTCCGCCAAGGGTGTGTCATGTCTTCATTTCTTTTCATCCTAGCCATCGATTGGACTACAAAAAACATGATCAACCAACAGCGGACTGGCATCAGATGGAACCTGTGCTCTTCACTCGGAGATCTAATCTATGCAGATGATCTTGCTCTGCCTTCTCACACTCGAGATCAAGTACAAAAGAAGATAAGTAACCTCGAATATGTGAACAAGTTCACCTACCTGGGCAACATCATCAGTCTCCAATGAGGTGCAGAAGAAGACATTAAAACACGATTTGGAAAAACCAGCATTTGCAAATCTGCAACGGCTATGGAAATCCTCTGTACACTCCAGAAAAACAAAACTAAGAATCTACAAGAGCAATGTCCTTTCTGTGCTCTTGTACGGCTCAGAGTGCTGGCGCATGACACAGCAAGACACCAATAGACTCTCTAGCTTCCACACCTGCCCAAGGAAGATAATGAAAGTAAACTGGCCCGAGACCATTTCCAACACAAGACTCCACCAAGAAACAAAACAACAACAGATCTGCCTCACCCTGAAAAAGAGGAGGTGGACATGGCTCGTCTACAGGATTAGCAGCTACATTCCAGCAAAGACAGCATTGACCTGGACGCCAGAAGGAAATAGGAAAAGAGGCAGACCGAAAACAACTTGGCGACGAACAATTGAAGAAGAACTAAAGACTGCTGACCTGACCTGGGGCACAGCAGCAAGGAAAGCTCAAGACAGAGGGGTCTGGCGAGATCTTGTGCGCGCCTTATGTGCCACACGGCACGAAGAGGATAAGTAAATAAGTAATATCACTTGTGTTGCTGAATAACAATTTGTGAAGTCCAATATAGACAATACATTTTTTAGTAAGTAAGCAAAATATTATCAGTGTATTTTTTTGAAGCAATGAACGTTTCTAGAACATATTAAAGAATTGTCCATGGAATTCCATACTGTTGCACCTTTAAACGAAAGACACATTCTCTTGAAATTGGTGTGAGCAAAATGTTGTTTAAAAGGTGGGCTTTGTCTACTGGCATAGACAGGACTTTACAAAATAAACAACGTTTGTATATTCACTGGTAGCAAATTGCTATTTGCCTTGTACATAATAAGTGCAGTTCGTAATTCAGCAATATCTGACACTTTCAAGATACGTAATTCGGAGAATAGAGAAGTAGTGTGATCCAACCTCTTAGCTCTACAAATTAAGTGGACCACTCTGTTTTGTAACAATACTAAGGTAGTAGCATACGTATTGCCCCATACTTCAATGCAATACATAATGTATGGAAGAAAGAGAGAATGGTATAGAATAAGCATTCCACGTTTGTCAGTGACAAAGCTGGCTCTATACATTATGGCACAACTCTTTGAGAGTTTAGATTTTATCACAGAAATGTGTTTTTTCCATGTTAATGTATTATCCATAAAAACTCCTAAACATTTGGTGAATTCAACCTTATTGATGTCTTCCTTACTTATATGTATAGAGACACGTGTCTTTATATAATGATTACCAAATAATATATAATGTGTCTTTGAAATATTGAGAGAGAGCCTGTTTACTGCAAACCATATATGTAACTTTTCACCTATACACCTGTGTCACTATTATTGTAGAACATGTTGATATCATTAGCAAATTAGATGAACTTAAAGATGTTTGAAACATTACAAATATTGTTTATGTACAAAATAAACAACTGTGGACCTACAACAGATATTTGTGGGACACCACAGGATATTTTGAGTATTTCTGAGTCACAATTATCATAATGAACAAATTGACTTCTGTTTTTCATGTAACTCATAATCCATTTATGTGCAACAATTTTATTAAGTTCTTTTCCGAAATAATCAAATATATCTACATCATTTTTAGGAAGATTAATTTGTTTTGCAAGAATAGGTCCAACAATTGTAAAAAAAAGTTATTAAATCCATTTGTAATTTCCTTCTTTTTATGTATCTCTTTGTCGTTGTTCATAAAATAGGTAGGATATGTTGGTGTATTGAGTTGTTTGTTGATTACCCTATTTAGAATTTGCCCTTGATATTATGTTTTTGTTTCTCCAACATTGTGCTGTAATATGCTTTTAATTTTTGATGTTAATTTATTTTTAGTGTTTGCATTTTAGTTCACCTTCGTGTGAGCAGGATATAACAAATGCTTTGTAAAGCTTTTTCTTTTTGACACAAGAACAAGGCTTCTTATAAATGTCTCTTTTTCTTGAAATAATTTTATAGGGCAATACTTGCTGAACAAGCCTATGAATTTGTTTTAAAATAGATCACACGCCTGATTTACATCATGTAAGTTTAAAATATCATCCCATGATTGTAGACTTAGTTCATGTGAGAGTGAAGTTAAGGTGTCTTTATTTATTACTCTAGTGTACTGAGTATTCATCTTAGTATTTCTACATATTTGATACTCACATACTGCAAATATTGGCAGATGGTCACATATATCATTATACAGAATGCCACAGGTGAGATTGTGTCGCAATTCATTTGTGAATATGTTGTATGTCAGAGTAGCTGAAATGTCAGTGACTGGTGGGCTTATCAATTAGAGGGTAAAGACCTAGACTATACATCACATAATGAAAGTGTTTAGTCCTGCTGTGTTGTTCATGTTTTAACAAATCAATATTTAGGTCACCACACAGAAATATCGTTTTGTTTGCTTTTACATCAATAAACAGGTATTCTATTTTTTCACAAAATCTATATACATTTTAACCAATTGCACCCCCTCCGAAAACCTCCAACTGCACCCCCTTGGGGCTCGCAAAATACTCAAACCTCAAACTACACCCCTGCAATCGCTTTCACATTTAATACAAGGCCCGTTTTATTACTTGGCAAACACTGTTTTGAACTTCAAATAAAAACTTTCATTTTGCATATCCCAAACATATTTTACATGGTAAAGGCTTTCGTCGTACTGATGAAGTCGGCGTGATACGTTCGACGAAAGCCTTTACCAGGTAAAATACGTTTTGGATATGCAAAATGAAAGTTTTTGATTTAAAAAAGAATGTTCAGTAAACTGTTTTGACCTTGTTATTGAGAAAATAAATCCATGTTATGGTCCAACACAAAATCATGGTATCTGAAAAATACAAATCCCGTTATCGAAAGATCAAAAGACGTATTATTTTTTAAAGAAAAACCCGTTGCAATTTTCAAAAAACATACTTTCCAATAACGGGACAACGGGTCTGTGGCTAAGAGCGTGCTTTGCAATAAACAAACCAAGTCATTCTGCTTGATTGGGTCAGTCAACAGACAACGGAAATGCACTGGACATGGAGAAGGCCAAAGAAATGAGAGCGTATACGGTAAGAGGCTACACACTTGAGAACGCGCGGAATATCCCGGATGTGCGGCCAGCCGATCTTGGCGTCCTCCAGATCGACGTCGCCATTCATGGCACTGCTGTGAACCTCCAACACTCGGGTCTTGCGCACCTCCTCCGCACCTACGTAACACACAGGTTGGTGTGACCATGTAGCATTTAATATATCAACAACAATAACAACGTTGCTTTTCTTATATGTGTCCTCTTCTGTAAACACATAATTAGAAAGGGGGAAGGGTGGAGGTAGAGAGAGGTAGAGGAAGGGACGGAGGGAGGGCGAGGGAGAGGGAGAGGGAGGGAGAGGGCGAGAGTGATACATTAATTTTGAACAAAGCATATATGTGTAACAAGATAGAATATATATATATATATATATATATATATATATATATATAATTAACGTTTTTACAGCTGGAAAACGTGTCATAAATTTAACAATATACATTGGTCAGAAAGACGTCTCGACGACCAGACTGGTCGGTATCGTAGGGTCACAAGGCGAATATGAAAGCTTTTCATATTATGTCTGGATATATATAACTGATACATGATTCCTTTATCAATAACGTAGCCACATACCACTTTCGTTTTCCAATCAGTATGTTTGCCTGCCAGTCAGCCATCCAGGAAACAAACCAAACAACCAGTCGACAAACAAATAATCCCCAAAACAATGTAGACGGACCTAGTCTAGGTAAATGAGGCATGTGACAATAGAGACTTACCCGGCATCTCGGCGGGAAAGGAGAGAATAGGAAGCACGACAGCAATGGCCATAAGACCCGTGACGATGAAGAGGATCCACCAGGCGCCCACCCAGCGATGATCATCCACGGCTACATCCCTGGCGAACACATCAACAGACGCGTGAGTCTCTCGTTCTTATTTCCTGAACACCAGCATAGGTGTATAAAGTGGGAGGGGCCTGAGGGACACGTGTCCCCCTAGACCTTAGCAATTTAGCGTATCAGCAGACGAGTGAGTCTCTCGTTCTTACCTCAGTGACATCACTGGTACAGCGTCGGAATAGGAACCTATCCACACACGCTAAACGGAGATGGCAAGCATGACAATGTGTTGCTAAGCTAGTGAAAGATTTAATCTTAGCGGCACATTTTAACTATCGAAGTACGTCTGTGAAATGCTCATCGTCATCATCATTGGGTCTGGTCTGTTTTAAAACAGTTCAGTTATGGACTAGGAATGACGTTTTCTCACAGTGAGATCCTGGGGAGACGGAACACAGTCTTCGGAGCTGTGTACTGAGTCTCCTCTTGAATATTTTCTGGCTGTGTCTTCGTGTGTTATATGTCGGATTCAACTTTGCATGTATGAGATCTCATCGTCGTCTTGTTGAACACGACACCAGTGAATTTGATCTGCCAACTTAGTAACATTGAGCATGTCAAATTTATTTTGCATACTCTCAGTCATTATAGCGATGTTCGGCAAAACGTTGCTGTTATGCTTGTGTTTTATGTGAGGGATGTTGTTCACGTTCTTCTCTGTGCCACTGTTCTGGTCTTCTATGTGAGGGATGTTGTTCATGTTCTTCTTTGTGTCACTGTTCTTGTCATCTATGTGAGGGATGTTGTTCATGTTCTTCTTTGTGTCACTGTTCTTGTCTTGTATGTGAGGGATGTTGTTCTTTGTGTCACTGTTCTTGTCATCTATGTGAGGGATGTTGTTCATGTTCTTCTTTGTGTCACTGTTCTTGTCTTGTATGTGAGGGATGTTGTTCTTTGTGTCACTGTTCTTGTCATCTATGTGAGGGATGTTGTTCATGTTCTTCTCTGTGTCACTGTTCTTGTCGTCTACGTCGGTGATGTTATGAAATTACTGCTCTGTACAATTACCTTTGAAGAATTCGACGAGAGCAAACTGCTTCCAGTGCGTCGTTTGTTATTTCCCTTCCTCCAGAAGATTGAAGATGGCCCAGTGTCGATTTTGTTGTATCTCCAAAAGACATCTGCGTTCTTCTTCGAATTACCGCCTTACAATCGCTGGCTTGCGTGTTACTTTCTGCTAGGCGTATTAATTCAGTCTCCCCACGGTTAAAAAGTATCGTTACTGGGACAATTGTGTAACCAAGAGTCCATTTGGATCTAGGGGAAGCATATAACCGTGCCAAATGTAATTCATTTACCGATACGTTTCCGATATGTTGGTACAGCCATTGGTGTAACAATTGCTACGAGACTGCAACGACGTCACGTTTAAAAAAATCCACACAGGTAGGATATGTTAGATTCGTACCCGGCATATACTGAGCAAATACAGTGTTCATATATGATGCATTAGGCAGCCAAGGCACTCCATGCTTAGGCCCACTGTAGATGGACCTAATGTGTCACTAAAGTGCCGTCATAATAGAATATTTAAGAGTAATGTCATTTAACTTAGAACCTGTACATTAAAACCTCACTACTAACGTCCCCCTTGGGACTGGACAATCGTGTCCTGAATAATGAGGTGACCGTTTTATCGGAACTAATCTCCTATTCCTCACTGTTACGAAAATCAGTTGGGACTGTCCTATAGTGAACTTAATTGCGAGGTGGCTGTACTACCGATGTGACCATAAAGCGAAGTTCTTACGTATCGACGCCCCCGAGGTTGACGTCCGTGTGCACGTTCAAGATGTAGCCGCCGCCAGCGTAAGCAACCGCTGGTCCGATATTGCCCAACGAATAGAAGATTCCTGCAAGCCAAGACACGTGCTCATATTGGAGATGCTACAAGTGCCGCCCTGGGCAGCTCACGGTCCTGTGTGTAGTGAGTAAGGTTTGGTATGGTGTTGTTCAATGAATGCTCCTGGATTATTTCGTTTTATAGAAAGGTAATGTTCTATAATATAGGCTTACAATAATGGCGCGCGCGCGCGTGTGTGTATGTGTGTGTGTGTGTGTGTGTGTGTGTGTGTGTGTGTGTGTGTGTGTGTGTGTGTGCGCGCGCGTGCATACGCATGTGTCGGTGGATCTGTATGCGCAAACCTGTCTGCGTGCGTATTAGAAATATACCACTACTTTGTATAGAGCTTACTTGGGAAACAACCGTGTCCAATTTAACAAACATTCTGTCGCAATTCAAATATATCTGATAATTTAAACAGCGCACGCTCATAGCTATCCTAACTTTACTTGGTGTCAGTTGGCAACACCGAACAGTCAATGATAGCATTCTTGGCCAGGTACGCCATATGCACCACCAGCATTGAGGTACAAATGTGCCTGGTTAGTCGTGTGAAGCGGGTGTCAGAAAGCAGAGAACCGAGACAACTTCTCGACCGTTTAGTGGAGCAGAAAGAAATCTGGCCAAAAGACTCGTACCGGTTGTGTGACGTCCGTAAAGAGAATACCAACATCGTTGATGGGTGACCATTACATGTAAAATACAGGTATTTGTAGCGTCAGCTATGCTTTTGATGAAGTCAAAGATGAGCATGCATGCGTGCATGCGTGCCTGCATGTGTGTGTCTGCACGTGCGTGGTGTATGTGTGTGGTGTGTGTGTGTGTGTGTGTGTGTGTGTGTGTGTGTGTGTGTGTGTGTGTGTGTGTGTGTGTGTGTGTGTGCGCGCGCGCGCGCGTGTGTGTGTGATGATTTTTGTGTGCATGTGCGACCGCACGCGCATGCGTGCGAGCGAGCGTGTGAGAGAGCGTGTGTGGACGACATCAACGATGGTACTGTTTTTTTCCCATAAAAAGGTAGGCGCGTGTATGCATTTGTCCGGGCGTTGGTTCGTCTGTGTTAGCGTGCGTTCTACCCATTGATAATGTCGACCATGTTGTGTATTTGTGAAGCAATCTGTCCAATTTAACAAACATTCCTTCACCACGTGATCTCTCTAATAATGTCAACAGCCCACATTCAGTTATGACTTTGACAACGAAGGTAACCGCGGACATAGAAGGCAGTAGGCAGTTGACGGCGAAGTTAATTAATGATGATAACACGCCATCTATAAGACATATCATTAATAATTATGTTGTATTACTGTAACTGTGCGAGTGCGTGCTTGTGTCTGTGTCCTACCCGTTCGTACGTGTGCGTATCTGTGGGTGTACAACTGCAGTTTAAGTAGTATGTATATTCGTGTGTGTATTCAATACTCTCTTCTGTCTTCGCCGTTACATTCGTCATCAACGTCATACACGCATACACGCACGCACGCACGCACGCACGCACGCACGCACGCACGCACACACGCACACACACACACTCACACACACTCACACACACACACACACACACACAAGCACACACATATTGTTGTTGGGTCAACGTCATATTTCATTGCCGATGACGTCATCGGCAACTGTGACGTCATCGGCACGTAATGGCGACGCGGTTCTCACCGGTGTACATGGCGGCCGTGTGCCTGGGCTGACAGTCGTCGTAGTAGGTGAGAGAGAGGATCATGAGTGGCACGGAGCCCATGCCCATCAGGGAGATGGCGACGACGAACAGATACAAGTAGTTCCACAGGTTTGAATGCGTCACCGCGCTCGAGCAGCGTAACGACGTCGCGTTGTCTCCCGAGATCTCGCACAACGACGTCATACTCCCCATGCCCCTGTAGCACACCAGTGGATACATGTCACTCGTCTGGTTCCGTGTTGTTCGTCAACGAACGTTCATTTCGGGCACGAAGTAACATATTTGTTGTTCGTTTGGGATAACATGAAAATATAACGATGGAGTGGTGATAACGTAGGCGGAATATATCCACTTGTGTTCGAATTAAGTGCGTATTACGTACGTGAAGTCATAAGGGCCGGTCGTGAAGTGGGGAAGGGCGAAGAGCAAAGATCCGAGTCCGATCAGTACCATGCCGGTAGCGATCCAGCGGGGCTTGTGGGCACGTCCGCCGAAGTAACCGACCACCAGAAGCACCGGCAGACCGCTGATGTCGTAGAAGATCGGCACAAGACCCGCCTCCGTGCTCCGCCAGCCGAACCTGGAACGATAACATCAACTGGTTGGTGATGGCTTCGATTCAGGGGTAGAGTGGAAAGACATCTCACGATCTGTGTTGTTGTCGAGTTTAAACGTATCTTCTATAGTAGTCGCTGAAGTGTGAACATCCACGAACACACACACACACACACACACACACACACACACACACACACACACACACACACACACACACACACACACACACACACACACACACACACACACACACACACACACACACACACACACACACACACACACACACACACACACACACACACACACACACACACACACACACACACACACACACACACACACACACACACACACACACGCGCACGCACGTACACGCACGCACACATGCACACATGCACACACACACACACACACACACACACACACACACACACACACACACACACACACACACACACACACACACACACACACACACACACACACACACACACACACACACACACACACACACACACACACACACACACACACACACACACACGAACACACACCCATAAACGTACATACCTTCGTTCGAGAGTGGAGATGCTGACGCCGACGAGTCCATTGACACACATGGACTGGATGAAGACGGCGAGGGCGGTGAAGGCGAGGAAAAAAAAGCGGGACGGTTGTGGAACTGCAACCACCGAGGCCGCACGCCACCGACGCCGTAGCTGGCGTTGTCCACCCCGGCCATCGCTGTCTGCTGCATATTATTATAAAGTACGGTGAGAAATAACAGCGAGCAGAGTCAATGCACAATATTCGAGTACAACAGCATTGCTTATCAGGTTTAAACAATAAAGTGCGACAATAATTAACACTAACCAAGAAACTACAACATATACACACAACAGCACAACTGTGTATATAAATGTCTGGCGTCAAAGGTGGATGGGTTTCTCTCTAACTTACAGGTGAGAAGTGTGTGTGTGTGTGTGTTTACATAGTTTTAATGTTGGTACATAATTTGACCGAGGGCAGACGTTATCACCAGCAATAGGAATTATGACGGTGCCCTCTGGTCGAGAAATGTGAAACATAGCATACCGGAAATATGTAAGTAAATAACTATCGTTGAAATTAATCGCGAATGGATAGATCAGAGGTGAATGGACCATGTACGCAAGTGAGCCTAGAAAGAGGCAGGTAGGCAAGGGGGGATACTGTAAATACTCAGCGTCACAGTTAGGGTATTAATACACAGATGGCAAATTGCGAATGGCGGATAGTTTACATGTATAATGTTAATAATATTGACAACATTTTATAGTGCCTAAATCCCCAGGAATCTGAGCTCAGAGGCGCAACATACAAGAATCGTTGAGAAAAATCGTTAACATGGACAAGCAAGAGTCGACATTAAAGCACGGGACCGCTCCCTAACTTTCGGGAATGTTAGGGTGGGAATGCAATATCAAATAAATAAGTCTTCATTTTTTTACGAAAAGTATCTATAGTCACAGATGATTCTAAAGAAAGCGATAGGGAGTTGATTCCAGATTTTTGGTGCAGCTACAGAAAAAGCACGTTTGTCAATATTAGTTTTGGTTTTCGGAACAAAACGTCGTTGTGAAACAGATGATCTGAGGTTCCTGGGGATATCGGAAAAACGAAGGAGACTAAACAAATAGGATGGGTGTTGCGTAGAAAGGGCACAATATGTGATAGTGGCTAACTTGAATTGTATTCGATATGCAATCATATGATGATTACTCCCAATGGAAGTTGTTCTGGACAAGACATTGAACCCAACAGCAAATCCAGGGAGTATTAGGGGTCTCAAGACCCCCGCTATGCCCTGGATGGGGGGGTCTTAGACCCCCCTGTCTGTGGCAAATATTATTATGACGGACGAAATAAGGCGTGCATGCCCTATATACAATAAAACAATTAATTACTATGTATATTAAAACTACTGATAATAAAAAGACTCAAGTGTTAGTCGTGTCAATCATAGACATAATTTACAACTGTATCGTTGTAACGGGTTGTTTTCGTTTGCTGCGTTCGCGCATGTTTTACCACAGCGAGAGCGCAACGCCGCCGGTAGCCTCGATTATCCAGATGTAAAACACATTGCAGTGTGTTACCAACAACCGACTGTTCAATAAACTTGTAAACAACGTCAACGAGTGTAAGCAATGTTATCTGTGAAGTATTTTGAAAACATACTGCATAATGTATACAATGAAGAGGAATCAGGCAATACTTTTGGTTTCTTCCGATGAAACACACTATTGATGAATTTCCACGTGTGACAAGGGTTTTCAGAATTTTTTGATATGAAATGTGTATAACAGTCTGATTTTGCTTTTGACATCATGTGGTTGCACAGATGTAACTGCTTAGTATAGCAGGACCCATCAAGGGGTGAACGGGTACGTCGCCAAATTCTTTCAAGATATCGTTTTGCTTGTACAATGTCTTGGGACATTCATGATGACGGTGGACGAAGCTTTTTTGTTTGTTTGGGGGCATTTTCATCAAGAAGCCTACTTAATGTAACGGTTTTCTAGCTCACACAGTGTAGTTTTTGGCTGAATCAAGAGATCGGAATTTGCAAGGTCCTCACGAAGAATGTGTGTATTAATGTCATATATCGATCGGAAAGTAATAAATTATTCTGCTGGTCTTGATTCGACTTTGAGACACAGATCAATAATTACAGTATGATGATCTGATAATCCATCAGTAACAGATACCGCCTTGATGTTATTGCAGTTTGACCTAGTGATAAACAAGTCGAGCCAATGCCCATGGATATGAGCAGGGAATGTGACATAAGTCAATTGTGTGTAGTGCATCCATGAATAACGTAGTATTAAGGATAGGTAAATCAACGTGGAT
The DNA here is from genome assembly GCA_963995525.1 of Escarpia spicata. Classification (NCBI taxonomy): domain Eukaryota; kingdom Metazoa; phylum Annelida; class Polychaeta; order Sabellida; family Siboglinidae; genus Escarpia; species Escarpia spicata. The sequence goes on from OZ023209.1 coordinate 55,330,745, forward strand.
ATTGAAATCACCTAGAATATATAATTCTTCATGTAACTGTATAGGCCTTACACGGGTCAGAGATTTATATATGTCATATTATGTTAGCACTGTCATTGGCAGTGATTAATCACTTGCAGTCAGTGGTGTTTAGTATGTTTTATATGCTAACTTGCAAACCGGCCTAAAAAGTGAATTTTTTTTTCTTTTCTTTTAAGTCTCCCAAAATTGTTGTATTATTCTCTCCCAAGTACATATCATGATGTTATTGACTCTAAGCCTAGTTGGCCTTTCTTTTCTTATTTTGTTAAGTTCCCTGATAGAAATCCATGCGATGTCTATCTCTACTTACTCTTTGATACTAACAATTGAATTTGTATTCTTTTGGTTAATCGTCAACATCAACGTGTTTATCATTACTTGTATGTATACAACTGTTCAACGGATATGTACTTATGATGTATATTATGATATGCATTCATACACTAGTTATATTTATGTACATATTTTTGAATGTTTTTGTAATTTTTTTTCAACGAACTCTGAAAGAATCACTATGATGTGCTCTAATACATTTGTAAATGGCAGAATCTATTAATATTAGCCGGATCCAAACAAATAAAAGCTTTGACTTAAAAACAATATTCAATGAAGCCAAACACATTGAAAATGAAAAGTATGATGATTCTCCATTTTCTCTTAACACACATGATTGTAAATATTTTACTGCAGTTGAGTTTTCTGAAGTATTCAAACCAGAAAACATATCTTTATCAATGTTCTGCATAAATTGCCGTAGTTTGGAGACACAATGGGATTCTCTTCAAGAATTACTTTTTAATATGTCGTCAAAAGGCCTGACTCTAGATCTCATTGGACTAACTGAAGTTTTTAAAGTTCAACATGTTTTACGTTATAAAATAAATGGGTATCACAATTTACTATTCAATACAAGACTAGATACAGACGACGGGCATGGTGGAGTTGGCCTATACATCAGTAAAAAATACACCTATTTTAAACGTGAAGACTTGTCAATATTTATTCCTCATGTATTTGAGTCCATTTTTGTAGGGGTTCAAATTAAGAAATGTAAACCTATAATTGTGGGTGTAATCTATCGTCCCAACTCTCATCCACGTGCAGATCTTGATATATTTATGGGTACCATACTAGACATCCAAGACAAAATCTCAAATGAAAATAAAGTAGCGTACCTGATGGGGGATTATAATATTAATTTACTAAACTTTGTTACTCACAACAAAACTAATGATTTTATAGATAATGTAATAGCACAAGGATATATTCCACACATAACAAAACCAACACGGATAACACCTGTTACAGCAACTCTTATAGACCATTTATATTCTAATCATACTCACCCCAACTATGAATCGGGGATTATCGTTACAGACATGACTGACCATTTTGGAATATTTCATTTAATATATGGTAAACCTGCTACACAAAAATTAGTATATAAACAAAAACGCCAGTTAAACTTGACCAACATTTTAAAATTTTGGAGTCTTTTGGCCACGGCTGACTATTCCTCTGTCCTATCTACTAGCAATGCAAATGAAGCATACAACAACTTAATGTTAACATATACATCACTTTATGAAATATCTTGCCCAGTTAAAACTATCAGAGTAAATAGTAAATATATTAAAAGAGAGCCCTGGGTAACATCAGGCATTATAGTGTCCTCAATAAAAAAAGACAAATTACTCCGCAGAAAGCTAAATAAGCCCAGTACAGCGAGAGAGGATGCTTATAAGGTATATTGTAGACTATTTAATAAGATCAAAAGAGCAGCAAAAATTAAGTATTATAGTGAAATACTGGAAGAACGTAAACATAGCATCAAAGAAACCTGGACCATACTGAGAAAGGCAATATTTAATCAAAAAAAGAGTTTTCAATTACCTCAAACTTTCACTGTAAAAGGAGAAAAAGTATCAAATTCTGCTTTTATTGCTGAAGAGTTTAACCGTTTCTTTGCTGATATAGGTAAATCAATGAGTGATCTAATACCTCCTCCCACAACCTCGTTTCATGCACACCTAAAAGATAACTATCCTGTAAACTTTTTCATGCAACCTACTGATGTAAATGAAATCAAAAGAATAGTACAAAAACTAAAAACTAAATGCACTGAAGGCTTCGATAGTTTATCTACAAAACTTGTACAACAGACCATTGAGGAAATAACAATCCCACTTGTGCACATCATAAATAATTCCTTTGTTACAGGTGTTGTACCTGATAATTTAAAAATCGCTAAAATAATTCCAATTTATAAATCAGGAAATATTAATGTGTTTAATAACTACAGACCAATAAGTATTTTACCAACACTTTCTAAAATAATGGAAAAAATAGTATGTAACAGATTAGTAATATATTTAGAGAAATATAATATACTGTATAAACATCAATACGGATTTCGCTCGAAACATTCCACTATACATCCTATATTGCACTTACTTAAAGACATAGCAGATGCAAATGACAAAACTACCAAAGATATTACATTGGCTGTGTTTCTCGACTTATCTAAGGCGTTTGATACAATTAACCATGACATTTTGTTGTATAAGTTAAATCATTATGGAATCAGAGGAATAAGTAATAGATGGTTTGCCAGTTACCTTTCTAATCGTAAACAATATATTGAAATAAATAATTGCAAATCTCCACTGATCAATATGACACATGGAGTACCACAAGGATCCATACTAGGACCTGTGCTTTTTTTAATTTATATTAATGACATAGTGAATTCTAGTTCTCTAAACTTGCTATCCTTTGCAGATGATACCACTGTTTATTATTCAGGATATGATATTGAAAATTTAGTCATAAAAGTGAATCAAGAACTAAAACAATTATACAATTGGTTGTGTGCTAATAAATTGTGCTTGAACGTCAAAAAGACACATTTCTGTGTTTTTAGTCCAGTAAACTCAAACTACGAAGTAAACAATAGCATTAAAATAAATAATGAAGTCATCAACCAAGTTGGCAAGTATAAAAATGACGAATCTGTAAAATTCCTGGGATTGTATATAGATAAGCACTTAACATGGAAAGAACACATCAACATAATTAGTTCCAAAATATCTAGAGCTATTTTTGCAATAAATAGAGTGAAATATTTCTTACCATATAAGTCATTAAAATCATTATATTACGTTTTAATTCACAGTCATATAACATATGGTATACAAGCATGGGGCAATGGAAATACAAAGAAAATAGAAATCTTACAAAAACGTGCTTTAAGAATAATTAATAAAAAAGGATATAGGAGTCATACTGATCCTTTATTTAAGTCTGACAAAATACTAAAAGTGTCAGATGTATATAAACTACAGGTCTCACTATTTATGTACGACTTTAAACATGATTTATTACCCAAGTCATTTACAAATTTTGCGATCAAAAAGACTTTAGACAAAAGTATAAGAATAACCCGACAATGCAACCTTCTTGCTAAACAGACACCTAGAACACATTTTTCGTCTAAACTACCAAAACATAATTTCACAAGAATCTGGAACAATATAAACGAAAAAATAAGAAACACTAAACACAGGTTAAAATTTAGACGCGTGTTGTGTGACTTCTACTTAAACGCATATCTTCGTCAAGTGAATTGTATAAATCCTAGATGTTCAGAATGTAATGAAACTGATTAAATGAAACTCTACCTTTGTTTGTAAGTCTATTACCGTTCTTACACTACGTTGTTAACCAAATACAAATGTTTGGATCGCCTTTCTATTCACTTACATATACTACAATTGATCAAACTTCTCAGTTCGTTGTTATATATCACCAACAACAGCACATACCTGTTTAACATGATTTTGATGATTGTCATGATTGTAATCATTGAGTAATGATAATTAAATGGTGTCACTGGAAGACGGCTTTTAGCCAAGTGACATCCATACAATGTAACAAATTTCCATTTGTATGACATGTATATGTTAATTGTATGTTATGTTGTTACGTTGTAAAAATAAAGTTACTTACTTACTTACTTACGGGGACAACGGCTAATGGTTACGTACGAGAAAGCACAGTTGGATATAATAAAGGATAAGTAGTTGTCATCGTCACACAGACATAAACTGCTGAAGAGATGTTCTATACTTTTTTCTGCAATAATATGTTGTACGTTTATTTCCTATGAAATAAGATACCTTCCCAATACATGTATTACAGTTCACAATAACTACACAAACATAATATATCATTGTATTAATGCAGAACAAAGTAGAAAACTATAATTTATTCATGTCATAAGGCGGTATAAGTACTCAATATAATTATATACCTCTAAGACCAGGGTGACAGTTTCTATAGCTGCTATATATAGATTGCATTGCCCCGAGGGTGGGTTTGAAGGGTCTAGGTGGAACGCGCACTCGCGATATAATAGTCTACTGTGTATGTATGCGTGCGTGCGTGGGTGTGTATTGGTAAACAAATTACCTAGCTTTAGGCCGTTCTTTTTAGTAGATTTTATAGTCTTATCTCATTGATCGCAAAGCGAATGACGGCAAGTAACTCCCACGCATGCCAAGTACGCCTACCTACAGCTCTGCCCGAATGTTACACTTGATTACATGGTTCCGCTTCGGTGATCACACCGCTTAAGAACATATAAGCCTGGTCTGAGTGGGTCAAGTACAAAACAAATACAGCTGGCGAATACCGGTCCTGGTGATTTAATATTTCATACACCGACGACAGTAATAGTCAACAAATAATGACGCCGCGTGCTGAATGTTTCGCACACTGCTGCACATAGAAACTCGAAGCGAAGCACTGAATGCACCCACCTGTTGCCCCGCGATGATCGACGTATCGCCCGTACGTAATGCCCTACGTTTACGTCGACGAGAAACGATCCGAGACACTCTCACCTAGAACTGTGTCGGACTCTTCTGTGGCTTACCAATAACGATATATATCCCGTGTTAAACTATTTTACTATTCTACGACAGACAGATCCATACGTTCGGCAGTAAGTGAGTACAATTCACGTCAACTGCCCGTAACCCCCGAGACATTCGACGCGAACAACTATAGCGGCTGCAGTCGGGGTGTTTGCCGGTAACCCGTCAACGTTGAGAGAGGCGGTAGCGACAAATGCAGCCGAGCATTGCGACACACCCAACGTAAAGTAGGGCACTGGTTACAGCGGGGTGAGTGCGCATCGGTGCATGTCTATTGTGGGGAATATATGTGCGTCTGAGCGCCTGTATCTATGTATGTGAAATTGGCTATGCAATAAATAACAGCGTGTTTGAGTTCAAATGCAAAGTTGGCATTCCATAGGACAATGTGATGAGAACTGGTCACACACACAAATGTCACAATTTATTTACGTTTTTTTTCTTCATTTAATAGTTAACAATTATATACGTCACGCTATTTTAAGACCCTCCTCCAAATGTGAATTCAGTCCTCAATAACAATGCGAATTAGTCAGTTGTGAAAAATGCGCGATCGTTCTTTATTTTGCGAACAGGTCGAGGTGACATTGAACGGCTTTGCTGCTAGTAGGCCTACTGTTGCCACCTCCACCAGGTCGCACCTGGCGTTGAACTCTCTTGGTCACCGCAATACTTCTCCAACGCCTGTGCCCCCACGGCAGTTCTTCTCACCATGCTTTTACAGCTCTCCTTGTGCGTCAACAGTCCCATAAAAGGCAACCACGACTATAGTCATTTAACTCTCACCGTCTTGCTGCGGTCACAGTTCCAGGTCATATATTTATCTATTAAGCGACAGATATATGCACCGAAAAGAACTAGGAACAATTATTTTATTGTTATAATTTGTGTACGTGTTTTGCATATTTATCAAAATTCGGGATTATTATAGGTGTAGTAGATTTCCTTATTTAAATTGTAATTGAACATGGACAATAGTACAATATTAACTATCATGTTTGGTATTGGTATAAATGTGTATAGTATGTTTGTTTTGTGGACAGGTTACATATGATCAAAGTAACATTGATAGATAGACAATGTTGGTCTTCGCACAGTCTAAAAATAATAGTTTAGTTTCGCCTCCTAAAATGCCACCGTGACAGTTGTTTTGTTCGGCGGTACGATATATCTAACACGTGTATCAGGCAGGCTGGGGGAAGTCGGATCAATACAACGATTTCTTCAAATAAACATATAATATTTCAGATATTTTTCGCGGTGCCGAAAGGAGTACTATTAGAGATTTACCACTCGTCGCTTTACCGGAGTCTCAATCCATTTCTTTTTACGTCACCATTTCAAACCAAACATAACTAGTTCCCTCCAAATGAAACTAGTTCCCCCAAGCGTAACTCTTTTCCTTCAGCGGGAGGGGGTTCTTACGCACCAGTCGCATCACATTTGTTGGGCCAGTAACCCTAACCTATCCAGTTAATAACTCCCAATTTGACGGAGTTAATCTTGCTAGGATTATCAAATGAGATCCGCCATTCCATACCGACTGTCCTATCCTTAGAGAGGTCATTTGTATTGTCATACCAGTTTGATTCTCGCCCTGTCAGTTTAACAGTACATGTCAGGGAATTAGATTGTATTTTGTCGGCAGCATGGAAAGTTCGAAGACGGTATGTAACACCGACATACCTGTATGGCAGAGAAGCCAAAAATTTGCGAAAAAAAGTGGGTCCCTTGCACAATTAATTCGGTAGGTAGAAAGTGAACGAATGACCTGAATGAAGAGATTGAGATGCAACTAACTAAACACAAAGAACAGTAAAATATCTGATGATATCATGGGCAGGTCATTTGCACGGTTGGAGGAGGTTTCACTGCCAAAGAAACAGCGACAATGTTACAGCCAGGCAGCAGGAAAAGGAATAAACTGCAACTGAGATGGAAGAACTTAGTAACGACAGGTGTAAGACGGGCAAAAGCGGATGCGAAGTGGAGGGAGAAGGCTCCTAATAAGGGAATTTGGAAATGGATAGATGTTGAGACAACGCCTCATCCCTCGACAAAGGGAGCAACGAAGAAGAACACAATATATAAGTCTCCAACTTGCAACATTCGTGTATGTAAAATATGGTAATATTTTAGTTAGGCGCATTGCGTCCGTAACATTGTCTAAAACATATATTATTAAGGTTTTATTCCACAAGACACAATTTATATGGAATGCAACATCATAATACTGACTGAAATATGGTGGTTAAATTACCACTGAAGGGTCAATATACTGTCATAGTATTACAGGGGTCAAAATACTATCTGACACTGGTCATGTTTGGAAGTCGTTCGGGATTTCAGGCCCGAGTGAAGGAGGCGAATGCTGTATTGTGCGCAGCACTTACTTGGGCAGGCGCTATCAATATGTAGACCTGCGAAGTCGCAGACTTCGGGGCAGAAGTCAGGCCGACAGGACTGCGGGTCTCACAAGAAGAGCGTTCACGGCGGCTGCAATTCAGACTGACAGGTATTCTGTTGCATGGGTATTTATAGGGTGTGTGTGTATTGTTGGGGTGTAATGCGGTTGTGCGTACCTATCTTGGGTGTGCGAACTATTTATAGTGCTGCTCCGCACTACAGCTAAATAGAATGGTCGTTTAACTGATCCATCATTACGCTCTAGTAGGACCTTACCCAGAGACCCGTTGTCCCGTTAATGGAACTTTTTTTTAAAAATGGCAACGGGCTTTCCTTTTCAAATAACGAGTCATTTGGTTTTTGAATATAATTTAATTTTTTAAGATATAATGATCTTGTATTGGACCACAGCGTGTTTTTATTTTCCAAATAACAGAGTGAAAAGAGTGTTTGTGTTGTCGTAAAACATACGTTGTGCTAAACGCGAAAGCGAATGCAGGAGTGTATTTTGAAGTTTGAGTATTTTGCGAGCCTGGGGGGAAGGTGCAGTTGGAGGTTTTCGGAGAACCTCAACCCTCTGCATAATTCACCACGTTCCGACGACAAATGCAAGTGTAATGGGTTTCTTCACGAGTATAACAGGTAAATAAAAAAGAGAACGGGTCAACTAAAAAAAAATCACAATTCTAACTTATGGCCTGCGCTCTCGCATATAAGAAACTTTCACCAAAGCTAAGGGTAGACAAGCGTATTTACTTCCCACATCAGCAATACCAGATTCTTCGTCTTCCGTTCTTATGCACAGTTCGACGAGGACCAAGACTTTTAAAGAGGCACTGTTCGTAACGTTTGGAGTGGATATATCAAGAGTGGGGACGGTGGGGCCGCTGGTCCGATAGTGCTGAACGCGTAGACGATTCGTAAATGATTCCTACAAGCCAAACCACACTCTCTTTTTCAAGATGGCGCCTTCTTCTGCGTTGACAGAACTTGCAGTGTCGTTGTTGGATTTTGCTGGCGCAAAGATAAAGATGTATAGCGTTGACGTCAGTTAGATTTTGACCTCGAATACAAAGGCTATGATATAAGGCAATAATTTTCATTGACGACGAATGTAATTAGTGTGTGTGTGTGTGTGTGTGCGTGCGTGTGTGTGTGCGTGTGTGTGTGTGTGTGTGTGTGTGTGTGTGTGTGTGTGTGTGTGTGTGTGTGTGTGTGTGTGTGTGTGTGTGTGTGTGTGTGTGTGTGTGTGTGTGTGTGTGTGTGTGTGTGTGTGTGTGTGTGTGCATATGTGTATGTATATGTGTGTGTGTGTGTGTGTGTGTGTGCGTGCGTGCGTGCGTGCGTGCGTGCGTGCACGCGTGCGTGTGTGTGCGTGCGTGTGTGCGTCGATCTGGCCACCCTCGTTGAGGCACATCGCTAGGTCGTCGACTGCTTGGATGAGTTGGGTTTCACAGGACCTACGTTTGCGAAACTAATGCTGGTAGTCAGATAGGATGTTGTGTTGTTCCAAGTGGTCCAATAGGTTACTGTGTATGATGTGTTCCAATGTCTTGCACGAGATGCTCGTAAGGGATATTGGTCTATAGTTTGCGGCAGTAGTTCTTGTTCCCTTCGTGTATACTGGTATGACCCAGGCGTGCTTCCAGCCTGCTGGTATTGTACCTTGGTTGAGTGATGCCTGGTATATGAGTGTTAGCACTGGTGCAAGTTCTGCGGCATAGTCTTTCAGGAGCCTGGCTGGGATCCCACCAGGTCCTATGGCTTTGTGGAGTTTGACTGCTTCCAGTAATTTTCTTACTCCTGCTTCAGGTACTCTGATATGCGGAAAGTCACTGTGTGGGTTCATTCCAAGGCTCGGTGCATCGCTCAAGTCTCCGTCGGTGAAGACTGATGAGAACTACATATTAAGAATGTCAGCTTTAGTCTGGCTGTCACTGTGGACGATGTCATTCTTTGTGAGTGGGGCTACTCCGCTGTTGTCCTTCTTTTTGCTTTTGATGAAAGACCAAAACTTCTTTAGATTTCCCTCATTTTTATTGTTTTTGCCTATCATGGAGTTAATATATCCGTAATACGCCTTTCGGCACACTGATTGGGCCAGTTTTTTTTATATATATATTTTGCCATGTCATAGGCACACTTGGTACGCTCGGCCTTCTTTAAGTATTTTTTTTTCTTTCGTGACATGTCTCTTATTATGCCATTGGCCCAGGGTTGGTTGTAACGTTGGGAGGACAGTCGTGTAGGGACGTGGTTCGATAGTACGTTTTGGCACTTGGCAGTTAGCAGTTAGCAACGCCCACAGCGTTTCCACAGGTGTGTCTGGATTGTGTTGGGTTTGCATTTCATCAGTAAATGTTGCTAGCTCTTCTTGAATCTGCTCGGTGTCTGCTTTTCTCCAGATGTGGAATTGGGAATTTCCTGGCTATGCGTCACACATAGAGGTTGAGTAGTCGGCGTTATTATCTGTGGGTCTGTATATTCCAAGTACTATGACAGGAGTGTGTGCGGTCTGAGTTTTCACAGTAACCATCTCACACGGTGTCGTTATCGATATCTGTCCAGCAACCAATCCAGTCTCGAATATCGGAATTGGGGCCAGCCTCATCCCCGAGACAGGGAAACAAGACGTGAACAAAACAACATAAAAAGCAGTTGATGCAACAAAATGTGTTCCCATTACTACTAATGACTTACTACATATAAGTCCGTCAACATTCAGTGAAGAGACAGTGTTTACTTAAAAGTTGATTTTGGGAACACCATTAAGACTAAATACAAGGTTTTCGAATCATCTAAAACAACATAGAAATGTAAGGATAACGACCCATCGCATAATTTATGAATAGTTCAAAATCATGGTCCAGCCACTTGATAAACCCTAAGCAGTGTAGAAACAACCAGAAACCCTTAATCAGTTCTCAGTCACCAACATTCATAATGTTTCATTGCACACAGAATATACATTTTAGAAAGACCACCAGAAATTGTCATTGTTACAATGATAACTTCCAGAGACCTAACATACAACGTTGTTCATATTAAAAAGCACACATCTTACGTAAGTCTTATAAGTAAACATAAAATATGCAAATAAAGTATGTAATGATTTTAAGTAAAATATATTAAAAAACACTTTGTATATACACCTGTAAATATAGGTCTGAACACACAAAAATTAGACGATTCTGTTACATTACTGTTAAATATATAATAAAATATGCCTACGAGTCATTATTTATTTTAGCATACCAAGAAATAGTGATTTCTTGACCGGTGTGATAGATGAGTGATGGAAGGATGGTAGGGTTGACGGGTAGATTATAATAAAATATATTATCTAAATGTGACTATAATACACCATTATCAGACAGCTGTTTGTTTGAGTATGGCTGTGTTGTTGAAACCCAAATTATCATCCCCTGTGCCTGAGTCGTTGGCCGTGTCCTGGCTGGCTGGAGATTCTGTGACGGTGTTTGTATTGGTCTGTGCAACGCCCGGAGTGTACGTCTTCCACGCTAGAAAGCCAAAGAAGATAACAAGAAGCTGACACGCTATGCACAAGACCATCATGTACCTGGTGGAGACAACAGACAATGCACATATTCTAGTCAATGACCTGTTTTAAACCTAAATGTTGCTTTGTGACAACGCACCCCACTTGGTAGGCCTCAAAGGACCTAACTTGGTGGGCCTCAAGGAACCCAACTTGGTGGGGCTCAATGAACCCCACGGTTGTATATCATGTGCTTCTACTAATTTACTAATCTATTAAAAATGCTAAAAAAATTACATATCGCAGCCTTACTATTTTCAAGATCCTCCTAGAAGACATTCTTATATGTTTGACAGAATAATATTAATGTGTTAAAAATGGTATGACCTGATATTGCTTGTTTTAGCACGAATATTTGAAGAAAAAAATGGTTCATCGGTCCCCACCTCTCCTTCTTTAATAAGTTATGAACGCATTGGCATGGTAGAGTCCAAAACATATTCATTCTTTGTTTTGACATGATCTGTTGCAATTATATATAAGGTTGCAATTATAGATAATGTTACTTCAACTGTTTCTTTTGAACGTATGTTTTATAGCATCCACAAACTGTTATTGTGACTAGGAACGAGTCAACATTTGCATATACCGCACTACGTGTACTAGGCTCTATGCACGGAATACCGCTTTCCGTCGAGGTTTTCCCGTTGCAGACATGTGTACTAGGCCATTACGGCCTTATCTATGTAATTATGAGAGAGTGCAAAGTAGAGTAAATATACTTTACCAGGCCATGGAGGCGTTGGCGTGGTAGAGACAGGCTCCCTCCTCCTTCTCTTCCCCGCATCCTTTCTTCTCCCACAACAGACAGCTGTGGTCTATGACACCTCCAAACAACAGCGGCCCGGGGATGGATCCTAACATACGACGACAAGCATGCAGGAATGGAATGAGTGATTGTCACCGTAATGGATGATCATCCTTTTAATGAAATATCATTGTACAGATGAACATCATAGTAAAGAATGATCATGATAATTATGAACGATTGTTATTGTAGTAATTGAATAATTCTAATAATTATTGTAATCATTGATAATTATAATAAAACATTACACCCATTGCAACAAAATTGTATAATTGTAATGGATGGATAAATCATTATTATTGTAAAGTTTGATCTTCTTTGTAATTGATGATCATGTAATGGATGATCACTTTTGTAATGAATAATCGTCACTGCATCGAACGGACGTCGCTGTACTGAATCATTGTAGTGCACTTTATCGATGATATAATGGTGACATTTTGCCCCTTCTAGAACACGTAACTCCATTACCGTTTTTGGGTAACTCACCTAACAATCTGCCAAGCAACATATCAATACCAAGGGCAAATGAACGTTGCGATTCTGTCACGACCCTGAATAAACACACAACGATTATTACGTATTTTGCATAGAGTCACAAATGATTGTCACATATCAATATTACTTTGTCTGTCTGTTGATAACTGATGTTATACGACAGTGGAAGACCCTCCCACCACACACACACTCACGCATGCACGCACGCACGCACGCACGCATATACACACATATATTTAATTGTATATATATACTAGCCACAAAAAGAAACTGTGCATAGGAAGAAAGGCACCGAAATGTAATGCAATGGATTGATTTTGATCAATGTCGATTAACATGAAACAGGGACATGTAGACTATACCACAACATGACTTTCATTGGGAAGTTACATAAAGCAAGGTCAGGCAAAGTCATTGCGTGAAAACAAAGAAACTGCTCTTGTAGGGTCTTACGTAACAGGCATGGTTACATAAGGCAGACGTTTGGAGAGCTGCTGGTACACCCTACTGGAAAAACACACGAAGCACAAGCCTGACATTCCACAAAGATTCCATATATACACATTTCTTCAATGAGGCGCCGATGCACTGCAGTGATCAACGCAGATGGAGGACACACCCGTTATTAATCTTGTGACGTTTGTGAAGTTTGCCACTGAAATTTTGATCTCAAAGATTAGCCATAAACGTTACAGCCATCGTGTTATTGTCACGTGAAAATAATGGCCTACATGTTACACTTACATAACACTTTTGTGTGGACAGTTTAAGCCACTTTTTAACAATATAATAACATGTGTATCATGCCCGGTTTCTTTTTGTGGCTAGTATATAATTGTAAAAACCCTTGAACATAGTTTAAATAATTTAACTCCGGACATGAGTGTCTAAGTAAATGGTATTATTAGTATTACTAAGAAACATGTTATCCCATCCTCCGGGTGGTGTCACCTACACACAAACGCCGAAGACCGTTTCCCGTTGTTTTCGTAAATTACGTTACATAAGATGTACATTTTAAAATGTTTGTTACGCTGTTACATAAAAAGTTCCAAACTGTTTCCCGCTCCTTAAAGAACAATTTATTTACGTGTGTTTAACGAACGATACGAACCTTAGAACAGGTAAGAACCCTTAACCAACGATACATTTCGTCGGTTTTAGCGGCGAGGTGAACGCGAGCTATTGTTTCTGGTAGGATTGCTAAGCAATAGACACCGGGGTGGCATTATATGGCAACATTGTAGCTATCCGTGGGCATAGTTTAACCTATTTTGATCTAAGGGCTTAGTACACTGCTCGACGGCAACGACAAAACCTCGACGGCAAAGCGAGCACAGCCTAGTACACAGAGCGCGGCAATCTTCGACGACATATGCAAATTTGTTCCTTGAACAGTTTGTGGATGCTGTAAAAGATGGCGATCCAAAAAATCAATCGAGAGGAGGAAGCATTATTCCTACTATTGTTAGCCAGAAGGCAAATGTTGTAATAACATTATAAAAACTGTGTTCTTTCTGCAAATAATTTAATGCTGAGCTTTTAATTGGACATGATATTCACGGGATTACTTAATTTTTCTGAATATCAAATCAAAATAACACCAATTTAAACAAAAATATAAAACAATGAATCTGCAATTTTTTTTTATAGTGTTTAACATCGGTATATTGGAACACGTGCAATCTGACATGTGCAATTTGACTTCACACCAAAACAATAACGCTGATTGGTCAAACAGTAAATTGTCCGTGCGGCATTTTTTTGAAAATCGCTTCTGAAAATTGCCATCCAGCAGTTTTGCATCGAGCGGTTTGCCGTCGAACAGTGTACTAGGGTATGTGTTAATCCAATTAAAGCGAGTTTTATTTTGCAGCTTGCCGTCGAGGATTGCCGTTGCCGTCGAGCACTCCACTGGGTCCTTAAAGGCGGCTTTACCTATTAACGCGTGTCTTTTCTCGTCGTACAACGCCGGAGCAACTCAGCTGGTATTCTATATAATAGTATCATGACTGTGTGACTTTGTGCGAGTGATGTCACTGTATCCTACCTGAGCACGATGGACAGATGAAACATGCCTGTGGCATAGACGAGGAACATTGCGAGGAAGAAGAGAAAGCAGAAGAGCGCCATTAGGTTACAGTCGGAGGCAGCACACATGCCGGCCGTCGCCGTCAACTCGTCTCCGCCACTCCCTTCCAGGCAGCTGCAGTTCGCGAACGTCTGCGCAGACAATTAATTCATGTATCGGTAAAGTGCACATTGACAAACAATTGAATTGAGTTGTTTTAAAGTAAAATAAAAAAGGCATCGTCAGAAAAATGAATACATTTAGGGACAGAGTGGATAAGATTGTAAGGAAGGCGGGAAGTGCCGCAGGCAAGAGACGGGCCAGGTTTGACACACACACTACCAGGGACAAGTGACAAACAAACGGACAGACGTACATGACCCACCCGCGGAAGACGGACTTTGTGTGACAACAGATTCATTGAACGTAGCGGACGATGTCGTGTGACTAGGGCTAGAATAACAAGATACACTGGTTCTTTTGTGCCTTCGGCGATCAGTGTCTTTAATCAGAAGAGAGGAAGAACTAGGAACGAAAGTATAAATAGCGTATCTGCGCGTTTATATTGATTGTATCAGTACTTGGGTGTATTTTTATAATGTGATATTTACTTTTGCATGTTTAGACCTATGTTTATATTATATTTGTAATTGTATACGTTGCACAGACAGAAACGCAATTTCCCTGTGATTATCAATAACATTATCTTTATCTTTATCCCAGTGAACTACCTTATCGGCATTGATGAGACATCCAGCATGACAAGGAGAAAAGTACGTATATCGGTCAATCCCACACACTGGATCATAACTTAAGTCGTCACATCCGCAGTCGGCGTTACACACTCTGCCATAGTCATGGGGACGGATGATGATGTTGTCGAACTGAAAACACCCGACATGGAACGGTTAGCAATCTCTTCATCCGAGTGGAACAGTTCTATATTTAGAGAACTGCAACAATACACAAAATTCAGCTGAGCAAAAGAGTATAATAATTAACACAAATGTATATATTAGCTTTGGAGAGGGGCGTCTGGCAATATTTCCTCCCACGTACATGATTGTATAATGCGCTGATATGGCTTGATGTTCGTTTTATCAGAAATATCAGTATGCGGAAAAAGAATTGGCCGTTACCTGTTTCCTCGAAGAACATTGACTTTGTTGTCTACATTGGATGAAGAACATGCCAGCCAGAGCAGTAACGACACAGGACATGATCAGGTGGTAGCGCAGAAGTTGACTGCATGACAGACGCAATCGTTTGATGATGTAACTTCCGAAGAAACTTCCTCCAGCACAGCCAGGAACGGCCAATATTCCTATAAATCGACAGGAATTGGTTGCGTAACTTTCCATATGTCTGCATATAACAGTCCTATTCTTTAAAGGTCCCCCGCCTACTGCGGCCAGATTTATGATGCAATAACTGTTTTATTACTAAAACAACCCTTCCAAAGCGGAAGCCCGTATAACGCGAACAGCGACCGGCTTTTCAGATGTTATCATTAAAAGGGTTAACGGCTTATAAAAAAGGACTGCAATGGCCACTTGACGGTTGAAAATCGAAGTCTAGGTAGCATAATGTCTTCCTGTTATGCGTTCGGGCCACGTGGTCTATATAACAGTTCACCTATGTGGTGTTAAAAGGCTTTGTTCCACAGGGTTTGCGTGTCCATACATCCATGGAAATATGCATATTCTGTGTATGATGTGCTGTGTGGACGGCAGGGAGGCTCACCATATGGTCCCTGTACAGCGGCCACCTCTCTTATACAGTCAATGTACCTTTACACACAGAAGAGATTGCCATTCAAGAGGCGGATTACTTTGTGTACTATTTTATTTGTAAGTAATAATAATAAGATAACGTCTATCGCGCCTACATCCTTGGAAACCAAGCTCAAAAGCGCATCGAGACAAACGTGTTGGTCAATCTTAAAATCAATGAGCAGTATTCAAGTTGTCATTAGATGGATGGATACGCCAGGGTGCTATGGTGAATAAATAAGGTCGTAGCATATTTCAAAGAGATGGTGCAGCAACAGAACAATCCCTGGTTCCAATGTTAGTGTTGACTCTAGGAACAAAAATAAGACATAACCTGCGAATAACTAATAATGTCTTATAAACCATACAACATCTATTTTTTGTGATTATTACAAACGTGCTAGCCATTTATGTAGATATACATAACTAGGTTGTTTAAATGACAAAAAGGGCAGGGAAAGAGTTTGGAAAAGGGTAGTAGAAGATAAATAAAAGAAGAGGAAGACAAAAGCTGAGATGGAAAGACAGCATGGAACGAGACAACGATGGTGCGAACAGCCAAGACGGGAAGACCATTGCAGAAGTCTGAGGAAGGCGGAGATCATCAACAAGCAAAGCAGAAGAAGCTACCGAATGACGTGAACCCCACCCCCCAAAGGAGCAGGGGAGAGAGGAAGACGCTGTACCCACCAAAGATCATTCCAGCTGTTGCCGCCGACACCCTAAACTGATTCTCTATGTACTTCGGTCCGAATGCAGCAAAGCCAGAAATCATTGCCTCATCCCCCAAGCCGGCCAGGACCTTGAAGATGAACGTTGGATTGAGGATGAACGACCTGGCAAACAAGAAGTCGCTCATTCTTGCGAACAGGTCCTTATTCAGGATTGTTAAATGTTCCAAATTACCCGTTCTCAGTTTTTATTTACCCGTTATGCTCATGAAAACCCCGTTATTTATTCAAGTGACTATCCCAAAACCTCCAACTTATAATAATGCATGCAAATTTATTCAACAACAACATAATACATGCACAGGTATACAGTACACAAACAAGTCACAGTTTTGAAGTCGAAAAGAGCAAGAAGAAGTGTGTCATTTATAACACTTGCCCAAATTACAATTGATATAATTACAATCAAAAATATATTACAATATTCAACATGAGTGATTACAACATATAAATAATATTTTTCAAAGAATGAAATATATATATATATCACCAATACCACTCCCCTACGAGATCGTTACCATACCGTGGTGGCGTAGCTTACGTGCCTCCGTGACCCTGCGAGCTACGCCGGTGGGAGTCTTAATTGTTTTCCTGGTAGGGTCATCCATACCGGATTGGGTTAAGGGGTAGAGGTTAGACTAAAATCGATCTCCTAGCCCTCCAGGTCGGGAGTTGAGCGTACGGTTAACAACCCTACGTCTTGAAAACAACTTGTTACAGAAACTCGTAAAAGAAAATCAACAGATCCCAGCCACCAAGGAAGCTTGAGGCACCAAACCGGTATGACCGATGCTAGTGAAAGCCACAAGGAAGCTAGTAGCGCGAAGACAAGCCTACTGGATGCAAAAACCAAACTCCAGACTGGGACCTGGAATGTTAGGATAATGTTCGATACTGCAAAAGCAGCACAAATTATAAGTGAGATGAAATCATACAAGTTACACATCCTTGGAATCAGTGAGGCCAGATGGACAGGTTTTGGGATACATATCACCCCGACAGGAGAGACAATCTTGTTCTCTGGCAGAGACGACAACCGCCTTATTGCAGGAGTGGCGCTAATACTCAAGAAAGGAATTGGAAAGACATTGATAGAATGGAAACCAGTCAGTGCTAGACTACTGAGAGCCAGGTTCTTTGGCAAGCACAGCAAACTTACAATTATTCAATGCTACTCACCAACCAATGATGCAGAACCGGATGTGAAAGAGGCCTTCTATAGCATGCTGCAAGCCGAAAAGGAGAGAATGCCTGCACACGACGTTTTGATCATCATGGGCGACCTCAATGCAAAGGTTGGATCTGACAATATCGGAAGAGAACGAATAATGGGCCATCAAGGATGTGGTACCATAAACGAGAATGGTGAGATGGTATGTGACTTTTGTGGCTTGAACAGTATGGTGATAGGAGGAACCCTGTTCTCACACAAAGACATCCACAAACTGACCTGGATTTCCCCAAATGCACGGGACCAAAACCAAATCGACCACATTATGATCAACAACAAATGGCGACGATCATTACTAGATGTCTGTGTTAGAAGAGGTGCCGATGTTGGCAGTGGTCATTACTAGATGTCTGTGTAAGAAGAGGTGCCGATGTTGGCAGTGATCATTACGAGAAGTTTGTGTAAGAAGAGGTGCTGATGTTGGCAGTGATCATACTAGATGTCTGTGTAAGAAGAGGTGCCGATGTTGGCAGTGATCATACTAGATGTCTGTGTTAGAAGAGGTGCCGATGTTGGCAGTGATCATTACTAGATGTCTGTGTGAGAAGAGGTGCCGATGTTGGCAGTGATCATTACTAGATGTTTGTGTAAGAAGAGGTGTCGATGTTGGCAGTGGTCATTACTAGATGTCTGTGTAAGAAGAGGTGCCGATGTTGGCAGTGATCATTACGAGATGTTTGTGTAAGAAGAGGTGCTGATGTTGGCAGTGATCATACTAGATGTCTGTGTAAGAAGAGGTGCCGATGTTGGCAGTGATCATACTAGATGTCTGTGTTAGAAGAGGTGCCGATGTTGGCAGTGATCATTACTAGATGTCTGTGTAAGAAGAGGTGCCGATGTTGGCAGTGATCATTACTAGATGTCTGTGTAAGAAGAGGTGCTGATGTTGGCAGTGATCATTACTAGATGTCTGTGTAAGAAGAGGTGCCGATGTTGGCAGTGATCATTACTAGATGCCTGTGTAAGAAGAGATGCCGATGTTGGCAGTGATCATCATCTACTTCAGGCAACAGTCAAGCTGAAGCTCAGAAAAACAAGCTACTGTAAACAGACAAGCCAAGAACGATTTAATGTACACCTGCTAAAGTATACAACACAAGCTAGAGCATATTTGTAATTTGACAAACTGGTGGTAAGAGAGCGACATGATGTCGCAAACCGTGATTAAACAACGAAGTACCTGTTGACTATCCTGGCAAACGTTTTTGTGATGACTTAACCATGGCGTCAACTACACAACAACATTACGAATTAACGCCTCCGTATGATACACCGTTTGATTATAATGATCACTGTTACGAACACGATATTGATACTGATTGTTTGTTGTTGTATAACGATTTGCCCACGCAATGTAACTACTACACCCCAGCACAATGTTCAACAAACTTTAGCAGTGTTGGCAAAAACCAGCCAATCAAACTGAGTATGATACACTTTAATGCCCGGAGTTTAAAAGCTAACTTACCCAAGATTAAAGATACTATCCAAAGCATGGAGTATAAATTTCATATAATTGCTATATCAGAAACGTGGCTTAAAGAAAACAGTTGGGACGGAAGTGAAGTAAACTATAACGATGTCGTATTTTCGGGTTACAAACTGTACTGTAATTCCAGAAGAAAAAGAACAAGGTGGCGGCGTTGCCATATATGTGTATGAATCTGTATTTAACAATTTAATAATTCAGGAAAGACAAAAAAGAATGATAAACCTTGGTTATCAAGAGGGCTAAAAAAACGCTTGTATAATGAAGAATAACATGTACTTAGCGTTTCTAAAGAATAGGACAGAATTAAAAGAAAGTCGCAAAAAAAATTACAAAAATAAGTTAACAAAATTATTACATCTAGAAAAGAAAAATTATTACAGAAAAAAACTCGACGATTGTAAGACTAATATAAGAGAAACTTGGAAAACTCTTAACAGCATAATAGGTAAAAGAAAATCTGATACCACATATTTGAACAAGTTTTATGTTGGTGAAAACCTAGTAGTATTAGAGAATAAAGAAATAGCTAATCATTTTAATAATTTCTTCGTCGACATAGGTACTAAATTATCCAACCTAATAGAACCCTGCCCGGGAACAAAGCCAACCGACTTTGTAAAACGTACTGTATCACAATCAATGTATATGTCCCCCGTTACTGAGCAAGAAGTACTCAACATTGTGTCTGTGTGCAAGAGTAAAACTTCATACGGACACGATGAAATCAGCATGAAAACAGTTAAGCATGTAATAAAGCAAATTGTACAACCGCTAACCCACATTTTTAACAGATCTTTGATCAGCGGATCATTTCCAAATGATATGAAATTAGCAAAAGTCATTCCTATATTTAAGTCAGAAGATCGTTTTCAATGTTCTAATTATGGATAAATGCCAATACACGATTGGGGTCTTTATCGACCTAAAAAAAGCCTTTGACACTGTTGACCACAACATACTGCTAAGTAAATTGCAATGCTACGGAATCAGGGGTCTGGCTCTGGCCTGGATAATAAGCTACTTAACCAACCGTAGACAATATGTATGCTATAACAACAGTAATTCCGAACAAAAGGAAGTCAAGTGTGGAGTCCCGCAAGGTTCAATCCTTGGCCCGTTATTATTTATTCTGTACATAAATGACATGTGTGAAGTCTCAAAATTGCTTGACATTATTTTGTTTGCTGATGATACAAACATTTTTTATTCCGCTAGTAACACAGATGATGTAAGCACTGTTGCTAACAACGAACTAAAAAAAACTAGACCTGTGGTTCCGAGCGAACAAATTATCACTTAATGTGAACAAAACACATTTTATAATGTTTAATAATTAAAAAAACAACCTACAACAGATGTGAATATAGTTTTGAATGGGACAAACATTGACCAGGTATCATATACAAAATTCCTTGGAGTAACCATTGACGAAAACTTATGGAGAAAACACAAAAAAATGGTTGAATCAAAAGTATCAAAAAGCATAGCAGTTTTGTATAAAACTAGGCATGTTCTCGATTGTCTAGCGTTACACACATTACATAATTCGCTTGTTGAACCACATATGTTGCTGTGAGATCTGGGAAAATACTTATCAATCTAGACTCACAAAACTATTTATGTTACAAAAAAATCTATACGGATTATTTATAACCTCAATTACCATGATCATACATCTGTATTTTTCCATCTCTCTAACATGCTTAAATTTCATGATCTAGTTAAATACAAGACTATGATCATACTTTATAAAGCAAACAACCACTCTTTAAATGGTCGTGTTCAAGCATTATTTGAACCAACTGCAGCTATACACATACATGATACAAGACAAAGCAAACTGTTCTATGTTAAAAAGACAAACACCACCCTCCGACTGCTGTCAATCACCGTCAAGGGTATAAAAACGTGGAACTATTTACCTGATAAACTGACTCAGCTTCCAAGTTTAACACAATTTTAAAAAGCAATCAAGTTCTCATTACTTTCTACATATTTGTGAATTGTTAATTGAATGTGACGTTTTGTAATAGTAACATAAGCACTAAAAAGTTTATATATGAGTTGTGAATATTATTTAATAGTATTTTGTAATTTATATATAATTCTTGTTGTATTTATTCAGTTTTTTTTTTTAGTTCGAGAAGGGCATAGCAACACATAAGTCTTAGACTTCAGCTATGTCCTTTCAGCAGCAGCAGCAGCAGCAGCAGCAAACCATACTGTGCATGTATTATGTTGTTGTTGAATAAATGTTCATTCATTCATTTCACTGTCAAGCCACAAAACAGATTTGAAGTGTTGGAAGAAGAAACAGATACATCTGATCACGTACAAGAGAAGTGGGAAATCATCAAGAAAGCATACTATCAAACCAACAAAAAGACACTGGGCATTAAAACCCGACAGCACAAAGAGTGGATCAGTACGGAAATATGGGAACGCATACAAGAGAGAAAGCAAATGAAAATCGTAATTGGATAAACAAAATTTGAAAGACTGAAAGAAAGATTGCAAATACAATACAGTGAGGTGAACAAACTTGTTAAAAAGTCAGCTAGAAGTGACAAAAGAAAGCATTTAGAAGAACTTGCAAACAAAGCTGAAACAGCCGCTTGCAGGCATGAGATGAGCACTGTGTACACGATAACTAAACATATTTGTGGAAACACCAACTACAAGGTCAACCCCCCAGTCATGGACAAAGATGGACGGCTGCCGACCAATGAAGAGGAACAAGAAAGAAGATGGATAGAACACCTCAATGAAATACTAAACTGAACAGACCCACAACACCCAGCAGACATCCAGCCTGCAGAAAGAGACCTGGAATTAGAAGTGACCCCCACCAACGAAGGCTGAGATTAAAGCAGCAATAGCCACACTGGGGAACAACAAGGCTCCAGGAACAGTTGCATTATGTGCAGAAGTTTTCAAGACAGACCCAGAAACGGCAGCCGATATACTACACCCTCTCTTCACCAACATATGGCAACAAGAAGAACTGCCTGATGACTGGTCTCAGGGGAGAATAATCAAATTACCATAGAAGGGAAATTTAGCAGACTGCAGCAATTGGAGGGGAATTACTCTACTCTCCACACCAAACAAAATTGTATCTAAGTTCATCATGACACGAATGAAAACAACAGTAAACAAGCTTCTCTGTCCAGAACAAACATGCTTCAGAAAAGGGAGGGGAACAACCGAACACATCTTCACTTTGCGGAACATTCTAAAACAATGCAAGGAATGGTAAAGAAAAATATATGTCAATTTTGTAGATTTTGAAAAAGCATTCGACAGTGTGCACAGAGAGAGCCTTTGGAAAATCCTGAGGCACTATGGAATTCCAAAAAAGCTGGTGAAACTCATCCAGATCTTCTACAGGAATTTCTCCTGCAGTGTCGGAAACTCAACAACAAAATTCACTGTGAAAAATCCGGTGTCCGACAAGGGTGTGTCATGTCTTCATTTCTTTTCATCCTAGCCATCGATTGGACTACAAAAAACATGATCAACCAACAGCGGACTGGCATCAGATGGAACCTGTGCTCTTCACTCGGAGATCTAATCTATGCAGATGATCTTGCTCTGCCTTCTCACACTCGAGATCAAGTACAAAAGAAGATAAGTAACCTCGAATATGTGAACAAGTTCACCTACCTGGGCAACATCATCAGTCTCCAATGAGGTGCA
This sequence comes from Escarpia spicata, assembly GCA_963995525.1. NCBI lineage: Eukaryota > Metazoa > Annelida > Polychaeta > Sabellida > Siboglinidae > Escarpia > Escarpia spicata. The sequence continues at coordinate 55,353,970 of OZ023209.1, forward strand.
GAAGAAGACATTAAAACACGATTTGGAAAAACCAGCATTTGCAAATCTGCAACCACTATGGAAATCCTCTGTATACTCCAGAAAAACAAAACGAAAGCTTCCACAACACCTGCCCAAGGAAGATAATGAAAGTATACTGGCCCGAGACCATTTCCAACACAAGACTCCACCAAGAAACAAAACAACAACATATCTGCCTCACCCTGAAAAAGAGGAGGTGGACATGGCTCGTCTACAGGATTAGCAGCTACATTCCAGCAAAGACAGCATTGACCTGGACGCCAGAAGGAAATAGGAAAAGAGGCAGACCGAAAACAAATTGGCGACGAACAATTGAAGAAGAACTAAAGACTGCTGGGCTGACCTGGGGCACAGCAGCAAGGAAAGCCCAAGACAGAGGGGTCTGGCGAGAACTTGTGCGAGCCTTATGTGCCAAACGGCACGAAGAGGATAAATAAGTAAGTAATACCACTTGTGTTAATGAATAACAATTTCTGAAGTCCAATATTAACAATACTTTTTTTAGTAAGTAAGCAAAACATTGTCAGTGTATTTTTTTAATCAATGGAGGTTTCTTGAACATATTAAAGAAGTGTCCATGGAATTCCATACTATTACACCTTTAAACGAAAGAGACATTCTCGGTGTGAGCAAAATGTTGTTTAAAAGTTGGGCTTTGTCTAGTGGCATAGACAGGACTTACAAAATAAACAACGTTTGTATATTCACTGGTAGCAAATTGCTATTTGCCTTGTACGTAATAAGTGCAGTTCGTAATTCAACAATATCTGACACTTTCAAGGTACGTAATTCAGAAAATAGAGAAGAAGTGTGATCCAACCTCTTAGCACTACAAATTAAGTGGACCACTCTCTTTTGTAACAATACGAGTAGCATACGTATTGCCCCATACTTCAATGCAATACATAATGTATGGAAGAAAGAGAGAATGGTATAGAACAAGCATTCCACGTTTGTCAGTGACAAAGCTGGCTCTATACATTATGGCACAACTCTTTGAGAGTTTAGATTTTATCACAGAAATGTGTTTTTTCCATGTTAATTTATTATCCATAAAAACTCCTAAACATTTGGTGAATTCAACCTTATTTATGTCTTCCTTACTTATATGTATAGAGACACGTGTCTTTATAATACGATTACCAAATAATATATAATGTGTCTTTGATTTATTTAGAGAAAGCCTGTTTACTGCAAACCATACATGTAACTTTTTTAATTGAACATATATCAACCTGACAAGTTCACCTATATCACTATTACTGTAGAACATGTTGATATCATCAGCAAATAAGATGAACTTAAAGATGTTTGAAACATTACAAATATTGTTTATGTACAGACTAAACAACTGTGGACCTAAAACATATATTTGTGGGACACCACAAGATATTTTGAGTATTTCTGAGTCACAATTATCATAGTGAACAAACTGACTTCTGTTTTTCATGTAACTCATAATCCATTTATGTACAACAATTTTATCAAGTTCTTTTCCGAAATAATTAAATATATCTACATCATTTTAGGAAGATTAATTTGTTTTGCAAGATTAGGTCCAACATTTGTAAAAAGTTATTAAATCCATTTGCAATTTCCTTCTTTTTATGTATCTCTTTGTCGTTGTTCATAAAATAGGTAGGATATGTTGGAGTACTGAGTTGTTTGTTGATTATCCTATTTAAAATATTCCTGACGCCCTTTATATTATTTTTTGTTTCTCCAACATTGTGCTGTAATATGCTTTTCAGCAAACCTTAATATAGATGTTGATTTATTTTTATAGTATTTGCATTTTAGTTTAGCTTCATGTGAGCGGGAAATAACAAATGCTTTGTAAAGCTAGCAACAACAATAACAACAACAGCAGCAACATCAACAGCAGCAGCAGCAACAACAGCAGCAGCAGCAACAACAACAGCAGCAACAGCAGCAACAACAAAACAGCAGCACAACAACAGCGGCGGCAGCAGCAGCAACAGCAATAACAACA
>OZ023209.1:55360983-55379343 GCA_963995525.1 Escarpia spicata
CAATAGTGCCTCCTCTTGAGGCTCTCCAAAAATTCCAATACTTGAAGAAGAATTGATGGCTACACTGATGAATGTAAACCTTGCAGGTGTCACGGTGTGTATGGCGCAGGCGGGAATGATAGCTGGTTTCTCCCTAGCCGGAATATGTACGAATATCGACGTTGATTTGAAGGGTGAGTTCAAATAACTATTTTGTTAATTCTCAATTTGAACAGAACTACAGAAATACTACTGACTCCAAAAGACGGTTACGACACCAGCAACTGATCAGAGAACGTCACTGATGACAGAAACATTGACCAACCACTCCAGCGTCGACAGCAATCAATTTCACTGCGACAGAGACTATTAGATCTTTAACAACTGCAATTAAGCTCGTATGTCGACGCCAGATCCGAACGCGGACGCCAGATTTCGCATCAATTCCAAATCTCATGTCGGCATCTAGCAAAGCACTATTAGCTAGCTGCTCAGGTAGGGGTTCGACTTTCGACTCCTATTAACAATTAAAGTCCGTTATATTAGGAAATTGGTCTGATAATTAGAACATTCACAGCTACTAAAGAGATTACATTTACCTTACACTAAGCCGAAGAAGTCCAATAAACACATTTTAGTTCACCGCCAGAACTTAGAAATGTGTACATGGCTTGTTTTGTCTACACATTGGTCCAGCTTTTAAGCAATACCGATTGTAGAGTTTATCTTCAGTGGGCACACACAATATGAAGGTTAAATATGAGCTGCGCCTATATAGAAGGGAAAGACTCGATAACGACGAGAACATTTATTGAACAGACTTATCTCAAAGCGGAAGTCGAGGCAAGAAGACATACAGACGCAATCATACAGGAAGCGGAAATGTGATACTTATCCAATATGGCGCTGAGAGGTTGAGTATAAATACATGCCATCAGTTATTTACAGGTAACTCCAATTTGGGGGCTGATTCAACCTAGTGATACAATTAGGTTTCAGTATTTGCTCTATACGTTCACGTACCCGAACAACATGAACAATAATAATCGTCTATATTGACATATACTTATAACTGTTTACGTGGAATGGGATGTAATAACGCAACGTTTGAGGGAATATTATAATTCTTTCACATTCTCTTAAGGTCAGTCTTTCCATTTCGTTCGTTCGTTCTTTCATTCAAATATTAATTAATTCATTAATTCATTAATTGATTACTTACTACTTAATTAATTCATATATTCATTCATTTATTCATTCACGTATGCATTCAAAAACTTTAAAAATTCGTTAACTCCCTCTCTCAGCCATTCATATCCTACTCACTCACTCACTCACTCACTCACTCACTCACTCACTCACTCACTCACTCACTCACTCACTCACTCACTCACTCACTCACTCACTCACTCACTCACTCACTCACTCACTCACTCACTCACTCACTCACTCACTCACTCACTCACTCACTCACTCACTCACTCACTCACTCACTCACTCACTCACTCACTCACTCACTCACTCACTCACTCACTCACTCACTCACTCACTCACTCACTCACTCACTCACTCACTCACTCACTCACTCACTCACTCACTCACTCACTCACTCACTCACTCACTCACTCACTCACTCACTCACTCACTCACTCACTCACTCACTCACTCACTCACTCACTCACTCACTCACTCACTCACTCACTCACTCACTCACTCACTCACTCACTCATTCACGCACTCACTCACTCACTCACTCACACACTCACTCACTCACTCATTAACTCACTCACTCAATCACTCACTCACTCACTCACTCACTCACTCACTCACTCACGCACTCTCTCACTCACTCACTCACTAACTCACTCACTCACTCACTCACTCACTCACTCAACTCACTCACTCAACTCACTCACTCACTTGCTCACTCGCTCACTCGCTCGCCCACTAACTCATTCACTCACTGATCAGTAGCCGTACATGTGGTACACATGAAGTCCGCTATTCTCTTCCGGCTTCGTTCTACAACAACAGCCATCGTTATCACCTTCAAAACAATAATCATCATCGTCATCATCAGCAGCAGCAGCACGTATGGAGCAGTACTCAAAACCACAACATTGGAGGTGATATATTTTATATATGTTATCGTGGATGACACCATCGGAGGAACCGGATTTCGAATCAAATGATTGTGGACATTTACTGGAAGAAGGACCTACTGGTCCTTTCTGTGGTGTCGTAGTCTTGTTTTTGTCAGACGTTTCTCCGTGCCAGAGTCATGGCCAGTGTTGAGCAAGACCTGCCAGCTTGGCCTGCCAACTATAGCAACGGTCCGTGTTTCAGCAGTTTCTCATTTGAGCACCTCTTTGAAGCGACTGTGTGTTCTGCCAACTGTTCGGTCTCCTCCAATCAGCCCCCCAGAGAAAAATATTTAGTGAGTACAATCTCTTAGGACTTAGGTCATATCAGAAGCCAATGGACCATGGACACGAATGAGGTAGTGGCTTTTGTTACAGCGTAGACCTCCTGTTGGTCATCACTGGTGTCTTGGTGTACGGCCTGAAGCTTGTAATACGTGAGAACTGCTCAGCGTTTGCTGACTGTTTGTTCTGCCCTGGCCTCTGTGTGACCTGGCGCCGCTTCCGATATTCCTGATACAATAATCCTACCCAGCAAGGATGTCTGCAAAGCCTTCGTCTCTCAAACAAATAACTCTGAGTAGCTATGAAGGTCAAAATAAAGCCATATACAACATTGTACACGCGGCAGGAATACCACCAGAGTCGACAACAGAATACCATTATCTAGATATATATGCTTCATATACACCCTTGGATTATTATAACAGTACGTATAGGATAGCCTACTATATGAAAGAGGCCTGGTTAGCTACCATGTTTAATATTCATAAAGGGACACTATTACACAAATAACTAGCAGTAACATAAGTGTTGTTGACGTGATCCCTGTGTTTTAGAGCGAGGCGACGACATCGTTCCGGGAGACCCCCGATGGCTGGGGGCATGGTGGCTCGGGATGCTCATCCTGGCGGCAATAACGCTGCCTCTCGTGGTCGGGATGTCTCTCTTCCCTCCCCATCTTCCCGTCGCTCCCAAGAAGGCAGTGCTCGCCAAGCAGGCGTCACAAGCGAAGAAGGTTTCACCAAGGGGTAAGACTGTGCTGCCATTTCAAACCTTGGGCAATTCGTTCACTCTAAGTTGCTCCAGTTCATTCATGTGTAAACGAGTACCTGATTATAGACAGTGATGGACATTTGTGTTTAATAATCTTCGTGCAGTAATTATTGCGTGGCTGAATGCTTTCCAGAGAAGTCGAGATGGTGTTCGATTGAACAGGTCTGCCAGGGAGTAAAGGGTAAAGCGCTTTGAGCAGTCCTGATAGTGCGCTATATAAGAACTTATCTTTTACCTTTCGGTGTTCCATTTTATTTATTTGTTGCTATCGACGTTGCTCTAGCCTGTATTGCCGCATGTGTTGAGGTAGTGGCACGGCTACGTGGTATTATAATAACGTTTTCATTGTGCACATGACACAATACGCATAAAACATGTAAGTTACGCACAAATCTCAGATTTCTTATGACTCAGTAATGTATGTTTTGTAATTACAAATTGTGTCCTGGTTTAAAGAAATCCATTTTATGTGTTCGCATGAAAACAAAACATGCACTTATTAAAAAACTAATTGAAACTAGTACCAACATTTGGTATTCATTTGTCTTACCTCTTAAAGCTGGCATGTGTTTAACAGACATGCTCCTGAGTTTGAAGAAGTTGTTTGTCAACGCATCGTTGGTGGCTTTGATCATCGGCTTCTGCTGCGACGCCTATCTGTACGCCGGCTACGTCACCTTCATGTCCAAATACATGGAGATACAGTTCAACCTGACCGCTTACGCCGCCAACATCTTCTCTGGTCAGTCTCTCTTGCAGTGATGGTGTCACATTTCAAAACTTTAAAAGTTAAAAAAACTGTTCCTGGTTTTTCATTTATTAATTTATATAATGTTATTAAGGCTATACTAACTATGTTGAAGGTACACTGCCCGCCAAATTGTGTTTGGTAAGTCCGTAATAATGTTCGCAATTTGGAAGATACGACCCCGGAGCATGTTCAACTAGTAAAAAAACATCCACTTTTAAAACAAGCTTTACCGACAATACAGCCGAGTCGGGCTGAGTTAATTGCGATACCCTTTTGATGTTCAACGATTTCCCATTTTCCACGTTCAACACAACAAATTTCCTGTTACAAATGACTACGCCCGCTAATTCCGAGTAGAGGAACCGATTGGCTTCCTTTAAAACCACTTCTCGTCTCGTGAACGTGAACGCCTCGCATCGGAATGCCACCTAGCGAATTACACACGAATTGCATTGTACTTATCTTCCAGCATTAACACAACGTTTATGAATTATAAATGCGAACACTACTATCGTAATAGCAATGTGCAAATCATTTGGCAACTGCCTTAAGTGTATTTACGTATGGGGTAGTCGTTTATAAACACACATGGATCATACCAGGAGCCGGTTTCATGAGCGTATTTACGACGTCGTAGCGACCGCTACGTTATCGTAAGTTTAGAACGTCGTAAAGTTACGTTATTTGGGTTTCATGAGTATCCTAAGTGCGATTAGCCGTTGCTTGTTGGCCGTAACTTTGCGCTTGGTATATAGCAGGCGTAAGCTTACGTTATTTGAAATATTCGCGGGATGCTCCCCAAGTTCTAAGATAAAAGCACACACGAGACATATATATTTACAATCATAAATAGTTTGGTGTTTGGTGCATGAACTGCAAAGAAGACACATTAGACGAGAAAGAGTGTTCAGAGATAGGAATAACCCTCTTGATTCGTTAAACGACGATGAACAAGTTGAGCATTATAGGTTTAGAAGAAATGATATATTATTGTGGCTGACCGACGAGTTTGGCGGAAAGGAGGACTGCCGCCCTCGATTCAACTTATGGTGACGTTGCGAATTTTTGCTTGTGGGGGCTTTCAAATTGATGTCGCCGATACATTCGGAATAACCAAACCAACAGTGTGCCGAATCGTGCACAGAGTGGCAAGTATCGTAGTTGGACGGCTTGGTCAATACGTGTTCAGTACCATATGTGACAAACCATAAACCATGGCCGATGTGGTGGCGGGCTTCCTCCTGTCTTTGACTTTGGCCGCTTCGCCTTCGATGCGGCATTTGCCTGAAGTTCTACCCGTTTTATGTTCATCCATTTCTTCCGGACATTTCCCGGTCTCCTTGTAGACAAGCCGACACGGCCGTGGCAATTTCTATCCACACTCTAGTTTTCTATTTTTGAGTAACTTGACTGGGAAATCTGCTCTGAAGCAAATGACAGTGCTGCTGGTATACCTCCAATAGCACTGTCACCTCTCCGTCTGAAAAAAATTAGCTTTACGCTGTCTATTTACTGCCGACTCTAACGCTACCGGTACTTTCGACATTTTCCCAGCGCCGTAACTTCTTAAGTGTAGGGTTAGCAAAGCCAAAGGCAAGCGAGACGTCAGACGCTGTGATTCGCGTCTTTCATAGTTTGTTCAAATGTGGCAGTATTCGTGCTAATTTCACTCTGTACAACTACATATACATTTTCTATGCAAAGCCACACTTAGCAATAAAATATGCATTCGTTCGAAATTATACCATACGAACTTTTATGGCTCATAATTATTTCCTGCGTGCTTACATTTTACTGCGGACACAAGAATTTCCATCGCAACGTAACTAGGTCAATTCTACGTCGACGTAGTTACGCGAATATTAAATTGTTCTCATGAAACCGGTCATAAGTCACACCAGCTAGTTGCACTTAACTACGACCAGTATAACGTCTAGTTGTGCGTAAAGTTACGCCGCTTCATGAAACCGGCCCCTGATCTACATGTGTAGTAGTAATTCATGCTTAGTACAGTGTTATTACAATGTTACAATGCGACACCTCCAACTTTGGCTGTGCCTGTTTCAGCGATCGTGTCCGGCGTGACGGCCTGCGTGGGGTCCATCTTGGGCGGTCTGATCGCGTCACGACTGTCCTCTACACGCCGGATGTGCGTCTTCCTTGTCGTCGCTTCCGCTGCATCGTCAGCCGCCGTGGCTATTCTGTCCGTCCTTGGCTGTGATGAGCAGCGACTAGCCGGAACCTACACGGAGAATGGACCGTGAGTGTGTTCACAGTATGCCGGCGTACTGTCACAGAAATAAAATTATAATCGTAGTTCTGTATGGTGTATGCAAGTCATTGACTGTGTTGTCATGTGTTCGTGTGTATGTACAATTGCATGCAGATGTGCACATGTTTGTTCGTTTGTTCTTTCGTTCGTTCGTTCATCCTGTGCTCGCAGATGTATATGTGTCTTTTTATGTTTGCGTAGGTACTGGACTCGATATATAACGATGGGCGAGACTGAGCGTGTGTGAGTGCGTGCGTGCGTGCTTGATGCTTACGTATGCGTTAAATGTATGCGTGTATGTGCGTGAAATGTATATAGCATAATTGTAGCTTGTTAACGTTTGCTTGAAACTTTAACTGATAAAGCCTACACAGATCTTTATAAAATTGCTGCATGTACATGGTATATAACCTAAGAGTTCGACTAGGGACTTCATAGAGTGGACTGATTAATAAAATGTAACACGCCTGATGGTGCGATTGTTCACAGATTCACGTTAGAAAGCAACTGCAACAGTCATTGCAGTGTTGGTTGTACAACTGCGGAGATCTTTCCGATTTGTGGAGTTGACGGATCGACCTATTTTTCGCCCTGCTTCGCCGGCTGTGCTGACGTCACTCTCACAGGACCAGCTGTAGTAAGTATGTCGTATTGACAAAACTATATAGGTAAAACAATAAAATACGACAGCTTATGTTACTATATGTTATTTTTGTAATAGTATCCATGCAAATGCATGAATATTAAACGTGATAGCTAGCCAGGCCTCTTTCATAATATAGTATATTGTCATAAACGGGCTATTATAATTATTCTAGGGCAGCGGTTCTCAACCTCTAGTTCGCGACCCCAATTTTGGTTGCCAAGCAATTTTGAATGGGTCGCCAAGAGTCTCTACTCTCTAGTGGCTGTTCGAACTGTCATTAAACTGGTCCACCCTGTTTCTGCTGTATGCAATCATAAAATGCAATTTGCACCAACAATTTTAGAAATCAATCTGCAACGTATCGATATTATTAATCAGAACTACTTATTTCATCAATGGCATGCATGCAAAGCGCCAAATAGTTTTAATACTTAAAAATTTCGTAGAATAATATCACTTCACGCGCCAAACGGAAGCACTCGGTTTCTGCTGCATCGTGTTCAAAATCATCACTGCACGACAAACGCAACGCAGTGACTGTATAAACACCACGGGCTGTTCAATAACTTTCCTGTGGTGATTAGTGTGAACGGTTGCTTACAATTTCATCCGATAAACTGAAATATTACGGATATTTAGATTGGAAACAAGGAAACATTATACCTTTATATTTAAAATGTTCGAGAAACAAGTCAAAGAACTACAGACCAGTGAGTTTAACATCGGTGATTTACAAATTATTAGAAAGTGGATTTTCTTATTAAACATAACTTGATAAACCCATCTCAACATGGGTTTCTAAAAGCGAGGTCATGCTTAACAAATATGTTGCTTTTGGAAGATACCACTTCATGTCGCTAAATTTACATTTAAAATTGAATCACAAATGTACATGATAAACTGAAACAACAAGGAAATTAAGGAAATACTGTCCTTGGCTGTTGTTTAATTACTGTCATCAAAGAATACAAACAATTCCTAGTGACTAGTCCCACAGTTGCATCTCAACGACTAGACATTCTACGACATGTTGAATTAAGCCCAACCATGCTAACCCCAAATATAAACCTAAAAAACAACCAAATGTGGGTGCCACCGGCCAGCAACTAGACATTCTGCTACTGCAAACTGTAATAAAAATTACCAGTAGTGGTGTTGTAGTCTACCCCAGATCAAACAACAAAATTGCAATAAAAAACAGAAACATGAATATGCCACATACAATACATAAACTGCACTAGTCAAATATGTCAGAAAACATGTGATAAAAAGTAAAATATATTTGTTTTATGACTATAGACGCATGTTGTGTAACAAAAAATACATCAATGTGAATTCGTATAAATAAGTAATTATTTCTACTGCCTCTTGGCACCTAAATAAACCAGTGCAATTAAAACACAATGAACTAAGCAGAAGACCACATTTAAATTTTACACAGGTGGCCATTATAACGTTTCCTTCATTTCCTGCAAAATTTGTCTTACGATTTTCTTGAAAATTTCACAGCACATTTAACCTCCATTGACACAAGTGCTGTGGAAAACTCATAAAATTTTCATACCTCTTTTTTCAGAAAAATCCACCTAAACCTGACACCCCTCAATTTCGCCCCAATCTGGTGACTGATTTTGAAATATTGGTGCGTGCTGCAAAATAGCCACTGTGCGAATACGCGAGCGACTAGCGTATATTTATTGCTACCTCGTGAAAGATCTAATGCAAAAGTACATTCAGTATTCACTGGACTAACATGTGCCACGTCAAAGTGCTCAAAAAATTCACACATCACACCAAAACGGTATTTTCAAGGGTACTCTTTCTGTTTAATGTGGTCTTACCCCAAAATGGGATGGAGGGAGGGTTTTTTGTTCACAAAATTGAAAACGTCATATGACTCGCAGAACCGAAATCTTAGCCTGGTAAACACCGCCGTCTACTGGATCATTTGTGTCACGCGGGATTTCGGCATGCCAAAGTTAGTTCTCAATCATCCGCTGGGGTCTCCTTAGTTGTCTACAAATACGCTAGGCGTAAGCACAAGAAATATATGAGGGTATATGGAGCAACAAAACATATAAATACAACGCCATAAACCCGTCTATAAAGTCTCATAAAGGGTGCTTTATGTCGCTGAATTTACATTTAAAATTGAGTAACAAATGTACATGATAAACTGAAACAACAAGGAAATGATGGAAATACTGGCCTTGGTTGCTGTTCAATTACTGTCATCAAAGAATACACACAAAACCTGACTAGTGACTAGTCCCACAGTTGCATCTTAACGACTAGACATTCTACTACAGGCTCGATTAAGTCCAACCATGCTAATCCTGAATATAAACCTAAAAAGCAACCAAATGTGGGTGCCACCATCGGTGGTGGCAGCCAAAATGGATAGACGAGGAATCACCAGTAGATATAATCTACTTAGATTTTCAGAAAGCTTTAGACAAAGTGCCACATCAAAGATTCTGCATAAACTAAAGGCCCATGGCATTGGAAATTGTATAATTAACTGGATACAAAAAATGGCTGATTGACAGAAGACAACGGGTAGTTGATGGGGAGGCTTCAAACCCCACTCAAATCAGTTTTGAGTGGGGTACCACAAGGATCAGCAGTGGGGCTTATATTATTGTTAATATATATCAACGATTTGGACGATGATATAACAAGCAAGGTGTTGAAATTTGCGGATGATACAAAAGTGTTTAGAAGGATTAAACGTGGTGGAGATAGACAGCATTTACAAGATGATCTTGACAGGTTGATCAAATGGTCTAAAAAGTGGCAGATGTTGTTTTATTTTGGGAACTGTAAATGCCTCCACACAGTACATGGGAACGAAGATGTACAATATACAATGGGAGGTTCTGTACTAAGTACTACTGTAAAAGAAAAGGACTTGGGGTTAACCATTAGTACTAATATGAAGGTTTCAGAGCAGTGCGGAATTGTAGCTTCAAAGGGAAATCCTTGGATTAATTAGGCGAAATATAGCTTCTATGGAAAACGAACTAATAATACCGTTGTACAAAACAACAGTTAGGTCTCATTTAGAATATTGTATACAGGCGTGGAGGCCATATCGCAAGCAAGAAAGACATAGATAAGCTAGAAAGAACACAGAGGAGAGCAACTAAAATGATACCAAAACTGAGGGAACGTAGTTACGAAATACGTCTAAAAGAATATGGTTTAACAACACTAAAGACCAGGAGTTTGAAAATTGATCAGATAGAAGTGTTTAAAATATTGAATGGTTATGAAAATGCTGATAAAAATATTGTTTCTCAGTTAAGAAAGATATCAAGACTAGAGGACATGAATTTACATTAGTAAAGGAGCAGTGTAGATTAGATTTAAGAAAGTTCTCATTTTCACAAATGACTTTATAAGAATGGAACAGATTATCTGCTGATTGTGTGGGTGCTAATAACCGTGAATATGTTTTAAAATAAAATCGACCCATACTGGACAGCGTTACTCTCTCAAATTGCCGACATTGTCAGCAGTTACCTTCCTCTTTCCCAAGACGACGATCGTGGGGTCAGATTAAACTGAGAACAGACAACAATAAATGATCTGCTATCGTAAAAAAGTGTTGTACAGTTTACTAGCTTGTTCGGAAATAAATATTTTGTCTGACATCTAACAAGGAGAAGCTTTCACCTCAGAAAATTCGAATTGTCATTACGATTAGACGAACCAACTAAGTATGCATAAGTTGTCGTAACTGGTCGATTTAATATTTGCTTTTAAATAATAGCCACCAGATGACAGATATCATATTTGGCGGTGTCTACTTTACTTTTAAATAATAGCCACCAGACGACATAATATCATATTTGGCGGTGTCTACTTTGCTTTTAAATAATAGCCACCAGATGACATATATCATATTTGGCGATGTCTACTTTACTTTTAAATAATAGCCACCAGACGACATAATATCATATTTGGCGGTGTCTACTTTGCTTTTAAATAATAGCCACCAGATGACATATATCATATTTGGCGGTGTCTACTTTGCTTTTAAATAATAGCCACCAGATGACATATATCAAATTTGGCGGTGTCTACTTTGCTTTTAAATAATAGCAACCAGATGACATATATCATATTTGGCGGTGTCTACTTTGCTTTTAAATAATAGCCACCAGATGACATATATCATATTTGGCGGTGTCTACTTTGCTTTTAAATAATAGCCACCAGATGACATATATCAAATTTGGCGGTGTCTACTTTGCTTTTAAATAATAGCCACCAGATGACATATATCATATTTGGCGGTGTCTACTTTGCTTTTAAATAATAGCCACCAGATGACATATATCATATTTGGCGGTGTCTACTTTGCTTTTAAATAATAGCCACCAGATGACATATATCATATTTGGCTGTGTCTACTTTGCTTTTAAATAATAGCCACCAGAAGACATATATCAAATTTGGCGGTGTCTACTTTGTTTTTAAATAATAGCCACCAGATGACATATATCATATTTGGCTGTGTCTACTTTGCTTTTAAATAATAGCCACCAGACGACATATATCAAATTTGGCGGTGTCTACTTTGCTTTTAAATAATAGCCACCAGATGACATATATCATATTTGGCGGTGTCTACTTTACTTTTAAATAATAGCCACCAGACGACATAATATCATATTTGGCTGTGTCTACTTTGCTTTTAAATAATAGCCACCAGACAACATATCTCAAATTTGGCGGTGTCTACTTTGCTTTTAAATAATAGCCACCAGATGACATATATCATATTTGGCGGTGTCTACTTTACTTTGAAATAATAGCCACCAGACGACATAATATCATATTTGGCTGTGTCTACTTTGCTTTTAAATAATAGCCACCAGATGACATATATCATATTTGGCGGTGTCTACTTTGCTTTTAAATAATAGCCACCAGATGACATATATCATATTTGGCGGTGTCTACTTTGCTTTTAAATAATAGCCACCAGACGACATATATCATATTTGGCGGTGTCTACTTTGCTTTTAAATAATAGCCACCAGATGACATATATCAAATTTGGCGGTGTCTACTTTGCTTTTAAATAATAGCCACCAGATGACATATATCATATTTGGCGGTGTCTACTTTGCTTTTAAATAATAGCCACCAGACGACATATATCATATTTGGCGGTGTCTACTTTGCTTTTAAATAATAGCCACCAGATGACATATATCAAATTTGGCGGTGTCTACTTTGCTTTTAAATAATAGCCACCAGACGACATATATAATATTTGACGGTGTCTACTTTGCTTTTAAATAATAGCCACCAGATGACATATATCAAATTTGGCGGTGTCTACTTTGCTTTTAAATAATAGCCACCAGATGACATATATCAAATTTGGCGGTGTCTAATTTGCTTTTAAATAATAGCCACCAGACGACATATATCATATTTGGCGGTGTCTACTTTGCTTTTAAATAATAGCCACCAGACGACATATATCAAATTTGGCGGTGTCTACTTTGCTTTTAAATAATAGCCACCAGACGACATATATCATATTTGGCGGTGTCTACTTTGCTTTTAAATAATAGCCACCAGATGACATATATCATATTTGGCGGTGTCTACTTTGCTTTTAAATAATAGCCACCAGATGACATATATCATATTTGGCGGTGTCTACTTTGCTTTTAAATAATAGCCACCAGACGACATATATCAAATTTGGCGGTGTCTACTTTGCTTTTAAATAATAGCCACCAGACGACATATATCAAATTTGGCGGTGTCTACTTTGCTTTTAAATAATAGCCACCAGACGACATATATCATATTTGGCGGTGTCTACTTTGCTTTTAAATAATAGCCACCAGACGACATATATCATATTTGGCTGTGTCTACTTTGCTTTTAAATAATAGCCACCAGACGACATATATCAAATTTGGCGGTGTCTACTTTGCTTTTAAATAATAGCCACCAGACGACATATATCAAATTTGGCGGTGTCTACTTTGCTTTTAAATAATAGCCACCAGATGACATATATCATATTTGGCGGTGTCTACTTTGCTTCGCGGTATTGTACTTGCAAGAACAATAAGTCAATATTATTATGCATATAAATTATCTAATTAAGAGGACGACGACGTTCTCTCGATCCTTCAGTGCTGGCTTTTTATGACATCACTCAGCCATCTTGCCTACACCTCGCGGTCTCCGCATTTACGTTCACTCACGTGTATCACAGGCAACAAAGCGTGGTGTAAACTTTCCAGAGACGACGTCAATGGGTCCTAGTAAATTAAGGCCGTAAATAGTAATTCGACGTCATCGCAACCCAACAAACACATTGTATACATAACTATGCTTAAAAGAAAAAGAAATATATCATTTTTTTAACGCATATTTCTGTCATGGCAAGAATTAGTTGGCATAGGTCAGCGGTTCTTATCCGCTGGTTAGCGACCCAAAATTGGATCGTGAAGCAATTTTGATTTGGGTCGCCAAGAGTTACCAGTGATAATCCGACTGAACGTTACTTCATTGTCCGGCTTCGTTGAACCAGAAGCATAAGTTCCCCGATACGAATTATGGGTCGCGGCCAAAAGCAGGTTAAGAAGGGCTGCTCTATCTCGCGTGGTCCACAGAAACAGGCATAGCAGTAGAAACAACGTGTCAGGACACGACAGACCTATAATTAACCGCTGACGCGCAGGGTAAACATTATTAATTGGTGTCTGTGAATACAAACAGTCACACTCGGCGTTATTTTTCGAGCTGCTCGACAAATAAGTATCTGCTTCATTCTTCCATCTCCACGGACAAATTCATACACGAAATGATTCAACAACGTCGTATTTATTTTTAATAATTAGTCTGTGCACGCATATGCCCCGAAAGCAGCAGATTCGGCGTTATTTCTCGAGCGGCTTGAGAAATAGTGTCTTGTTTGTAAGCATGGGTCGACAAGCGAATTCCGAGACTGGAATTTGGGTTGCAACAAGAAAAGGTTAAGAACCGATGTGATATACCAATCAGCAATGCATTAAAATCCGCAAAGTAGTTATTTGAAGTTACTTACTACGTATTTGGTGCTGCCTGTCAGCCATTCTTCAGAGGGCGCCCCAATGGCTGTATTCTCTTAACTATTTAGCAAGCTGTAATTGGTGACGTCGGAAATCAAATAGTCAGCGAAAGATGAAGCATACGTGATGGTGACACTGATGTGCTTGCCCGGGGGGGGGGGCACTGCCTATACTAGCAGTACTGTGAATGTGCCGACTTCAAGGGTCGTTTTTTACCGAGGCTCCCTAGATCAAGGGTCTGTTTGTCACATGTTCTCCCTAGAACAAGGACCAACTTTATACAGACGTTCCTTAGACAAGGATAACATTTCGATGAACTCTCCCTAGAACAAGGCTATGTATTTATCGCAGCATTCACGATTATATATGTCGGTATACATCGGCAACTACTCGGGGCAATTTTCGCGGGAAATTCGGCCACGAAAAGCCAAGTGTGTAAACATGCTATAGTAGTCTGCGTTTTGCCGTGATAACATTGAGTAGTGTCCCCCCCCCCCCCCCCCGGTGTGCTTGGTATGTTACTTCACGAACGGGCATGGGCTACTGGCTATTACGCAGGACCATTTTGTGATGCACTACCTACATGTACTGCAGCAACTTGTATCCATAAACTCAAAGAACTAGTACTGTCTAAGTGTCTTTGAACTCTTAAAATATCTTAACTTATTAATTAAACATAAAGCTAACATACGTTTTCATGGAATTATAAATGTTAAGCTTGTTTTAACAACCTATTTTAGTTGAACAATAAAACACCTATCCATGTATGTCCCATTCAGCTTGTTACATATTAATATACTGTTTAATTGTTATACTGTAATCTTACTGAACAAGGAAACTGATTGTAATGTGATTTTACCCTATGGGTTTCTATAGGATATCCTCTGTTGCAGCATGTGTTTATTGTAATCCATTGCGTTCAGAAATTTATATTGTGACCAAAATAAAGTTATATTCTATTCGATTCGATTCTATTTTATTCTATTCTATTCTATTCTAGTGTAGTCTAGTCTAGTCTAGTCGTCTAATCTACCTGCTTGGCCTACATAAACTCTATTGCAGAATTTTACCGACTGCGCATGCGTACCGGAAGGAGGGTGGACCAAGCAGGGGTCATGTGCCTACAGCTGCTACATGCTACCGACCTATTGTGCTGTGCTCGTGTTGGCCATGCTGTTGTCCACTGTAACGCCACCGGCCATCATGGCGCTGGTTCTCAGGTGAGAAAGACAGTTGCGCTGGATTGATCAACTTTGTGACGTTCTAGCATCCTCGCGAGCCAGTCGTGGTGATTACGGGCACTTCTGCATACTAATGAACACATTCTAGACTATGCGATTAAATGTTTGCAATACGACAATGTCGTGCAGTTGTTCCAAATGGTGTGTCTGCCATGTGTCGGTCTATGCAAGTGCACAGGTTGCCAAAAAACCAAAGACTGATGACGGTTGTAGAAGCAGTTGATTGAGGTTCATAGAACTGGATATCGTAATTGAATTAATGCGATTAGATACAATCGGACATTCGTATATCACACAAATTTGCATAAACGGAAAGGTAGATGTGGTTTTATGTACTCTTTCCATATGTACACGCATTGTAGTATTGTTTAATTTGGTGGGTAACTATGATCATGTATAAATTGCTATATTGGTCATTAAGGATTTTTTATATTGCTAGAAAACAAAACACATCTTGCCGTTAAAAGACACCTCTAAAAGCCTTATGGCGATATTGGTAATACTTCTAACTTCAAATACAATCATATTATCATTGTATAATGTAAACTAGTATGTTTAGGCAATGTCTTAGTAATAACTAGTGAATATTACATATCTTTGATATTGACATTTTACTAATATGCTATAATACTACTGTATTGTGTTTCGATGTTGTGATATGTGAGTGTTGTTGTGTAAATCTGTACTGTTGGTATGAACGTCATTAGTCTTTCAGTTTTAATGCAGGTCTCCACAGATCGTTTTACATTTATTCGCATTTGTCAAGTATTAATTATAACTGTACTCTTATGTTTGTAGTTGGTCTTAATAAATAATTATAATGTTATTGATATTTATCTATCTCCCTCCATTAAGTGGAATGTATTAATATAGTTAGGTTAGGCCCTACGTGATCAAGATTACGTTATTTAGAACGGCGTTCATCTATTTTTGTTTTCGGGTATAAAACTGATGTAGTTTTGTTTTATGTAATTGAGGGGTCATGGACCCCTCCCACATATTGCCAACTTGCGGTAGTTCTGTTACGTGATTCATATCATAGTAATTAGGAGGGTGTTGGTTTATATTCGGGGTTAATCAGATGTCGTATGGTATTTTTTTCAAACTTAGGGGTCAATGACCCCTCCCCAGATTGCCAATGTTTTTGATTCAGCACACCCAAGTTATCCTCAAAACGTTTGTTGGCATATTCTGCTAAGAAATGCTTATATGGTTCACCTTTTCGGAAATTTGGTCCTGTCTATCTACATCGACACTATTCGTCAGCTCATGTACAATAATATTGTATGCACTTGTTGTGACCTACTAACGTAACATTGTATTAAATACAGCTAAAACAAAACTAATACAGTCGATTCTTTTACGTTATTTTATATTATTGTGTAGTTTTGTGCTCTTTGTTTGCATTTTTCATTTGGAAATATAGACGTGAATTAAGCTGAATTCCAGAAGTGATTTAATGTAGCCAATGAACGATTTTGTACATATTTGTATTGTTACACCTTGTTGGTAGACCATGTTAACGGCGTTGTTAATCCTTGTTGATATAATTTGTTGTTAAACATTGTTGTTTAACCTATGTGTTACACCTTGATGTTTAACCTGGTGGTTAAACCGTTTTTATTAAACCATGTTATTAAAGCTTCTTGTACTTTTTGTTAATTTTTAAAACTGCACCGCGCTTCGTTGTGCATGTTACGCAGGACTAATCGAGTGTTTATTTTTAGAGTTGTTGATGGAGACTTGAAAGATTTGGCTCTTGGCATCGTCAACATCGCTCTTAGTGTTCTCAGTGAGTGCATCGATACTTAGAGCTCATGTTTCTTTAACGCTTCCTTGTATACTATGTACATGACTTCTATTTTGAAATGCTTCGAAAATGCTCATCGGTATTGTAAATGTCCATAAATGTTATCGCCTCGTTTGGTACACTGTGTCCTATCTGTTAATTAATCGCGCCAGTACAGTTATTATGCTGATGCTGTGTTGTGTAACGTTTCAGTTATAACTAACTAATAATAATTATTATGTTTGATTAATTACTAAATCCCGTTTAGCAGAGCGATGCGCTGTACAATAAAGTAAATGTATATTAAAAAAAAAAATTATACCATAAGACCGCGACTACGTTTTTTTCCTGCAGCGTACATCCCGGCGCCAATCATATTCGGGGTGGCCATCGACTCCGTGTGTGACGTGTGGCAGGAAGTGTGCGGTGGACGGCGCGGTGCATGCTGGTCGTATAACACCACACACTACCGCGTCATCATCCACGGGCTGACGGCGGTTTTCAAGGCCGTCGCGATACCTTCATTTGCCATCCTCTTCTGCCTACAGAAGGGGAAGCGGGACGAAGGACAAGGAGAGGAGTTAATGGAGAAGGGAGATCGAATGGAAGTGGTCAAGGGTGATGTACCTGCTGATGACGCTTTGTTGTAGGTAATATATAGAGTCTGCGTTGTTATTTACACTGATTAATTACGCATTCCTGTTGATATAAAGACAGTTATGCTGTTGTTATGAATGCGGTTACATTGTTGTTATAAATATAGTTATATACTATTGTCATAAATACAGTTCTTACGAATACAGTTATAGTGTTGTTAACAATACAGTTATACTGTTGTTACCAATCGTTAGTTTGGGATTTACTAGTAAGCTATGACACATTTATCGTTGGTTCTTTCAAAAGTATCCTGTGGGTATGGAAATGGCAACACTTATATAATGTGTACATTGTATCACAATCTCTTGCGTCACGATACGTTGCCAGAATATTTGTATTGTCAATAAAATGTGACGTGCGCGTAATATTTCCGGTCCACTTTGTGTATTTCCGGTCCATGGCTACTTTACAAATATTATTTATATCAACATATTCATTACCATCAGATGCAAAGATGTCTTAGTCAGCATTATATCGTCGGTAGAAGCAGTCGCTCACAAAATGCTTGCAGGATCTATATTCTTCAAAACGGGTCGGTCAAGGTTTCAAGTATCTCTTTAAGATGCCACCGTAGTTTCTAAATAATATATTTCAGCGCGTGCGTGCTCTGTCCTTGTGGTTGATGATGGTAGACGTGGCGGGGGCGGCGGCGGTGGCAGCGATGTCTTCGGCGACAAACAGGACTCCCTTGGGACGGTCCAGTGTATTCGTGTCCCCGAACAATGGCATTTCTATAT
>OZ023209.1:55379543-55511895 GCA_963995525.1 Escarpia spicata
CATAGAACATACGCACAGTGATACAGAGAAGAACACGAATAACGCCCCTCACATAGAACATACGCATAGTGATACAGAGAAGAACACGAATAACGCCCCTCACATAGAACATACGCACAGTGATACAGAGAAGAACACGAATAACGCCCCTCACATAGAACATATGCACAGTGATACAGAGAAGAACACGAATAACGCCCCTCACATAGAACATACGCACAGTGATACAGAGAAGAACACGAATAACGCCCCTCACATAGAACATACGCACAGTGATAGAGAGAAGAACGTGAACAACATCGCTCACATTGAAGACAAGCACAGTGACATAGAGAAGAAAGTGAACAACATCGCTCACATTGAAGATTCGCACAGTGACACAGATAAGAACTTGAACAACATCCCTCACATATAAGATAAGAACATTGACACAGAGAAGAACGTGAACAACATCCCTCACGTAGAAGACAAGAACAGTGACATAGAGAAGAACGTGAACAACATCCCTCACATACAAGATAGGAACATTGACACAGAGAAGAACATGAACAACATGACTCACGTAGAAGCCAAGAACAGTGACATAGAGAAGAACGTGAACAACCCCCCTCACCTAGAAGATACGCACAGAGATACAGAGAAGAGCGTGAACAACATCTCTCACATAGAACATACGAACAACATCCCTCACGTAGAAGATACGCACAGAGATACAGAGAAGAGCGCGAACAACATCCCTCACGTAGAACGAACATACGCACAGTGATACAGAGAAGAACGTGAGCAACATCCCTCATGTAGAAGACAAGCATAACGCCAACGTCTTGCCGAACATTGCAATAATGACTGAGATTGTGCAAAATAAATTTGACAAGCTCAATGTTACTAAGTCGGCAGATCAAATCCACTCAGTGTCGTGTTCAACAAGACGACGATGAGGTATCCTACCTGCAACGTTGAATCCGACATCTAACACACGATGACACACCCAGAAATTACTGAAGAGAACACAGCTCCGAAGACTGTGTTCAGGCTCCCCAGGATCTCGCTGTGAGAAAATGCCATTGCCAGTACATGTCTGAACTGTTTTAAGACAGACCAGACCCAATGATGATGATGATGATGAGCATTTAACAGACGTACGTTGTTAGTTAAAATGTGCCGCTAAGATTAAATCTTCCACTAGCTTAGCAGCAAATTTTGTCATCTTGCCATTTCCTTTGATCGTGTCTGGGAGGTTCCTATTCCGACGTTGTACCAGTGATGTCACTGAGATAAGAAGGAGACACTCACTCGTCTGTTGGCACGCTAAATTCCTAAGGTCCCTCAGGCTCCTCCCACTGGATACACGAGAGAACGAGAGACTCACGCGTCTGTTGATGTGTTCGCCAGGGATGTTGCCGTGGATGATCCTCGCTGGGTGGGCGCCTGGTGGATCCTCTACATTGTCACGGGTCTTATGGCCATTGCTGTCGTACTTCCTATGCTCTCCTTTCCCGCCGAGATGCCGGGTAAGTCTATACTATATTTACCTCACTTACCTAGACCAGGTCCGTCTACATTGTTTGGGGGATTATTTGTTTGTCGACTGGCTGTTTGGTTTGTTTCCTGGTTGGCTGACTGGCTGGCAAACATACTGATTAGAAAACGAAAGTGGTATGTGGCTATTCTATTAATAACGGAGTCATGTTATCAGTTATATATCCAAACAAAATATAAAAAGCATGCACATTCGCTTGATCCTAAGGGTGACCTTACGATACCGACCAGTCTGTTAATTCGTAATTTATGACCAATGTATATTGTTAAATTTGTGACACGTTTTCCCGCTGTAAACAAACGTTAATTTTATATATGCATTCTATCTTGTTGCACATATATGTTTTGTTCAAAATGTATGTCTCTCTCCCTCTCCCTCCCTCCCTTCCTCTACCTCTTTCTCCCTCCATCCTTCCCCCTCTCTAATTATGTTTTTACAGAAAATGGCACACAGGAAAAGCATCGTTGTTATTGTTGTTGCTATATTAAATGCTACATGGTCACACCAACCTGTATGCTATGTAGGTGCGGAGGAGGTGCGCAAGACCCGAGTGCTGGAGGTTCACAGCAGTGCCATGAATGGCGACGTCGATCTGGAGGACGCCAAGATCGGCTGGCCGCACATCCGGGACATTCCGCGCGTTCTCAAGTGTGTAGCCTCTTACCGTATACGCTCTCATTTCTTTGGCCTTCTCCCTGTCCAGTGCATTTCCGTTGTCTGTTGACTGACCCAATCAAGCAGCATGACTTGGTTTGTTTATTGCCAAGCACGCTCTTACCCACAGACCCGTTGTTCCGTTATTGGAAAGTATTTTTGGGGAATATTGCAACGTCTTTTGGTCTTTCGATAACGTGATTTTAATTTTTCTGATACCGTGGTCTTATTTTCTCAATAACAAGGTCAAAACCGTTTCCTGAACATTCTTCAGGATAGTTCTTTTTCAAATAAAAAACTTTCATTTTGCATATCCAAAACGTATTTTACCTGGTAAAGGCTTTCGTCGAACGTATCACGCCGACTTCATCAGTACGACGAAATCCTTTACCAGGTAAAATATGTTTTGGATATGCAAAATAAAAGTGTTTTATTTGAAGTTCAAAAAAGTGTTTGCCAAGTAATAAAACGGGCCTTGTACTAAATGTGAAAGCGATTACAGGAGTGTAATTTGAAGTTTGAGTATTTTGCGAGCCCCAAGGGGGGTGCAGTTGGAGGTTTTCGGAGAGCCGTGAAGGGGGTGCAGTTGGTTAAAATTTACAGATATTTTATGAAAAAAATAGAACACATGTTTAATTATGTAAAAGCACACAAAACGATATTTCTGTGTGGTGACCCAAATGTTGATTTGTTAAAACATGAACAACACAGCAGTACTAAACACTTTCTTGATTTGATCTATAGTCTACGTCTTTACCCTCTAATTGATAAGCCAACCAGAGTCACTGACATTTCAGCTACTCTGATAGACAACATATTCACAAATGAATTGCGACACAGTCTCACCTGTGGTATTCTGTATAATGATATCAGTGACCATCTGCCAATATTTGCAGTATGCGAGTATCAAATATGTAGAAATACTAAAATGAATACTCAGTACACTAGAGTAATAAATAGACACCTTAACGTCACTCTCACATGAACTAAGTCTACAATCATGTGATGATATGTTGAACTTACATGATGTAAATCAGGCGTATGATCTATTTTTACACAAATTCATAGGTTTGTTCAGCAAGCATTGCCCTATAAAATGTTTTCAAGAAAAAGGGACATTTATAAGAAGCCTTGGTTCACTAAAGGTTTGAAATGTTCTTGTGTCAAAAAGAAGAAGCGTTACAAAGCATTTGTTATATCCCGATCATATGAAGCTGAACTAAAATGCAAACTCTAAAAAAATAAATTAACATATATGTTAAGGTTCGCTGAAAAGCATATTACATCACAATGTTGGAGAAACAAAAAAATAATATAAAGGGCGTCTGTAAAATTATAAATAGAGTAATCAACAAACAACTCAGTACTCCAACATATCCTAACTTTTTATGAACAATGACAAAGAGATACATGAAAAGAAGGAAATTGCAAATTAATTTAATACTTTTTTTAGAAATGTGGGACCCAATCTTGCAAAACAAATTAATCTTCCTAAAATGATGTAGATGTATTTTATTATTTGGGAAAAGAACTTGATAAAAGTATGTTTCTAAGTCCTGTTAATGATCTAGACATCAGAACTGTTCAAAATGTTAAGGGTAAAATGTCAACGGACTGTAATGATTTAAACATGAGCATCATTAAGATCATTATCGCTCACATTGTTAAACCGTTGTAGCACATATGCAATGTTTCCTTTATCACTGGAATATTTCCTAATCAAATGAAAATAGCTAAAGTCATTCCAATATTTAAGTCTGGCGATAGGGGTGTATTTACAAATTACACACCTTTTTCTTTGTTGCCCCAGTTCACAAAAATACTGTAGATCTTATACAGTGACTTGTTAGATAGTTTTCTAAATAAGTATAATATACTCAGTCCTAGTCAATCTGGATTTAAATTAATCATGTCAACATCACATGCCTTAATATAATTAGTAAACAAAATAACAAATTCTCTTGATAATAATAAATATGCCATTGGCATATTTGTTGACCTTAAGAAAGCATTCGATACGGTTAACTATGATATATTGGCACACAAATATTGTTTATGGTATTCGTGGTGTTGCACATAAATGGCTTATGAGTTATTTGAAAAACAGAAGTCAGTCTGTTCACTATAATAATTGTGACTCAAAAATACTCAAAATATCTTGTGGTGTCCCACAAGGATCTGGTTTAGGTCCAAAGTTGTTTATTTTGTATATAAACGATATTTGTAATGTTTCAAGCATCTTTAAGTTCAACTTATTTGCTGATGATACCAACATGTTCTACAGTAATAATGATATAAGCGAACTTGTCAGGTTGACAAATGTTGAATAGGAAAAGTTACATGTATGGTTTGCAGTAAACAGGCTCTCTCTCAATATATCAAAGACACATTATATGTTATTTGGTAATCGTATTATAAAGACACATGCCTCTATACATATAAATAAGGAAGAAATAAATAAGGTTGAATTCACCAAATGTTTAGGAGTTTTGATAGATAATAAATTAACATGGAAAAAACACATTTCTGTGATAAAATCTAAATTCTCAAAGAGTTGAGCCATAATGTATAGAGCCAGCTTTGTCATTGACAAACGTTGAATGCTTATTTTATACCATTCTCTCTTTCTTCCATACATTATGTATTGCATTGAAGTATGGGGCAATACGTATGTTACTACTTTAATTGTTTAGTATTGTTGCAAAAGAGAGTGGTGCGCTTAATGTGTAAGGCTAATAGGTTGGATCACACTTCTTCTCTGTTCTTTGAATTACGTATCTTGAAAGTGTCAGATATTGTTGAATAACGAACTGCATTATTATGTACAAGGCAAATAGCAATTTGCTACCAGTGAACATACAAAAGTTGTTTACTTTGTACAGTCCTGTCTATGCAACTAGACAAAGCCAAACTTTTAAATAAAATTTTGCTCACACTAATTTAAACAGAATGTGTCTTTCGTTTAAAGGTGTAACACTATGGAATTCTCTAAATAATTCTTTAATATGTTCTAGAAACGTCCATTGCTTCAAAAAATACACTGATAATATTTTGCTTACTTACAAAAAATGTAGTGTCTATAATGGACTTCACAAATTGTTATTCATTAACACAAGTGGTATTGGTGATATATATATATATATATATATTTCATTCGTTTAAACATATAAATTATATGTTGTAATCTCGCATGTTGCATATTGTAATATATTTTTGATTGTAATTATATCAATTGTAATTTGGGCAAGTGTTAAGTGACACACTTCTTCTTGCCCTTTTCGACTTCAAAACTGTGACTTACAATTGTATATTTGGCATTTTTGTGCATTGAATACCTGTGCAAGTATTATGTTGCTGTTGAATAAATTTGCAAGTTGGAGGTTTTCGGATAGCCTCAGTCACTTGACTATATAACGGGGTTTTCATAAGCATAACGGGTAAATAAAAACTGAGAACGGGTAATTTGGAACATTTCACAATCCTGAATAAGAACCTGTTCCCAAGAATGAGCGACTTCTTGTTTGCCAGGTCGTTCTTCTTCAATCCAACGTTCATCTTCATGGTCCTGGCCGGCATAGGGGATGAGGCAATGATTGCTGGCTTTGCTGCATTCGGGCCGAAGTACATGCAGAATCAGTTTAGCGTGTCGGCGGCAACAGCTGGAATGATCTTTGGTGGGTACAGCGTCTTCTTCTCTCCTTGTTCCTTTGCGGGCTGAGGTTCACGTCACTCGGTAGCTTCTTCTGCTTTGCTTGTTGATTATCTCCGCCTTCCTCCGACTTCTGCAATGGTCTTCCCGTCTTGGCTGTTCGCACCATCGATGTTTCGTTTCATGCTGTCTTTCCATCTCAGCTTTTGTCTTCCTTGTCTTTTCTTTATCTTCTACTACCCTCTTCCAAACTCTTTCCCTGCCCTTTTTGTCATTTAAAAAGCCTAGTTAAGTATGTCTACATAAGTGGCTAGCACGTTTGTAATAATCACAAAAAATAGCTGTCGTGTGGTTTATAGAGCATTATTAGTTATTCGCAGGTTATGTCAAATTACTTTTTGTTCCTAGAGTCAACATTAACATTGGAACCAGGGATTGTTCGGTTGCTGCACCATCTCTTTGAAATATGCTACGACCTTACTTATACACCATAGCTCCATCTGGTGACAACTTGAATACTGCTTATTGATTTTGAGATTGATCAACACTTTTGTCTTGATGCGCTTTTAAGCTTGGTTTCCAAGGATGTAGGCGCGATAGACGTTATCTTATTATTATTGCTTACAAATACAGTAATCCGCCTCTTGAATGGCAATCTCTTCTGCGTATAGAGGTACATTGACTGTATAAGAGAGGTGGCCGCTGTACAGGGACCATATGGTGAGCCTCCCTGCCGTCCACACAGCACATCATACACAGAATATGCATATTTCCATGGATGTATGGACACGCAAACCCTGTGGAACAAAGCCTTTTAACACCACAGCTGAACTATTATATGGCCGCACAAACCATGTGGCCCAAACGCATAACATGAATACATTATGATACCTAGACTTCGGTTTTCAACCGCCAAGTGGCCAGTGCAGTTCTGTTTTTAAGCCGTTAACCCTTTTAATGATAAAAAGCCTAAAAACCCAGCCGCTGTTCGCGTTACACGGGCGGCCGTTTTGGAAGGGTTGTTTTAGTAATAAAACAGTTATTGCATCGGAAATCTGGCCGCAATAGGCGGGGTACCTCTAAAGAGGAGGATTGTTATAGGGATGCATGTGGAAAGTTACGCAACCAATTCCTGTCGCTATGCAGGAATATTGGCCGTTCCTGGCGGTGCTGGAGGAAGTTTCTTCGGAAGTTACATCATCAAGCGATTGCGTCTGTCATGCAGTCAACTTCTGCGCTACCACCTGATCATGTCCTGTGTCGTTACTGCTCTGGCTGGCATGTTCTTTATCCAGTGTAGACAACAAAGCTTTGTGGGAGTCAATGTTCTTCGAGGAAACAGGTAACGGCCAATTCTTTTTCCGCATACTGATATTTTTGATAAAGCGAACATCAAGCCATATGTGCGCATTATACAATCATGTACGTGGGAGGAAATATTGCCAGACGCCCCTCTCCAAAGTTAATATATACATTTGTGTTAATTATTATACTCTTTTGCTTAGTTGAATTTTGCGTATTGTTGCAGTTCTCTAAATGTAGAACTGTTCCACTCGGATGAAGAGATTGCTAACCGTTCCATGTCGGCTGTTTTCAGTTCGACGACATCATCATCCGTCCCCAAGACTATGGCAGAGTCGTGTAACGCCCACTGCGGATGTGACGACTTAAGTTATGATCCAGTGTGTGGGATTGACCGATATACTTACTTTTCTCCTTGTCATGCTGGATGTCTCATCAATACTGATAAGGTAGTTCACTGGGATAAAGATAAAGATTATTTTATTGATAATTACAGGGAAATTGCGTTTCTGTCTGTGCAACGCATACAATTACAAATATAATATAAACATAGGTCTAAACATGCAAAAGTAAATATCACATTATAAAAATACACCCAAGTACAGATACAATCAATATAAACGCGCAGATACGCTATTTATACTTTCGTTCCTAGTTCTTCCTCTCTTCTGATTAAAGACACTGATCGCCCAAGGCACAAAAGAACCAGTGTATCTTGTTATTCTAGCCCTAGTCACACGAAATCGTCCGCCACGTTCAATGAATCTGTTGTCACACAAAGTCCGTCTTCCGCGGGTGCGTCTGTCCGTTTGTTTGTCACTTGTCCCTGGTAGTGTGTGTGTCAAACCTGTCCTGTCTCTTGCCTGCGGCACTTCCCGCCTTCCTTACAATCTTATCCACTCTGTCCCTAAATGTATTCATTTTTCTGACGATGCCCTTTTTTATTTTACTTTAAAACAACTCAATTCAATTGTTTGTCAATGTGTACTTTACCGATACATGAATTAATTGTCTGCGCAGACGTACGCGAACTGCAGCTGCCTGGGAGGGAGTGGCGGAGACGAGTTGACGGCGACGGCCGGCATGTGTGCTGCCTCCGACTGTAACCTAATGGCGCTCTTCTGCTTTCTCTTCTTCCTCGCAATGTTCCTCATCTATGCCACAGGCATGTTTCATCTGTCCATCGTGCTCAGGTAGGATACAGTGACATCACTCGCACAAAGTCACACAGTCATGATACTATTATATAGAATACCAGCTGAGTTGCTCCGGCGTTGTACGACGAGGCATTAATAGGTAAAGCCGCCTTTAAGGACCCAGTGCAGTGCTCGACGGCAAACCGCTCGACGGCAAACCTGCTCGACGGCAATTTTCAGAAGCGATTTTCAAAAAAATGCCGCTCGGCAAATTTACTGTTTGACCAATCAGCGTTGTTGTTTTGGTGTGACGTCAAATTGCACATGTCAGATTGCACGTGTTCCAAAATACCGATGTTAAACACTATAAAACAAAATTGCAGATTCATTGTTTTATATATATTTTTTTAATTGGTGTAATTTTGATTTGATATTCAGAAAAATTAAGTAATCCCGTGAATACCATGTCCAATTAGAAGCTCAGCATTAAACTATTTGCAGAAAGAACACAGTTTTTATAATGTTATTACAACATTTGCCTTCTGGCCAACAACAGTAGGAATAATGCTTCCTCCTCTCGATTGATTATTTGGATCTCCCACTTTTACAGCATCCACAAACTGTTCAAGGAACAAATTTGCATATGTCGTCGAAGATTGCCGCGCTCTGTGTACTAGGCTGTGCTCGCTTTGCCGTCGAAGTTTTGTCGTTGCCGTCGAGCAGTGTACTAAGCCCTTAGATCAAAATAGGTTAAACTATGCCCACGGATAGCTACAATGTTGCCATATAACGCCACCCCGGTGTCTATTGCTTAGCAATCCTACCAGAAACAATAGCTCGCGTTCACCTCGCCGCTAAAACCGACGAAATGTATCGTTGGTTAAGGGTTCTTACCTGTTCTAAGGTTCGTATCGTTCGTTAAACACACGTAAATAAATTGTTCTTTGAGGAGCGGGAAACAGTTTGGAACGTTTTATGTAACAGCGTAACAAACATTTTAAAATGTACATCTTAAGTAACGTAATTTACGAATACAACGGGAAACGGTCTTCGGCGTTTGTGTGTAGGTGACACCACCCGGAGGATGGGATAACATGTTTCTTAGTAATACTAATGATACCCTTTACTTAGACACTCATGTCCGGAGTTAAACTATTTAAACTATGTTCAAGGGTTTTTACAATTATATACTAGCCACAAAAAGAAACCGGGCATGATACACATGTTATTATATTGTTAAAAAGTGGCTTAAACTGTCCACACAAAAGTGTTATGTAAGTGTAACATGTAGGCCATTATTTTCACGTGACAGTAACACGATGGCATTAACGTTTATGGCTAGTCTTTGAGATCAAAATTTCAGTGGCAAACTTGAACGTCACAAGATTAATAACGGGTGTGTCCTTCATCTGCGTTGATCACTGCAGTGCCTCGGCGCCTCATTGAAGAAATGTGTGTATGGAATCTTTGTGGAATGTCAGGCTTGTGCTTCGTGTGTTTTTCCAGTAGGGTGTACCTGCAGCTCTCCAAACGTCTGCCTTATGTAACCATGCCTGTTACGTAAGACCCTACAAGAGCAATTTCTTTGTTTTCACCCAATGGCGTTGCCTGACCTTGCATTATGTAACTTTCCAATGAAAGTCATGTATAGTCTATACGTCCCTGTTTCATGTTAATCGACATTGAGCAAAATCACTCCACTGCATTACATTTCGGTGCCTTTCTTCCTATGCACAACTTCTTTTTGTGGCTAGTATATATATACAATTAAATATATGTGTGTATATGCGTGCGTGCGTGAGTGCGTGCATGCGTGAGTGGGTATGTGGTGGGAGGGTCTTCCACTGTCGTATAACATCAGTTATCAACAGACAGACAAAATAATAACGATCTGTGACAATCATTTGTGACTCTATACAAAAGACGTAATAATCGTTGTATATTTATTCAGGGTCGTGACAGAATCGCAACGTTCATTTGCCCTTGGTATTGATATGTTGTTTGGCAGACTGTTAGGTGAGTTACCCAACAACGGTAATGTTGTTACGTGTTCTAGAAGGGGCAAGATGTCACCATTATATCATCGATAAAGTACTCTACAATGATCCAGTAGAGCGACGTCCGTTCAATGCAGCGACGATTATTAATTACAAAAGTGATCATCCATTACATGATCATCATTTACAAAGAAGATCAAACATTACAATAATAATGATTTATCCATCCGTTACAATTATACAATGTTGTTGCAATGGGTGTAATTTGTTTTTATAATTATCAATGATTACAATAATTATTAGAATTATTCAGTTACTACAATAACAATCGTTCATAATTATCATGTTCATCTTTTTCTATGATGTTCATCTGTACAATGATATTTCATTAAAAGGATGATCATCCATTACGGTGACAATCACTCATTCCATTCATGCATGCTTGTCGTCGTATGTTAGGATCCATCCCCGGGCCGCTGTTGTTTGGAGGTGTCATAGACCACAGCTGTCTGTTGTGGGAGAAGAAAGGATGCGGGGAAGAGAAGGAGGAGGGAGCCTGTCTCTACCACGCCAACGCCTCCATGGCATGGTAAAGTATATTTACTCTACTTTGCACTCTCTCATAATTACATAGATAAGGCCGTAATGGCCTAGTACACATGTCTGCAACGGGAAAACCTCGACGGAAAGCGGTATTCCGTGCATAGAGCCTAGTACACGTAGTGCGGTATATGCAAATTTTGACTCGTTCCTAGTCACAATAACAGTTTGTGGATTATATAAAACATACGGTCAAAAGAAACAGTTGAAGTAACATTATCTGTAATTGCAACCTTATATAGTTGCAACAGATCATGTCAAAACAAACAATGAATATGTTTTGGACTCTACCATGCCAAAGCGTTCATAACTTATCAAAGAAGGAGAGGTGGCGACCGATGAACCATTTTTTTTCTTCACATTTTCGTGCTAAAACAAGCAATACCAAGTCATACCATTTTCTACACATTAATATTATTCTGCCATACAAATAAGAATGTCTTCTAGGAGGATCTTGAAAATGGTAAGGCCGCGATATGTCTACTTTTTTAGCATTTTTATTAGATTAGTAAATTAGTAGAAGCACATGATATACAACCGTGGGCTTCCTTGAGCCCACCAAGTTGGGTGCCTTGAGGCCCACCAAGTTGGGTCCCTTGAGGCCTACCAAGTGGGGTTCCTTGAGGCCCACCAAGTTGGGTGCCTTGAGGCCCACCAAGTTGGGTGCCTTGAGGCCCACCAAGTTGTGTGCCTTGAGGCCCACCAAGTTGGGTCCCTTGAGGCCTACCAAGTGGGATGCCATGACACACAGCAACATTTAGGTTTAAAACAGGTCATTGACTAGAACATGTGCATTGTCTGTTGTCTCCACCAGGTACATGATGGTCTTGTGCATAACGTGTCAGCTTCTTGTTATCTTCTTTGGCTTCCTGGCGTGGAAGACGTACACTCCGGGAGTTGCACAGACCAATACAAACGCCGTCACAGAATCTCCAGACAGCCAGGACACGGCCAACGACTCAGGCACAGGGGATGATAATTTGGGTTTCAACAACACAGCCATACTCAAACAAACAGCTGTCTAATAATGGTGTATTATAGTCACATTTAGATAATATATTTTATTATAATCTACCCATCAACCCTACCATCCTTCCATCACTCATCTATCACACCGGTCAAGAAATCAGTATTTCTTGGTATGCTAAAATAAATAATGACTCGTAGGCATATTTTATTATACGTTTAACAGTAATGTAACAGAATCGTCTAATGTGTGTGTGTTCAGACCTGTATTTGTATTTACAGGTGTATAAACAAAATGTTTTTTTATTTAATTTTACTTAAAATCATTACATTCTGTATTTGCATATTTTATGTTTAATTCTAAGACTTACGTAAGATTGTGCTTTTTAATATGAACAACGTTGTATGTTAGGTCTCTGGAAGTTATCATTGTAACAATGACAATTTCTGGTGGCCTTTCTAAAATGTATATTCTGTGTGCAATGAAACATTATGAATGTTGGTGACTGAGAACTGATTAAGGGTTTCCGGTTGTTTCTACACTGTTTAGGGTTTATCAAGTGGCTGGACCATGACTTTGAACTATTAATAAATTATGCGATGGGTCGTTATCCTTATATTTCGATGTTGTTTTATATGATTTGAAAACCTTGTATTTAGTCTTAATGGTGTTCCCAAAATCAACTTTTAAGTAAACACTGTCTCTTCACTGAATGTTGACGGACTTATATGTAGTAAGTCATTAGTAGTAATGGAAACACATTTTGTTGCATCAACTGCTTTTTATGTTGTTTTTGTTCACCTCTTGTTTCCCTGTCTCAGGGATAAGGCTGGCCCCAATTCCGATATTCGAGACTGGATTGGTTGCTGGACAGATATCGATAACGACACCGTGTGAGATGGTTACTGTGAAAACTCAGACCGCACACACTCCTGTCATAGTACTTGGAATATACAGACCCACAGATAATAACGCCGACTACTCAACCTCTATGTGTGACGCCATATCCAACATAGCCAGGAAATTCCCAAACAGCCCCCTATGGATTGCAGGGGACACAAACCTCCCGGATATCGATTGGAAAACAAACACAGTATCGAAACACCAGTAACTAAACAAATAAACGAACTCTTCCTCAAGACATTTTCCATGTTGGGCCTATCTCAAATGGTCATTTTCCCGACAAGACTTGACAACATCCTAGATGTCTTCCTCACGAACCGGCCATCCCTCGTCAACAGATGCGAACCCGTACCAGGGGTCAGCGATCACGATGTAGCCGTTTATGTAAATTGGGACGTATTACCAAAAAGACAAAGACCTATCCAGAGGAAGATCCACATCTGGAGAAAGGCAGACACTGGGCAGATTCAGAAAGAGCTAGCAACATTTGCTGATGAAGTGCAAACCCAACACAATCCAGACACACCTGTGGACACGCTGTGGACGTTCTAACTGCCAAGTGCCAAAACGTACTGTCCAACCACGTCCCTACAAGACTGTTCCCCAACGTTACAACCAACCCTGGGCCAATGGCATAATAAGAAACCTGTCACGAAAGAAAAAGAAATACTTAAAGAAGGCCAAGCGTACCAAGTGTGCCTATAACATGGCAAAATATAAAAAGCTGGCCCCATCAGAATGCCGAAAGACGTATTACGGATATAATAACTCCATGATATGCGAAAACAATACAAATGAGGGAAATCTAAAGAAGTTTGGGTCTTTCATCAAAAGCAAAAAGAAGGACAACAGCGGAGTATCCCCACTCACAAAGAATGACATCGTTCACAGCGATAGCCAGACTAAAGCTGACAATCTTAATATGCAGTTCTCATCAGTCTTCATCGACGGAGACATGAGCGATGCACCGAGCCTTGGAATGAGCCCATACAGTGACTTTCCGCATATCAGAGTATCTGAAGCAGGAGTAAGAAAATTAGAGAAAAGCAGTAAAACCCCACAAAGCCATAGGACCTGATGGGATCCCAGCCAGGTTCCTGAAAGACTGCTGCAGAACTTGCACCAGTGCTAACGCTCATATACCAGGCATCATTCAACCAAGGTACATTACCAGCAGACTGAAAACATGCCTGAGTCATACCAGTATACAAGAGGGGAACAAGAACTACTGCCACAAACTATAGACCAATATCCCTTACGAGCATCTCCTGCAAGACAATGGAACACATCATACACAGTAACCTATTGGACCACTTGGAACAACAAAACATCCTATCTGACTACCAGCATTGCTTTCGCAAACGTAGGTCCTGTGAAACCCAACTCGTTCAAGCTGTCGACGACCTAGCGATGTGCCTCAACGAGGGTGGCCAGATCGACGCACGCACACGCACGCACGCACGCACGCACGCACGCACGCACGCATGCACGCATGCACGCAAGCACGCAAGCACACGCACGCACACACACACACACACACTAATTACCTTCGTCGTCAATGAAAATTATTGCCTTATATCATAGCCTTTGTCTTCGAGGTCAAAATTATAACTGACGTCAACGCTATACATCTTTATCTTTGCGCCAGCAAAACCCAACAACGACACTGCAAGTTCTGTCAACGCAGAAGAAGGCGCCATCTTGAATAAGAGAGTGTGGTTTGGCTTGTAGGAATCTTTTACGAATCGTCTACGCGTTCAGCACTATCGGACCAGCGGCCCTACCGTTCCCACTCTTGATACCACTCCACCCGTTACGAACAGTGCCTCTTTAAGAGTCTTGGTCCTCGTCGAACTGTGCATAAGAACGGAAGACGAAGAACCTGGTATTGCGGATGTGGGAAGTAAATACGCTTGTCATCTCGACAACATCATCAAGAACTACCCTTAGCTTTGGTGGAAGTTTCTTATATGCGAGAGCACAGGCCATAAGTCAGGACTGTGAATTTTTTTAGTTTACCCGTTCTCATTTTTATTTACCTGTTATACTCGTGAAAAAACCCATTACACTTGCATTTGTCGTCGGAACGTGGTGAATTATGCAGAGGGTTGAGCTTCTCCGAAAACCTCCAACTGCACCTTCCCCCCGAGGCTCGCAAAATACCCAAACTTCAAAATACACTCCTGCATTCGCTTTCACGTTTAGCACAACGTATGTTTTATGACAACACAAGCACTCTTTTGACTCTCTTATTGAGAAAATAAAAACACGTTATTGTCCAATACAAGACCATTATATCTTAACAAATTAAATTATATTCAAAAACCAAATGATTCGTTATTTGAAAAGGAAAGCCCGTTGCTATTTTTAAAAAAAACGTTCCATTAACGGGACAACGGGTCTCTGGGTAAGGTCCTACTAGAGCATAATGATGGATCAGTGAAACCACCATTCTATTTAGTTGTAGTGCGGAGCAGCACTCGGTTCTTGGGCCGGTGCTCTTCAACGCCTACATTGCGCCTCTAACGAATTTACTCAACCGACACGACGTACAACACCATCTGTACGCCGATGATACGCAGTTATACGTCGATTTTCCACCGTTTGAGCATACAAATGCTCTCATCAGAATGGAGGCTTGCATCAGTGAAGTTAAAACGTGGCTCTGTGACAACGGACTGGTTCTCAACGAGAGCAAAACGGAAGCAATTGTTATACGTTCATCGAGCTTGCGCAGACCAATACTCATTGATCATGTCGACATATGCGGACAATATGTAGCGACATCGACCATCGTCCGTGACCTTGGTGTTGCAATCAATGCTGATTTATCGATGGCGACGCAGGTTGCAAATGTATGTCGAAGTGCTTACTACCATCTCTCGAGAATTGCTCGTGTACGAGGGGCAATGACGACCAGTGTCTGCAAATGTCTTGTCCATGCACTTGTGACATCCAGAATTGATTATGGAAATGCGATGCTGTTTGGTATACCTGACCGTCTGCTGCACCGTCTAGAGAGAGTCCAACGGTCAACCGCTCGTGTTGTGATGCAACTTCGAC
Source organism: Escarpia spicata (assembly GCA_963995525.1). Classification (NCBI taxonomy): domain Eukaryota; kingdom Metazoa; phylum Annelida; class Polychaeta; order Sabellida; family Siboglinidae; genus Escarpia; species Escarpia spicata. The sequence goes on from OZ023209.1 coordinate 55,395,355, forward strand.
GAGGTGACCGGCGATCTATCACTGCGGTCCTACAACAGCTACACTGGCTCCCAGTGAGAAAGCGCATCGAGTACAAGTTACTCATGGTTGTACACACGGCACTGTATGCAGGCACGCCAGTGTATCTCGCGTCACTGCTACATCGTCACGCACCACGCAGGACCCTACGCTCTGGCGATGGTCTGCTTTTGAATGTTCCACGCGTAACCCTAGAACGTTATGGTCGCCGGGCATTTGCATGTGCTGGGCCGACATTGTGGAACTCTCTGCCTCTGGAACTACGCGCGATTGAGAACACTAGACAGTTTGGAAAATTATTGAAGACATTTCTGTTCTCAAACTAATATAACCAGACATCATTTAACCTTTGCTTTATTCATGCATATAGTTTTAATACATTTTTAGTCTTATTTATCTCAGAATCACATTTTAGTGTCTAATCAAATTATTTAATGTAAATTAGGCTTTTATTTTATTTATTTTGTATTTATTTATATATACATTTTTATTATATATATATTTTTTCCAGTAGGTTCAGCTGTTCAGCACTTTTGCTAATCGTTTATTTTATCATTGCATTTACCCGTAATTTTACTATACTTAGGCTTATATATAATATATATGCATACACTATATACTAGGATATTGTTTGCTAATTTAATTTATTTTCTTATTTATTATCTTAAAAGTGTTTTTATGCTTCTTAGATGATTGGCAATTTGTAAACACCCGTGAACGGGGGTCATTAGTCACGGATTTGATGGTGTATAAATAAAGTTTATTATTATTATTATTAAATAGTTCGCACACCCAAGATAGGTACGCACAACCGCATTACACCCCAACAATACACACACACCCTATAAATACCAATGCAACACAATACCCGTCTGTCTGAATTGCCGCCGCCGTGAACGCTTTGTCTCAACATCTATCCATTTCCAAATTCCCTTATTAGGAGCCTACTCCCTCCACTCGCATCCGCTTTTGCCCGTCTTACACCCGTCGTTACTAAGTTTTTCCATCTCATTTACAGTTTATTCCTGCGGCCTGGCTGTAACATTGTCGCTGTTTCTTTGGCAGTGAAACCTCCTCCAACCGTGCAAATGACCTGCCCATGATATCATCCGGTATTTGACTGTTCTTTGTGTTTAGTTAGTTGCATCTCAATCTCTTCATTCAGGTCATTCGTTCACGTTCTACCTACCGAATTCATTGTGCAAGGGACCCAGTTTTTCTCGCAATTTTTTGGCTTCTCTACCAAACAGGTATGTCGGTGTTACATACCGTCTTCGAACTTTCCATGCAATTACTGCCGACAAAATACAATCTAATTCCCAGACATGTACTGGTAAACTGACAGGGCGAGAATCAAACTGTTATCCATTTCCAAATTCCCTTATTAGGAGCCTTCTCGCTCCACTCGCATCCGCTTTTGCCCGTCTTACACCCGTCGTTACTAAGTGTTTCCATCTCATTTACAGTTTATTCCTTTTCCTGCGGCCTGGCTGTAACATTGTCGCTGTTTCTTTGGCAGTGAAACCTCCTCCAACCGTGTAAATGACCTACCCATGATATCATCAGGTATTTTACTATTCTTTGTGTTTAGTTAGTTTCATCTCAATCTCTTCATTCAGGTCATTCGTTCACTTTCTACCTTCCGAATTCATTGTGCAAGGGACCCAGTTTTTCTCGCAATTTTTTGGCTTCTCTACCAAACAGGTATGTCGGTATTACATACCGTCTTCGAACTTTCCATGCAATTACTGCCGACAAAATACAATCTAATTCCCAGACATGTACTGTTAAACTGACAGGGCGAGAATCAAACTGTTATGACAATACAAATGACCTCTCTAAGGATAGAACAGTCGATATGGAATGGCGGATCCCATTTGATAATTCTAGCAAGATTAACTGCGTCAAATTGGAAGTTATTAACTGGATAGGTTAGGGTTACTGGCCCAACAAATGTGATGCGACTGGTGCGTAAGAACCCCCTCCCGCTGAAGGAAAAGAGTTACGCTTGGGGGAACTAGTTTCGTTTGGAGGGAATTAGTTAGGTTTGGTTTGAATTGGTGACGTATAAAAATGGATTGAGACTCCGGTAAAGCGACGAGTGGTAAATCTTTAACACTACTGCCTTCGGCACCGCGAAAAATATCTGAAATATGATATGTTTATTTGAAGAAATCATTGTGTTGATCCGACTTCCACCAGCCTGTCTAATACACGTGTTAGATATATCGTATCGTCGAACAAAACAACTGTCACGGTGGCATTTTAGGAGGCGAAACTAAACTATTAATTTTAGACTGTGCGAACACCAAATTGTCTATCTATCTATGTTACTTTGATCATATGTAACCTGTCCACAAAACAAGCATAATATACACATTTCTACCAATACCAAACATGATAGTTAATAGTGTATGTTCAATTACAAATTAAACAAGGAAATCTACTACACCTATAATAATCCAGAATTTTGACAAATATAATAATAATAATATATTTTATTTGGTATAGCGCCACATCCAGTATTGTTCGTGGCGCTTCACAACATATTAAAATACATAAAAATGGTAGAATTGCAATAAATATGTATATGTATATTAATTTAAAATAAATATTAGTGGTAAAGAATAAAATAAATAAATACATACATATTGAATAATGTAGAATTTCTAAATAAACAAGTAAATAAATAGCAGTTATTCATCAAAATTAAATAATATTAATAATAATCAATCTAGCACAATAACTATATAAAATAATACTAATAACTAAATATATATCTGTCTGATTAATAAGAATAAATAATTTAGTAAAACATTTGATATAAAATAGTTTACGTGAGGAATAATGAATAATCATTATACGAATACGATAACTAATTAAAATTGGTTTTAGTAGAGGGCAGTGTTCGTGTAGAGTGGCACTAATATGAAACACAAAAGAAATGTGTCTTCAGACGACATTTGAAGCTGACGAAAGTGTCACAGGTTTTAAAAACACTCGGTAAAGTGTTCCATAGGGACGCAGCAGCTACAGCGAACGAGCCGTCCCCAGCCTTGATACGAGTTCGCTTCACTTCCAACATGTTACTGCTCGCAGAGCGCAGTGCTCTTGCCGGTTGATATGGGTGCACGAGTTCACACAGGTACACGGGCGCGTCATTGTGCATGGCTTTGTACGTGAGTACCAGTATCTTGTAATCCACTCTGCGCGCAACAGGCAGCCAAAGAAGTTCGCGTAATAGGGGCGTGGCGCTGTCACTACGTGGACGACGCAGGATCAGTCTGGCAGCCGAGTTGTGTATTCGTTGCAGACGCGCGATGTTAACTGCAGACGTGCCGTACAAGAGTGCGTTGCAGTAGCCAATCCGCGATGTGATGATGGCATTGACTACGCGTTCCTTTGTTGGTTTGGGTAAAAAACGGCTAATCTGATTGATGTGGCGGAGGTAGAATGAGCATGCGCTGACAGTTTGCGACACTTGCTTTTTCATATCTAGGTGCCTGTCAATGAAGACACCGAGACTTTGAACACATTTTGAAGCTGTAATTATAGAACCACCAACGCGAATCACAGTGCCATCAACGATTGCATCCGCAGACTTGGGTACAATCGGAAGATACTGTGTCTTGCCGTCGTTCATGCACATAGAATTCCATACCATCCAGTTCTTTATTTCACTCAAACAGTTCTTCATTTGCTGAACCGCAGCCGTTAAAGCGGAACGATTCAGGTCGAAATGTGAGTAGATCTGTAAGTCGTCAGCATAGTGGTGGAAGAAGAGTCCATGGGCTCGAATAATGTCACCGATAGGTTGGACATATAATGAAAAGAGCAGTGGTCCAAGGACGGAGCCTTGCGGGACACCTGTTGTTAGAGTAGTAGTACTCGACGATTGGTCACCGATTACAATTCGCTGCGTCCGGTCTTGCAGGTACGATGTCATCCAGTCCAGTGCTTTTCCAACAAAACCATAGCGCAAACGTAGACGCTTAATCAAGATGTCATGGTTGATAGTATCGAAGGCGGCACTAAAATCAACGAGAACCAAGATGGTTCCTTGTTTATTGTCCATGGCTGTTTTGATGGCACTTGTAACGTACAGTAGCGCGGTTTCGGTCGAATGTTTTTTTTGATACGCCGACTGAAAGCACTCAACCATTTGCTGGTCAGACACATGCGTCATTATCCTAAACGCAACCACTTTCTCAATTACTTTGGACAATTGTGTAAGGTTTCCCACAGGTCGATAACTGCTCAGAATGTCTTTGTCAAGTGATGGTTTCTTCAAAAGCGGACTGACAATTGCATGCTTCAGCGACTTTGGCATGACTGCCTCGTCCAGCGAAGCATTTGTAATCCGTGTAATGACAGACACAATACTTGTCATATTGTCTCTTAGCTGAATTGCAGGCAGAGGATCCAACGCGCACGTTTTGCCAGTAGTACCACAAATCGCTGTGATCTCTGTGTTCGTTGTTTGATCAAACGCATGGATAATGTCAGTGAAACAACGTCTTCATACACCGACGACAGTAATAGTCAACAAATAATGACGCCGCGTGCTGAATGTTTCGCACACTGCTGCACATAGAAACTCGAAGCGAAGCACTGAATGCACCCACCTGTTGCCCCGCGATCCGGTTCCGGACCTCCGACGCCTTTCGTAGCTCATACTCCTTCCGTCTTGGTCGTGAAATGTTCGGGAAGGTGCAACACAACAACCCCGGAAGCTGACGCCCCGTATAACAACCAACCTGCGTAATGCAGTTCCTCACACCGATTAGTATCGATTCGTGCCGGACAAGCAGTATCTGATTACGGAATGAACTATGCAGTTTCTTGACAGGCCGCCGTTTCGATGCATGGATACACGAAATGCGTTTTGCGAGCCAGCGCCGCCCGCAACATCTGTCAATCAATTCGGTCATCGCGATCGATCAGCGGCACTGATCAGCTGCTGCCACTGTCGTCTGCACTGGCCAAACGTGCAGACGGCTCCAAGTGGACTGATCAGTAAACCGGCGAGATACTGCACTGGACATCAGCCGGACACCAGCCTCTACACGTGTATACAGCTCGCCGTATCGTGTACTTAGTGGTAGGGGAGATCGTCGGTGAAAGGGTATGTCAATGGCAGGCGGAAGTTCGCGGAAGGTAAACGCTAATGGAACGCAAACGTTAGTGAAAGTCGAACATTAGTGGAATGCGAATGTCGTATCATGCATAATCACAAGTCATTTTCATGTTGTTGATTCGCGGTCTCGTAATGTTAATTAATTCAAGTGATGCTGCGTATCTCGGTTATTCTACCCGAGCGCTCACTGCGTCATACACGTCGTCGATTCCTGCGACGTCGAGCGTGTTTACGTGTGTGTTTGCGTCGCCGGCATGTAGGCGTGCGAAAAGCTTAAGTTCAATTATGCAACCATGGATTGATAGAATCACCGAATTATTAGTCGTTTCCGAGGTCTTACCCTGGATTGTTTCCCATTTGCATGTCGCGTATTGACGACTTTGTGTGCAGTTGAATGATTGGAGAATTATTCTGCTGCTCCATATAAAAACCACACCAACATTCAGTTCGGAGCGAGGAATTGTATTGCTATTGGTTGATAATGTCGATGTAGGTGCTGCCATTAGTTGTTAGTTTGAACAGTAGAAGTGGCATAACCATCTGTGTGATGTTCCAGTTAGACTCCAGACAGCCCCGTCTGGAGCCAACGCGAGTAGTTATAAGGGCTGCGCTGGCCCCGTGCAAGAGACAAAGATCAAAGGAACATCAAAGGATTTCGGAGCAGTAGCTCCGTTTCTGGTCTTTACTAATAAAAAAAGAAATGATTAATGACCTGTCATAAAATCTACTTATAAAAAACCTCTTATCTTAATTGGTTTTTGACAGCTTTACTTATAAAAAAAGTTTGATTGATGACGTGCTGCCGATACGCCGCTTGTTCTTCTAAGTACATTAGAGCTGCCCTCTAGTGGGTATATTTGCTATGTAGAAGGTAGCGCCTCTAGTGGCTATGCTCTCACCTTTAGTGGCTATGTAGAAGGTAGCGCCTCTAGTGGCTATGCGCGCACCTCTAGTGGCTATGTAGAAGGTAGCGCCTCTAGTGGCTATGCTCTCACCTCTAGTGGCTATGTAGAAGGTAGCGCCTCTAGTGGCTATGCGCGCACCTCTAGTGGCTATGTAGAAGGTAGCGCCTCTAGTGGCTATGCTCTTACCTCTAGTGGCTATGTAGAAGGTAGCGCCTCTAGTTGCTATGCTCTCTAATGTTATGATAATGTAGAAGGTAGTGCCTCTAGTGGCTATGCTCTCACCTCTAGTGGCTATGTAGAAGGTAGCGCCTCTAGTGGCTATGCGCGCACCTCTAGTGGCTATGTAGAAGGTAGCGCCTCTAGTGGCTATGCTCTCACCTCTAGTGGCTATGTAGAAGGTAGCGCCTCTAGTGGCTATGCTCTTACCTCTAGTGGCTATGTAGAAGGTAGCGCCTCTAGTTGCTATGCTCTCTAATGTTATGATAATGTAGAAGGTAGTGCCTCTAGTGGCTATGCTCTCTAGTGTTATGATAATGTAGAAGGTAGTGCCTCTAGTTGCTATGCTCTCTAATGTTATGATAATATAGAAGGTAGCACTTCTAGTGTAATAATGAGTAATCAGTCATTTGTGCATAAGGAGGTTATATAGTGGTTATACACGAGGTGTAGTCAGTAATGTCATTAAATAAGCGGTATGGAGCCTATACGTTTCGGTGGTTCGGTGTCGTTCCTGTCGAATTTTTATCCGTGTCGAGTCACTGCATACGGTCGGAAATTCAGATTAGTCGAGCACGCTTATCAGTTTAGAAAAGCAATGTTTAACGAAGACGAAGAAAGCGCGGAGTACATCAAACAGTCGTGTTCGGCCTATATAGCGAAACGACGAAGTTACGGAATCAAGAAAAAGAGAACGGGAGCCGAATGGGATGACATTAGGGTCGCATGTATGAAGAGCCTGTTGATGAGCAAGTTCCAAAGGACACCAAAGTTGAAAGACGCCCTATTGGCTACTGGGAAAGCCGAACTGGTGGAGTGGGTACCGTCATACGAAGCCTTCTGGGGTAGCGGCCACGGGGACAAAGAATGTCAAAATATGCTCGGAAAATTGTTGATGGAGGTGCGCGATGAATGTAGAAGAAATGAATAAAAGCCATCGCTCGTTTCCGGCGCGCTAGTCGTCAATATGTGCGCGTCGTTGAAGCATCCTTTTACGTGTATAGTGGCTGGCCCTACGAGGTTCGGTAAGACTACTTTCGTCACTCGTCTACTACAGTTCGCTTCTTCCATGATCGAACCGCCTCCGGAGGAAATCCTGTGGTGTTACGGCCAGTGGCAACCCGCCTACGAATCTATGACAGTCGATATAGAATTCGTAGAGGGTTTACCGGATCAGAAGATGTTAGACCCCAAAACGAGGACGCTTCTAGTACTCGATGACCTTATGGAGGAAACCGATAGCCGGGTCACGACCTTGTTCACTAAAAAAAGTCATCACTGCAACACGTCCGTCGTACAGCTTCTGCAGAATATTTTTCCAAAAGGGAAAGAAAATCGCACAATCAGCCTGAATGCGCAATACATGGTGCTATTCAAGAATCCCCGGGACGCCGGACAAGTAGGTTACCTGGCAAAACAGATGTATCCGGGTAGAGTCAAATTCATGATGGAAGCTATCAAAGATGCCACGTCAGCAGCTTACGGTTATCTTCTAATAGATCTGAAACAGGAAACAGCGGAAAATATGCGTTTGCGCACGTGTATTTTCCCCGACGATCGCCTTCAGTACGTCTACGTAAGGAGAGTATAAAAAGAGGAAAGCGTCACAGCGGACGTCATTCGTCAGGACGACAGCGCGCGTCAAGAAGCACATTATTATGCTGGAGATGATGCGCAGATATAAGAGTGACAAGTTGAGAAAAGCCATAATTCGCAACGCTGACTCCGACTTCATCTGTTGTTTGTGCAACTGCGCTTACAACATATTGAAAGGGAACGTGAAATTGACGGCGAACCAGAAAAGAATACTGACAAAATACAAGAAGCATATGCGATCGTTGACGAAAACGAAGGTAACCATCTGGAAGAAGCGAGCGGTCTTGCAAACGGGTTCGGGCGGATTTCTGACGGCACTGTTAGCTCCGTTGGCGAGCACCGTCCTTCTCCCGCTGCTCAGGCAGGCTATCGGGTAATGCAGCACGCTAAGAAGATGGCGTTGGTAGACCCGTGGTTGGTGGAGAGTCTCCTGCCGCTGATCGACCAGCCACCGAGCACGACCCGATCGCGTGCGATGAGTAGCCTGGACAGCGACATGAAGGACGTTCTAGACCGTTCGGATTTATCCGAGCGAGCGAAGGTAGCGTCGTACAATCAACTGCTGAGTCGTTACAATTCGATAGAGGCGATTCGAGCGGCGCAGCCGGTACGCGTATCCGTGGTGAGTCCCGATGGTAAGGCGATCCAACCGGGTAAGGAGGAGGAGGCGGTCCAACCGCTGAGCGGTATAGAGCGCGAGATCGTGGAAAGCGTACCGAAAACGCTGAGATGGAAAGCCCGTATCCTGATCGAGAAAATGAAAACCGATCCGTTGTGTCGATGGAACGACCGCGGCGAATTCGTGTACGACGGTCAACCTATCGCTGGAAATAACATGGTCGATCTCGTGAAGAAGAAGGAGGTACCGCCGGTTGGGTGGGAAGCGTTCGGGGACCGTATGAGGCGTCTGGACGTCCCTATGCGCGCACCGACGCACAAAACATACACACACACACACACACACACACACACACACACACACACACACACACACACACACACACACACACACACACACACACACACACACACACACACACACACACACACACACACACACACACACACACACACACACACACACACACACACACACACACACACACACACACACACACACACACACGTACACGCGCATACGTACGTAGGCACGCAAGCAAGCACGCGCACGTATTTATGCACGTAGGCAGATCAATCATTCACACATATTGTTCTTGCTGAAACACCATTGCCCTTTGTTTTGTTACAAACTTCATAGGGCAATACAACGAAACATTTGACAGTGTAACATTTGTTGCGGCCATGATGGTAAGCCTGATAATTTGACTGCTTGAACTAATTAGTCGAATAACGACTGATTCTCGAGTAAAAGCGACGAGTTATAATTTTTGCCATCATTACAGTCAGTAGCATTTTCACAGTTGTTTCATGCAACAATTAGGAGCGATATTTGCGACATCCGTACTGACATGACGGCCAACGTGTTTATATACAGACCGATAGAGGCAACGGCTGCTAACAGGCTAGCTTGCAGCTCGACGCAACGATCTTGCAAAGAAAATGTGTCGCTCGGCGTTTTACAATCACGTTACTTTTAATGCCACAAACCCGTCGTGACTGCACACGTTCAAGAAACTACACACGACCAACTTGGATTGCGGTTCAAACATTCTTTTTTTAATAAAGTTTTCTCGAAAATTTCCCAACGTAGGCCGACTTGTTGTAAGCTGATTTTTTTCGTTATTAAAATGCTTCAACATTTCAGAAGAACTGATTAACTGGATTGAATCATTCATCACAGATAGGAAAAAGAGATTAGTCTAGCTGGAAAGAAGTAATATCAGGGATACCCCAGGGTTCCGTCATAGGACCCTTACTTTTTGTTCTATATATTAAAGCGATTCTTTGAGAATTTTAATATCTTTCTAATGTAAGCAATTATTAAATAATCCTGTTAATATGATAATTTCATGTAATTACATGCATTTATTTCATTAGAATTATGTATTATTAATCACCAATGACCCTGACAATATATCAAAAAAATAACTTTTCCACATTGATCCTACCTTCACGATCCGTATAACGCATGCTCATGAATATTCGGGACTGTCTGTCAGTCTTCGATTAGCTACGCCGAGTTAATAGATGCAAGAAAAACGTCATCAACATGTGTGTATATGGATTAGCCACCGCCATGCGAATGAGTCGTGACCGATAAAATTATCAAAATGAAACGTGGACCAGCTTCTGTTTATGACACAGATTCAGGAAAGAAAAGAAGGAAAATATATGGAATAAACGGAGAATGAACATAGCGACAGTTCATGACAGACGGATTGATTTAAAAGAAAAAACATCTCTCCCTGCACGAAGCCGCCGATGTCGACGCCGATGACATAATAGTCATATAGGCATTGTTTTTGTTGGAATTTAAAAAACTATGGAACTATCATGTTCCTTTTTCACTAGGTAAATCTGGCTATAATTTGTATGTGAAGTTGTAATGAAACGTTTAGATAACAGAACTTACTTAAACCGAAAAACATTCACTAATGAAACCATTTTTGTTTGCACCCTTGAATCCACCTGCTATTTCCATAAGCAGTATAAATGCATTATACATCACACGAAATTATGTACGATATTAAAATAGTATAGGTGGGTATGTACTTTCCTATTAACATAAGGTTTAATTTTAGTTAGAAAAATGTAGATATATAAACAGCAAAACATTATTGTCGACAAAATATTAAAATATATTGCATCAGTGTAACATGTTTTGTTTTGTACTTCGAGTGCAATATTTATTTGTTCTGCCCATCAGAGTAAAGAATAAAAGATATTGAATTGGTTTCTGTCGAACTCCTGTTTCGATAACAACTAAACTTTCCATTATATGATGGAAATAAAGTTATAATATTACAAAACTATAAAAGTAATGCATATTTAACGTTTAATGAAACGTTTAGATAACAGAAACTTACTGAAGCCGAGAAACATTCAATAATGAAATAAGTTTGTTTGCACCATAAATCCAGCTGCTATTTCCATAAGAGTATAAATACATTATACATCACCTGACATAATATACAATATTATATATATTGTTATTTTTATATTATTATAACATTACAAAGCTTTAAAGGTAACGCATATTTTAAAACACTGTTTTCAGTCATCATTGGTGTATTTAACTCAAGAAGATTCCTAAATCATTTTGAATGTTGTGGAACATTTACATATTTTTAAAATTTATTGTAAAAGCAACTTTGTCGACACCTTTTTATACACTACTCTCAGTATAGTTAACTTAACACAAACTTGTTTAAACAAATTTGGAAGAATTATTATGCTGTAGAACACAATCCAAACATGATGAGCATAAGAAAGTATACATTTTATTATGTAGTCCTATTTTGCAACATAATGACGGGATGATGTGCATTTACATGCACAAATCGATCGATTGCACAAATCCATTTGAAATATGTAGTGATGTACATATTCCCAGCAGAAACCACGCGAAACTAATGTGGCAGAACAAAGTCGGACATTACTGTGTCAGTTAACACATTGTCCGTCCTATTAATACTGCCGTGCAATGGCAAAAGGGTGCAAGTGACATTTTTACCAAAAATGAGTTAATATCACAATCGCACATTTTGGAGCAAGTGCCGTCTTATTATATAATAATTAACACAGTTTAGCTGTGTTAATTATTATATAATAAGATGTCATCACTCATCCATCAACCCGCGAAATATATTCGCAAAATTCATGATACCATACCATATATATATATACATATATATAGTGTCATGTAATCACTCATCCATCAAACCGCGAAATATATTCACAAAATTCATGATACCATTTTCTCCCGCTTCACTGAGTAAGAGAGCAGCGCACTGATTGGATGGTTTGTCCTAATAACGCGACGCGCTATTGGACATTCAGTTACTCCCTTTTGTCATTGTAAAATACAATTCCATTGTCACTTGCACCCTTGTGCCTTGTCATTTCTAGCCAATCTAAGAGCTTATTTATTGTGCAGATTTGGTTTAGGAGTATTATATACCTGTATATATATATATATATATATATATATATATATATACATATATATATATATATTATATATATCAGAGAGAAAATGGTATCATGAATTTTGTGAATATATTTCGCGGTTTGATGGATGAGTGATTACATGACACTATATATATATATATATATATATATATATATATAGTGTCATGTATATATATAGTGTCATGTAATCACTCATCCATCAAACCGCGAAATAAATTCGCAAAATTAATTATACAAGTATATAATACTCCTAACCAAATATGCACAAGGCGCCGCAAACCAAAGACAAAGCCAGTCTGTTGAAAGTGTTGACACCTTTTAATATAGCGTATACTGCCTTTAGGATTTTACACACACACACACACACACACACACACACACACACACACACACACACACACACACACACACACACACACACACACACACACACACACACACACACACACACACACACACACACACACACACACACACACACACACACACACACACACACACACACACACACACACACACACACACACACACACACACACACACACACACACACACACACACACACACACACACACACACACATATATATGTGTTGTATGTTAACACAGCAAAATCCACGAAGAAGCCGACGTTGGGTCATGTGATCGTGGTACAATTCAGAAGGGGGACAAGCAAACTCTTCTAGAAATGCGGATTGACTGAAGATGAGTTCCAGTCAGGTTAATTCCTGATGAAAAGGATAGCGACCCATCTTCTCAGAGGAGGAACTTTCGATGTGAATGACGGACCTCTTGGTGTGCCACGGAGCAAGTGCGACGACATTGTCAGATAACATGGTCCGTTGATGCCAGTGAACAGAGTTCAGTTTTGGAGCGGAATGCCTATCAACGATATTTCTTGTCAACATGATTGAAGCCGAGTGAAACAATGAAGGCTACCTTACCTGTCGTAGCTTTTGCTTTTATACCGGTACTTTTGTTTAATTGCTGTTTTAAAGCAAGAATGTCAATCTACGATGATAATACGAAACTGCAAGTTTGCAATTTGCATCCCCGAGGGACATCTTAGTAAATCAACTGACTGATTAAATTTGGTTTAACAGTAAATCAACTTACAGATAAAAATTGTGTTTTAACGATTGTGTACTTTCATTTTTCTATATAATTTTGCCATCTCCAGTTATAGTTTGTTCTGACATGATTTACTAGCACTTGCTTCTTTTTGTCATAGAATTGTTTTGATATCCAGATAACTCGAACGCACATAAGTAATTTTTCGCCAAATTAAGTCAATATTTTCGTCGGTCCCAATATGGGGACCTTCTGATAACTTTCTAGTTATCTGAAATTCCACTTATCAGTATCGTCATGTGTCCCTGGAGGTTCGACCTTATCCAGAGTGCACTGTATGTTTTCCTTTATTCTTGCTCTAATAATTAATGTTGTATATAATTATACATATGGGCTATTCTCATGAAAAGTGTACAGTAACGGTAAAGTAACATGTCAAAAATAAATGTTTAATTTGGTTTTAGCGAGTACTATTATTATCAAATGTGCTGTTCACATAAAGCAGCGCAACTTGATCTGATCTATTATTAGATTAAAAAAATATATTCATGGATAAAAACTTATATATACTAGAGTGCAGATCTGCTGGTGGCAAAAATTCCGTGGCAACACGGTATTGTGTACTTTTTAACAAGCCTAAAACGTTTACATTGAATGATAACACGACAACCAGGTTTACTAACAATCGCAGCTGTAGCATTAGAAACAGTGTGTGAACGTACGTATATCACATTTTCATGTTTTGGTTCAAATAAGTGGGGAAACGGGGACTTTTCAAAAATGGCTGACTGGATTTTGGAAAGGCAAGACCCGTAGACACTCATACTTAGGCAAAAAATAACATCCACGACAAGGTTAATCCTCTTGCTATGGTTGCATATACTGATATTTTAGGGTGCATTTTCGTTCACTGGACAATGCAATTAAAAAAAACTAGCAAGGCGAGACCCTTACCCAGGGGGGCTAGGCTAGTTACTGTAGTAGAGGCTCGGCAGACTCAGTGACAGTCCCAACAGCAGCTGACAGCGACGGCAGCCGTCCGCGTCGGCGGTCGTTATAATTCTACTTAATCGAAACGTTACTCGGCCGACGGCATTGGGAAGCAGGATAAATAAACAATGCATATGCTTCCTACACTTATAAAAATAGCTGTCAATATACTCATGTCTACAAACTGCTTATTTACAATGCCATTGTTTGAATCAACTCACCTCGGAATCTGACAAGTTGGCTGTGTGTGTGACGTCAACGGTCTTTGTGTGGTTCACTGCGCGTGCATGAATATTCATTACACTCGGGCTGCAGAATTAATCATCCACGTGGCAGCAAGCTCAAAACGATTCGCGTAAACACAATTATTTATTGGCTTTTTGCGCAGATAACACCAAAATTATAATTAAACATGCAAGACATAAGTAACACGATTTAACAAGATTGCCATAAAAAAATGTAACTCTAGATGGCAGATGGACAAGATGGACAAGGAAGCCTTTTGGGTTATCGAGTCCAATACTTTTTATCTACGTGTATCCCGCCCTTTTAAGGTATGTGTCGATTTTAATTTTAAACATATTCACGCTACTAGCACCAACACAATCAGGAGATAATCTGTTCCATTCATTTACAGTCCTTTGTGAGAATGAGAACGTTCTTATATCTAATCTACACTGCTCCTTTACTAATGTAACTTCATGTCCTCTGGTTCGTAACTGAGAAAACAATGTTTCTATCAATAGTTTCATAACCATTCGATATTTTAAACACTTCTATCTGATCTCCTCTCAATCTCCCAGTCTCTAGTGTTGTTAAACAAAATCCTTTTAGGCGTATTTTGTAGCTAAGATCCCTCAGTTTTGGTATCATTTTAGTTGTTCTCCTCTATATTCTTTCTAGCACATCTATGTCCTTCTTGCGATATGGCATCCATGCTTGAATACAATATTCCAAATGAGGCCTAACTATTGTTTTGTACAGCGGTATTATTAGCTCTTTTTTCTTATACGTTATGTTTCGCCTAATTAATCCAATGATTTGATTTCCCTTTGAAACAGCAAAGCCGCACTGCTCTGAAACCTTCATATCAGCACTAATGGTTAACCTTAAGTCCTTTTCTTTTACAGTAGTAGTTAGTATAGAACCTCTCTTTGTATGTTGTACATCTTCGTTCACATGTCCTGTGTGGAGGCATTTATATTTCCCCCAAAAGTAACAGAGAAAATACTTACGGGAAATTATCGCGTTTTGATGCTGTATAGCTCGAATGTATATTAGCTTACAAAGAACCGTTTTGATGACCTCCCAGATCTAATATATTCAAATACATTTCTATTTGCCGATGACGTAGAGATATTTAGAACAATTACACATATAGATGATCAGGATATACTTCAACATGATTTAAGCATACTAGAACAATGGAGCGACAAGTGGTTGTTAACATTCCATCCCGATAAATGTCTACATATGGAAATTGGAAAAACAATATCGGTGAAAGTAAATATTTCATGGCTACACATAATGTTAAACATGCTATTGTTACCACAGATAAACAAAACGATTTAGGAGTAATTATTGATTCAACCTTTCATTTGATGATCAAATCAACCAAGTGGTTAACAAAGCAAACAACCAGAATAACACAAAATTATCAGAAGAACTTTTAAATTCTTAGATACAAACACTTTCTTGCCAGTATATAACATTATGGTTAGATCCCATCTAGATTATGCAATAGCAGTATGGTATCCACATAAGACGAAGCATAAAATAGCCATAGATATACATATATGATAAAAAATCTGCACCAAACCTCCTTAAATGGGAGGATGTGGCATTACGATCCGGTAACAGAGGACACTCCCTCAAACTATTCAACCAAAACAAAACTAAACATAACACAATGAATTCCCGCTAAGAGTAGCTGAACCGTGGAACAGTTCATCTGATTCTGATATTACAAGCATAAACGTAAATACCGTTTCACCAAGTAACTCGGGAGATTCGCTAGAAACCCTTGGGGGCTTATTTCGTGAACCATCTATAATTAGGTAATGTAATAATTGTACATTATTTTTAGATTTAATGCAAATAAAAATAACAACAAGGCGTCGCAGTCAAATATAAACTTACACAATATAAGACCTGAGGCAAAGTGACAATTGAATGATATAATGTGCATTGGAAAATACTTGTCAACTGAGTATCTGTGATAAAATGGAAGTATAAAGACTTAAAACACGAATGACATCATATACTATAAATAGAAAGTATAACACATTGACACAGTGACATGTAATCCATAAAAGGGCTTTAGTGCCAGCTTTAAGGTAATGATTGATATTTTTTTCTTTTCCTATTATTTACATTTAAAAACATTAATGCAAGGTTTTGATAACAACGATATCAGTACATATAATAAATATCAATGTAAATTAAATTACATGTATCATACAACGACGTGTGTATCAACTGTGAACATATATGTATGTATCATATATGCAAAACCTTGCTGTGTAAGGTATAAGATACAAAGTATAATGTATAGTGTATAATTTATAAATACAAGGCTTAACGTTTAAGGTATTGTGTATAGTGTGCTAGGTATACTGGGTATAATGTATGAGGTATTGTGTTAGTGGGGGGGGGGTTGTAATGGGGTGTGAGACGAGGCAAGTATGTAGGACGGCTATTGTTAGACACAGATATTTAGGCCGGTTAATGTTTTTAGGTGTCCAAATACATACAGGGTGTATAGCCTGATTCCTATTATTGCTCCACACAAGCACCCCAGGTATGAGAATCCACTGCCCTAACCATACACTACCACCTCTGTATGAGAGGTGACTGCTTTAACCACTACACTACCACCTCTGGAATGAGATTCCACTGCCCTAACCTCTACACTACCACCTCTGTGTGAAGCTCTATCCACTACACAACCACCTCTCTAACCACTACACTAACACCTCTCTAACCACTACACTAACACCTCTTGAGTGAGAGTCCGCTGCCCTAACCACTACACTAGCACCTCTGGTATGAGAGTCCACTGCCCTAACCTCTACACTACCACCTCTGTGTGAAGCTCTATCCACTACACAACCACCTCTCTAACCACTACACTAACACCTCTTGAGTGAGAGTCCGCTGCCCTAACCACTACACTAGCACCTTTGGTATGAGAGTCCACTGCCTTAACCTCTACACTACCACCTCTGTGTGAAGCTCTATCCACTACACAACCACCTCTCTAACCACTACACTAACACCTCTTGACTGAGAGTCCACTGCTCTAACCACTACACTACAACCTCTTGAATAAGATTCCACTGCTCTTACCACTACACTGCCACCTCTGTATGATGCTCTAAGCTTTATCGTGTTTGGCTAGTCAACGCATGACGTTTATTTACATGAACCCTTCCCCGGGTTAATTAGTGCTAATTAGTGGTTAATTAGTGTTAATAAATTATTAATTAGTGCTAATTAGTGGTTAATTAGCGTTAATTAGTTCTGATTAATGATTAGTTAATGTTAATTAGGGATTGATTAGTGTTAATTAGTGATTAATTAGTGCTAATTATGGGTTAATTAGTGTGGCCTAATTAGTGCTCATTAAGGGCTAATTAATGCTAATTAAACCTTTGACCACTGACCACTCAGCACCTGGCTACAGACAGTGGTAGTTACATCATAGCTGAAAGTTTCCCGGGAGAGAGTACCTGGCTGTAGACAGCGGTGAGTAGCCTTTATCGCCACAAGAGGTCAACACTGTAGTTAAAATGACAGGTCATTAATCATGACTCATTACACAACTATTAGGGGTCATTACCACAGACCACTGAGTACCTGGCTATAGACAGTGGTAGTTGCATCATAGCTGAATGTTTCCCGGGAGAGAGTACCTGGCTGTAGACAGCGGTGAGTAGTCTTTATCGTCACAAGAGGTCAGCACTGTAGTTAAAATGACAGGTCATTAATCATGGGTTAATTAGGGGTGATTACCACAGACCCCAACCACCCCACTAGGCCTCCGTTTGGATTATGCCATGAGCCAGCCCTTTGATGTTCCTTTGATCTCATAATCCAGTGGATACTGAGATGGACTGACACACTACTCACCTTACGTCGTAGTTAAACAACTAAGAGTCAAAATAACGTATGTTGACAAAGTGTTTGAGGACGCAGTGGGCAGTGGGAGCACATGCTTCCTAGACCTTTATCATTTGGCCGCGCTAAGACCGCGGTAGCCTGACGTGCCCCGTGACTTGCCCTCGTGACCCAGTTTTCGCGAGTCTCAGAGGGTGTCCAATAGGATGTTTTTGTAAGCTTTAAAAAATTGAACGTCGGCGCCAAAAATCTTCAAAAGCACACACACCCCCTTCCCCCGACTTCGATGTCACGACCCACCACAGCGAAGTCGTGCTGAAGCTCCGATTCAGCCCACCCAATATTAATTTCATCCCGGCGTTAGTGGAGGTTTTTTTGACAAGCTTGAAACTGTCCAAATGGAGGTTTTGCATATATGATACATACATATATGTTCACAGTTGATACACACGTCGTTGTATGATACATGTAATTTAATTTACATTGATATTTATTATATGTACTGATATCGTTGTTATCAAAACCTTGCATTAATGTTTTTAAATGTAAATAATAGGAAAAGAAAAAAATATCAATCATTACCTTAAAGCTGGCACTAAAGCCCTTTTATGGATTACATGTCACTGTGTCAATGTGTTATACTTTCTATTTATAGTATATGATGTCATTCGTGTTTTAAGTCTTTATACTTCCATTTTATCACAGATACTCAGTTGACAAGTATTTTCCAATGCACATTATATCATTCAATTGTCACTTTGCCTCAGGTCTTATATTGTGTAAGTTTATATTTGACTGCGACGCCTTGTTGTTATTTTTATTTGCATTAAATCTAAAAATAATGTACAATTATTACATTACCTAATTATAGATGGTTCACGAAATAAGCCCCCAAGGGTTTCTAGCGAATCTCCCGAGTTACTTGGTGAAACGGTATTTACGTTTATGCTTGTAATATCAGAATCAGATGAACTGTTCCACGGTTCAGCTACTCTTAGCGGGAATTCATTGTGTTATGTTTAGTTTTGTTTTGGTTGAATAGTTTGAGGGAGTGTCCTCTGTTACCGGATCGTAATGCCACATCCTCCCATTTAAGGAGGTTTGGTGCAGATTTTTTATCATATATGTATATCTATGGCTATTTTATGCTTCGTCTTATGTGGATACCATACTGCTATTGCATAATCTAGATGGGATCTAACCATAATGTTATATACTGGCAAGAAAGTGTTTGTATCTAAGAATTTAAAAGTTCTTCTGATAATTTTGTGTTATTCTGGTTGTTTGCTTTGTTAACCACTTGGTTGATTTGATCATCAAATGAAAGGTTGAATCAATAATTACTCCTAAATCGTTTTGTTTATCTGTGGTAACAATAGCATGTTTAACATTATGTGTAGCCATGAAATATTTACTTTCACCGATATTGTTTTTCCAATTTCCATATGTAGACATTTATCGGGATGGAATGTTAACAACCACTTGTCGCTCCATTGTTCTAGTATGCTTAAATCATGTTGAAGTATATCCTGATCATCTATATGTGTAATTGTTCTAAATATCTCTACGTCATCGGCAAATAGAAATGTATTTGAATATA
The DNA here is from genome assembly GCA_963995525.1 of Escarpia spicata. Classification (NCBI taxonomy): domain Eukaryota; kingdom Metazoa; phylum Annelida; class Polychaeta; order Sabellida; family Siboglinidae; genus Escarpia; species Escarpia spicata. The sequence continues at coordinate 55,415,098 of OZ023209.1, forward strand.
TTAGATCTGGGAGGTCATCAAAACGGTTCTTTGTAAGCTAATATACATTCGAGCTATACAGCATCAAAACGCGATAATTTCCCGTAAGTATTTTCTCTGTTACTTTTGGGGGAAATATAAATGCCTCCACACAGGACATGTGAACGAAGATGTACAACATACAAAGAGAGGTTCTATACTAACTACTACTGTAAAAGAAAAGGACTTAAGGTTAACCATTAGTGCTGATATGAAGGTTTCAGAGCAGTGCGGCTTTGCTGTTTCAAAGGGAAATCAAATCATTGGATTAATTAGGCGAAACATAACGTATAAGAAAAAAGAGCTAATAATACCGCTGTACAAAACAATAGTTAGGCCTCATTTGGAATATTGTATTCAAGCATGGATGCCATATCGCAAGAAGGACATAGATGTACTAGAAAGAATATAGAGGAGAACAACTAAAATGATACCAAAACTGAGGGATCTTAGCTACGAAATACGCCTAAAAGAATTTTGTTTAACAACACTAGAGACTGGGAGATTGAGAGGAGATCAGATAGAAGTGTTTAAAATATCGAATGGTTATGAAACTATTGATAGAAACATTGTTTTCTCAGTTACGAACCAGAGGACATGAAGTTACATTAGTAAAGGAGCAGTGTAGATTAGATATAAGAACGTTCTCATTCTCACAAAGGACTGTAAATGAATGGAACAGATTATCTCCTGATTGTGTTGGTGCTAGTAGCGTGAATATGTTTAAAATTAAAATCGACACATACCTTAAAAGGGCGGGATACACGTAGATAAAAAGTATTGGACTCGATAACCCAAAAGGCTTCCTTGTCCATCTTGTCCATCTGCCATCTAGAGTTACATTTTTTTATGGCAATCTTGTTAAATCGTGTTACTTATGTCTTGCATGTTTAATTATAATTTTGGTGTTATCTGCGCAAAAAGCCAATAAATAATTGTGTTTACGCGAATCGTTTTGAGCTTGCTGCCACGTGGATGATTAATTCTGCAGCCCGAGTGTAATGAATATTCATGCACGCGCAGTGAACCACACAAAGACCGTTGACGTCACACACACAGCCAACTTGTCAGATTCCGAGGTGAGTTGATTCAAACAATGGCATTGTAAATAAGCAGTTTGTAGACATGAGTATATTGACAGCTATTTTTATAAGTGTAGGAAGCATATGCATTGTTTATTTATCCTGCTTCCCAATGCCGTCGGCCGAGTAACGTTTCGATTAAGTAGAATTATAACGACCGCCGACGCGGACGGCTGCCGTCGCTGTCAGCTGCTGTTGGGATTGTCACTGAGTCTGCCGAGCCTCTACTACAGTAACTAGCCAAGCCCCCCTGGGCAAGGGTCTCGCCTTGCTAGTTTTTTTAAATTGCATTGTCCAGTGAACGAAAATGCACCCTAAAATATCAGTATATGCAACCATAGCAAGAGGATTAACCTTGTCGTGGATGTTATTTTTTGCCTAAGTATGAGTGTCTACGGGTCTTGCCTTTCCAAAATCCAGTCAGCCATTTTTGAAAAGTCCCCGTTTCCCCACTTATTTGAACCAAAACATGAAAATGTGATATACGTACGTTCACACACTGTTTCTAATGCTACAGCTGCGATTGTTAGTAAACCTGGTTGTCGTGTCATCATTCAATGTAAACGTTTTAGGCTTGTTAAAAAGTACACAATACCGTGTTGCCACGGAATTTTGGCCACCAGCAGATCTGCACTCTAGTATATATAAGTTTTTATCCATGAATATATTTTTTTAATCTAATAATAGATCAGATCAAGTTGCGCTGCTTTATGTGAACAGCACATTTGATAATAATAGTACTCGCTAAAACCAAATTAAACATTTATTTTTGACATGTTACTTTACCGTTACTGTACACTTTTCATGAGAATAGCCCATATGTATAATTATATACAACATTAATTATTAGAGCAAGAATAAAGGAAAACATACAGTGCACTCTGGATAAGGTCGAACCTCCAGGGACACATGACGATACTGATAAGTGGAATTTCAGATAACTAGAAAGTTATCAGAAGGTCCCCATATTGGGACAGACGAAAATATTGACTTAATTTGGCGAAAAATTACTTATGTGCGTTCGAGTTATCTGGATATCAAAACAATTCTATGACAAAAAGAAGCAAGTGCTAGTAAATCATGTCAGAACAAACTATAACTGGAGATGGCAAAATTATATTGAAAAATGAAAGTACACAATCGTTAAAACACAATTTTAATCTGTAAGTTGATTTACTGTTAAACCAAATTTAATCAGTCAGTTGATTTACTAAGAAGTCCCTCGGGGATGCAAATTGCAAACTTGCAGTTTCGTATTATCATCGTAGATTGACATTCTTGCTTTAAAACAGCAATTAAACAAAAGTACCGGTATAAAAGCAAAAGCTACGACAGGTAAGGTAGCCTTCATTGTTTCACTCGGCTTCAATCATGTTGACAAGACGTATCGTTGATAGGCATTCCGCTCCAAAACTGAACTCTGTTCACTGGCATCAACGGACCATGTTATCTGACAATGTCATCACACTTGCTGTGGCACACCAAGAGGTCCGTCTTTCACATCGAAAGTTCCTCCTCTGAGAAGATGGGTCGCTATCCTTTTCATCAGGAATTAACCTGACTGGAACTCATCTTCAGTCAATCCGCATTTCTAGAAGAGTTTGCTTGTCCCCCTTCTGAATTGTACCACGATCACATGACCCAACGTCGGCTTCTTCGTGGATTTTGCTGTGTTAACATACAACACATATATATGTGTGTGTGTGTGTGTGTGTGTGTGTGTGTGTGTGTGTGTGTGTGTGTGTGTGTGTGTGTGTGTGTGTGTGTGTGTGTGTGTGTGTGTGTGTGTGTGTGTGTGTGTGTGTGTGTGTGTGTGTGTGTGTGTGTGTGTGTGTGTGTGTGTGTGTGTGTGTGTGTGTGTGTGTGTGTGTGTGTGTGTGTGTGTGTGTGTGTGTGTGTGTAAAATCCTAAAGGCAGTATACGCTATATTAAAAGGTGTCAACACTTTCAACAGACTGGCTTTGTCTTTGGTTTGCGGCGCCTTGTGCATATTTGGTTAGGAGTATTATATACTTGTATAATTAATTTTGCGAATTTATTTCGCGGTTTGATGGATGAGTGATTACATGACACTATATATATACATGACACTATATATATATATATATATATATATATAGTGTCATGTAATCACTCATCCATCAAACCGCGAAATATATTCACAAAATTCATGATACCATTTTCTCTCTGATATATATAATATATATATATATATGTATATATATATATATATATATATATATATATATATATATATATATATATATATATATATATATACAGGTATATAATACTCCTAAACCAAATCTGCACAATAAATAAGCTCTTAGATTGGCTAGAAATGACAAGGCACAAGGGTGCAAGTGACAATGGAATTGTATTTTACAATGACAAAAGGGAGTAACTGAATGTCCAATAGCGCGTCGCGTTATTAGGACAAACCATCCAATCAGTGCGCTGCTCTCTTACTCAGTGAAGCGGGAGAAAATGGTATCATGAATTTTGTGAATATATTTCGCGGTTTGATGGATGAGTGATTACATGACACTATATATATGTATATATATATATGGTATGGTATCATGAATTTTGCGAATATATTTCGCGGGTTGATGGATGAGTGATGACATCTTATTATATAATAATTAACACAGCTAAACTGTGTTAATTATTATATAATAAGACGGCACTTGCTCCAAAATGTGCGATTGTGATATTAACTCATTTTTGGTAAAAATGTCACTTGCACCCTTTTGCCATTGCACGGCAGTATTAATAGGACGGACAATGTGTTAACTGACACAGTAATGTCCGACTTTGTTCTGCCACATTAGTTTCGCGTGGTTTCTGCTGGGAATATGTACATCACTACATATTTCAAATGGATTTGTGCAATCGATCGATTTGTGCATGTAAATGCACATCATCCCGTCATTATGTTGCAAAATAGGACTACATAATAAAATGTATACTTTCTTATGCTCATCATGTTTGGATTGTGTTCTACAGCATAATAATTCTTCCAAATTTGTTTAAACAAGTTTGTGTTAAGTTAACTATACTGAGAGTAGTGTATAAAAAGGTGTCGACAAAGTTGCTTTTACAATAATTTTTAAAAATATGTAAATGTTCCACAACATTCAAAATGATTTAGGAATCTTCTTGAGTTAAATACACCAATGATGACTGAAAACAGTGTTTTAAAATATGCGTTACCTTTAAAGCTTTGTAATGTTATAATAATATAAAAATAACAATATATATAATATTGTATATTATGTCAGGTGATGTATAATGTATTTATACTCTTATGGAAATAGCAGCTGGATTTATGGTGCAAACAAACTTATTTCATTATTGAATGTTTCTCGGCTTCAGTAAGTTTCTGTTATCTAAACGTTTCATTAAACGTTAAATATGCATTACTTTTATAGTTTTGTAATATTATAACTTTATTTCCATCATATAATGGAAAGTTTAGTTGTTATCGAAACAGGAGTTCGACAGAAACCAATTCAATATCTTTTATTCTTTACTCTGATGGGCAGAACAAATAAATATTGCACTCGAAGTACAAAACAAAACATGTTACACTGATGCAATATATTTTAATATTTTGTCGACAATAATGTTTTGCTGTTTATATATCTACATTTTTCTAACTAAAATTAAACCTTATGTTAATAGGAAAGTACATACCCACCTATACTATTTTAATATCGTACATAATTTCGTGTGATGTATAATGCATTTATACTGCTTATGGAACTAGCAGGTGGATTCAAGGGTGCAAACAAAAATGGTTTCATTAGTGAATGTTTTTCGGTTTAAGTAAGTTCTGTTATCTAAACGTTTCATTACAACTTCACATACAAATTATAGCCAGATTTACCTAGTGAAAAAGGAACATGATAGTTCCATAGTTTTTTTAATTCCAACAAAAACAATGCCTATATGACTATTATGTCATCGGCGTCGACATCGGCGGCTTCGTGCAGGGAGAGATGTTTTTTCTTTTAAATCAATCCGTCTGTCATGAACTGTCGCTATGTTCATTCTCCGTTTATTCCATATATTTTCCTTCTTTTCTTTCCTGAATCTGTGTCATAAACAGAAGCTGGTCCACGTTTCATTTTGATAATTTTATCGGTCACGACTCATTCGCACGGCGGTGGCTAATCCATATACACACATGTTGATGACGTTTTTCTTGCATCTATTAACTCGGCGTAGCTAATCGAAGACTGACGGACAGTCCCGAATATTCATGAGCATGCGTTATACGGATCGTGAAGGTAGGATCAATGTGGAAAAGTTATTTTTTTGATATATTGTCAGGGTCATTGGTGATTAATAATACATAATTCTAATGAAATAAAGGCATGTAATTACATGAAATAATCATATTAACAGGATTATTTAATAATTGCTTACATTAGAAAGATATTAAAATTCTCAAAGAATCGCTTTAATATATAGAACAACAAGTAAGGGTCCTATGACGGAACCCTGGGGTATCCCTGATATTACTTCTTTCCAGCTAGACAAATCTCTTTTTCCTATCTGTGATGAATGATTCAATCCAGTTAATCAGTTCTTCTGAAATGTTGAAGCATTTTAATAACGAACAAAATCATCTTACAACAAGTCGGCCTACGTTGGGAAATTGTCGAGAAAACTTTATTAAAAAAAGAATGTTTGAACCGCAATCTAAGTTGGTCGTGTGTAGTTTCTTGAACGTGTGCAGTCACGACGGGTTTGTGGCATTAAAAGTAACGTGATTGTAAAACGCCGAGCGACACATTTTCTTTGCAAGATCGTTGCGTCGAGCTGCGAGCTAGCCTGTTAGCAGCCGTTGCCTCTATCGGTCTGTATATAAACACGTTGGCCGTCATGTCAGTACGGATGTCGCAAATATCGCTCCTAATTGTTGCATGAAACAACTGTGAAAGTGCTACTGACTGTAATGATGGCTAAAATTATAACTAGTCGCTTTTACTCGAGAATCAGTCGTTATTCGACTAATTAGTTCAAGCAGTCAAATTATCAGGCTTACCATCATGGCCGCAACAAATGTTACACTGTCAAATGTTTCGTTGTATTGCCCTATGAAGTTTGTAACAAAACAAAGGGCAATGGTGTTTCAGCAAGAACAATATGTGTGAATGATTGATCTGCCTACGTGCATAAATACGTGCGCGTGCTTGCTTGCGTGCCTACGTACGTATGCGCGTGTACGTGTGTGTGTGTGTGTGTGTGTGTGTGTGTATGTGTGTGTGTGTGTGTGTGTGTGTGTGTGTGTGTGTGTGTGTGTGTGTGTGTGTGTGTGTGTGTGTGTGTGTGTGTGTGTGTGTGTGTGTGTGTGTGTGTGTGTGTGTGTGTGTGTGTGTGTGTGTGTGTGTGTGTGTGTGTGTGTGTGTGTGTGTGTGTGTGTGTGTGTGTGTGTGTGTGTGTGTGTGTGTGTGTGTGTGTGTGTGTGTGTGTGTGTGTGTGTGTGTGTGTATGTTTTGTGCGTCGTTGCGCGCATAGGGACGTCCAGACGCCTCATACGGTCCCCGAACGCTTCCCACCCAACCGGCGGTACCTCCTTCTTCTTCACGAGATCGACCATGTTATTTCCAGCGATAGGTTGACCGTCGTACACGAATTCGCCGCGGTCGTTCCATCGACACAATGGATCGGTTTTCATTTTCTCGATCAGGATACGGGCTTTCCATCTCAGCGTTTTCGGTACGCTTTCCACGATCTCGCGCTCTATACCGCTCAGCGGTTGGACCGCCTCCTCCTCCTTACCCGGTTGGATCGCCTTACCATCGGGACTCACCACGGATACGCGTACCGGCTGCGCCGCTCGAATCGCCTCTATCGAATTGTAACGACTCAACAGTTGATTGTACGACGCTACCTTCGCTCGCTCGGATAAATCCGAACGGTCTAGAACGTCCTTCATGTCGCTGTCCAGGCTATTCATCGCACGCGATCGGGTCGTGCTCGGTGGCTGGTCGATCAGCGGCAGGAGACTCTCCACCAACCACGGGTCTACCAACGCCATCTTCTTAGCGTGCTGCATTACCCGATAGCCTGCCTGAGCAGCGGGAGAAGGACGGTGCTCGCCAACGGAGCTAACAGTGCCGTCAGAAATCCGCCCGAACCCGTTTGCAAGACCGCTCGCTTCTTCCAGATGGTTACCTTCGTTTTCGTCAACGATCGCATATGCTTCTTGTATTTTGTCAGTATTCTTTTCTGGTTCGCCGTCAATTTCACGTTCCCTTTCAATATGTTGTAAGCGCAGTTGCACAAACAACAGATGAAGTCGGAGTCAGCGTTGCGAATTATGGCTTTTCTCAACTTGTCACTCTTATATCTGCGCATCATCTCCAGCATAATAATGTGCTTCTTGACGCGCGCTGTCGTCCTGACGAATGACGTCCGCTGTGACGCTTTCCTCTTTTTATACTCTCCTTACGTAGACGTACTGAAGGCGATCGTCGGGGAAAATACACGTGCGCAAACGCATATTTTCCGCTGTTTCCTGTTTCAGATCTATTAGAAGATAACCGTAAGCTGCTGACGTGGCATCTTTGATAGCTTCCATCATGAATTTGACTCTACCCGGATACATCTGTTTTGCCAGGTAACCTACTTGTCCGGCGTCCCGGGGATTCTTGAATAGCACCATGTATTGCGCATTCAGGCTGATTGTGCGATTTTCTTTCCCTTTTGGAAAAATATTCTGCAGAAGCTGTACGACGGACGTGTTGCAGTGATGACTTTTTTTAGTGAACAAGGTCGTGACCCGGCTATCGGTTTCCTCCATAAGGTCATCGAGTACTAGAAGCGTCCTCGTTTTGGGGTCTAACATCTTCTGATCCGGTAAACCCTCTACGAATTCTATATCGACTGTCATAGATTCGTAGGCGGGTTGCCACTGGCCGTAACACCACAGGATTTTCTCCGGAGGCGGTTCGATCATGGAAGAAGCGAACTGTAGTAGACGAGTGACGAAAGTAGTCTTACCGAACCTCGTAGGGCCAGCCACTATACACGTAAAAGGATGCTTCAACGACGCGCACATATTGATGACTAGCGCGCCGGAAACGAGCGATGGCTTTTATTCATTTCTTCTACATTCATCGCGCACCTCCATCAACAATTTTCCGAGCATATTTTGACCTTCTTTGTCCCCGTGGCCGCTACCCCAGAAGGCTTCGTATGACGGTACCCACTCCACCAGTTCGGCTTTCCCAGTAGCCAACAGGGCGTCTTTCAACTTTGGTGTTCCTTGGAACTTGCTCATCAACAGGCTCTTCATACATGCGACCCTAATGGCATCCCATTCGGCTCCCGTTCTCTTTTTCTTGATTCCGTAACTTCGTCGTTTCGCTATATAGGCCGAACACGACTGTTTGATGTACTCCGCGCTTTCTTCGTCTTCGTTAAACATTGCTTTTCTAAACTGATAAGCGTGCTCGACTAATCTGAATTTCCGACCGTATGCAGTGACTCGACACGGATAAAAATTCGACAGGAACGACACCGAACCACCGAAACGTATAGGCTCCATACCGCTTATTTAATGACATTACTGACTACACCTCGTGTATAACCACTATATAACCTCCTTATGCACAAATGACTGATTACACATTCTTACACTAGAAGTGCTACCTTCTATATTATCATAACACTAGAGAGCATAGCCACTAGAGGCACTACCTTCTACATTATCATAACATTAGAGAGCATAGCAACTAGAGGCGCTACCTTCTACATAGCCACTAGAGGTAAGAGCATAGCCACTAGAGGTGCTACCTTGTACATAGCCACTAGAGGTGAGAGCATAGCCACTAGAGGCGCTACCTTCTACATAGCCACTAGAGGTGCGCGCGTAGCCACTAGAGGCGCTACCTTCTACATAGCCACTAGAGGTGAGAGCATAGCCACTAGAGGCGCTACCTTCTACATAGCCACTAGAGGTGCGCGCATAGCCACTAGAGGCTCTACCTTCTACATAGCCACTAAAGGTGAGAGCATAGCCACTAGAGGCGCTACCTTCTACATAGCAAATATACCCACTAGAGGGCAGCTCTAATGTACTTAGAAGAACAAGCGGCGTATCGGCAGCACGTCATCAATCAAGCTTTTTTTATAAGTAAAGCTGTCAAAAACCAATTAAGATAAGAGGTTTTTTATAAGTAGATTTTATGACAGGTCATTAATCATTTCTTTTTTTATTAGTAAAGACCAGAAACGGAGCTACTGCTCCGAAATCCTTTGATGTTCCTTTGATCTTTGTCTCTTGCACGGAGCCAGCGCAGCCCTTATAACTACTCGCGTTGGCTCCAGACGGGGCTGTCTGGAGTCTAACTGGAACATCACACAGATGGTTATGCCACTTCTACTGTTCAAACTAACAACTAATGGCAGCACCTACATCGACATTATCAACCAATAGCAATACAATTCCTCGCTCCGAACTGAATGTTGGTGTGGTTTTTATATGGAGCAGCAAACTAATTCTCCAATCATTCAACTGCACACAAAGTCGTCAATACGCGACATGCAAATGGGAAACAATCCAGGGTAAGACCTCGGAAACGATTAATAATTCGGTGATTCTATCAATCCATGGTTGCATAATTGAACTTAAGCTTTTCGCACGCCTACATGCCGGCGACGCAAACACACACGTAAACACGCTCGACGTCGCAGGAATCGACGACGTGTATGACGCAGTGAGCGCTCGGGTAGAATAACCGAGATACGCAGCATCACTTGAATTAATTAACATTACGAGACCGCGAATCAACAACATGAAAATGACTTGTGATTATGCATGATACGACATTCGCATTCCACTAATGTTCGACTTTCACTAACGTTTGCGTTCCATTAGCGTTTGCCTTCCGCGAACTTCCGCCTGCCATTGACATACCCTTTCACCGACGATCTCCCCTACCACTAAGTACACGATACGTCGAGCTGTATACACGTGTAGAGGCTGGTGTCCGGCTGATGTCCAGTGCAGTATCTCGCCGGTTTACTGATCAGTCCACTTGGAGCCGTCTGCACGTTTGGCCAGTGCAGACGACAGTGGCAGCAGCTGATCAGTGCCGCTGATCGATCGCGATGACCGAATTGATTGACAGATGTCGCGGGCGGCGCTGGCTCGCAAAACGCATTTCGTGTATCCATGCATCGAAACGGTGGCCTGTCAAGAAACTGCATAGTTCATTCCGTAATCAGATACTGCTTGTCCGGCACACGAATCGATACTAATCGGTGTGAGGAACTGCATTACGCAGGTTGGTTGTTATACGGGGCGTCAGCTTCCGGGGTTGTTGTGTTGCACCTTCCCGAACATTTCACGACCAAGACGGAAGGAGTATGAGCTACGAAAGGCGTCGGAGGTCCGGAACCGGATCGCGGGGCAACAGGTGGGTGCATTCAGTGCTTCGCTTCGAGTTTCTATGTGCAGCAGTGTGCGAAACATTCAGCACGCGGCGTCATTATTTGTTGACTAGTACTGTCGTCGGTGTATGAAGACGTTGTTTCACTGACAGTATCCATGCGTTTGATCAAACAACGAACACAGAGATCACAGCGATTTGTGGTACTACTGGCAAAACGTGCGCGTTGGATCCTCTGCCTGCAATTCAGCTAAGAGACAATATGACAAGTATTGTGTCTGTCATTACACGGATTACAAATGCTTCGCTGGACGAGGCAGTCATGCCAAAGTCGCTGAAGCATGCAATTGTCCGTCCGCTTTTGAAGAAACCATCACTTGACAAAGACATTCTGAGCAGTTATCGACCTGTGGGAAACCTTACACAATTATCCAAAGTAATTGAGAAAGTGGTTGCGCTTAAGATAATGACGCATGTGTCTGACCAGCAAATGGTTGAGTGCTTTCAGTCGGCGTATCCAAAAAAACATTCGACCGAAACCGCGCTACTGTACGTTACAAATGCCATCAAAACAGCCATGGACAATAAACAAGGAACCATCTTGGTTCTCGTTGATTTTAATGCCGCCTTCGATACTATCAACCATGACATCTTGATTAAGCGTCTACGTTTGCGCTATGGTTTTGCAGTGCTGGTACAAGTACTCCAATAAAGTAACTAAGTAAAAGTAAAAGTAACTCCCCAAAAACTACTTAAGTAAAAGTATCCCCCAAGAAAGTACTTAAGTAAAAAGTACTTGTATAAAAAATACTTAAGTAAACAAGTACAAAAAAATCCGGCTGTCAGATTATTCCAGTATGTGTCCATTATCCAAAATGGACACATACGCCAAGCAAAGTTTTTTTGGTAAATACTCATACCACTAATACGTAATAATAATAATAAAATTATTTATTCACGATAATCAACAGATCAAAAAATACATGCAATACTATACAACAGGAGAGAAGAATGCAAACTGAATTGCATTACAACCGTTAACAGACCCGTATGGCATGTCGTACGTTGTGCATTACATTTTCAATGAGCCAGAGTAGTTTTCAACAAACAGCAAGTATTTGCCACTGTCACCTCATTCTGTCTGATTGCTCAAAACAAATTCATCAGGATGTTTTCCAGGAGTCATAAGGTCAGCAGTGTGCAGGTAGCCACTAACTAAAGTTGGTATTATAAGATGAAGTGCTGGTCAAACATTCCCCAGCAATTAATCAGTGAATGAATGAGAAGCCAATGAGGCCTGTCCCATTAGCCTAGTGTGAAAGGGGGTTTTGGCTGAGGTCTAAGCTTCAAAGGACCATTGAATCCCTTTGGACAGGCAGTAATCACACTGTTCCAATATCACCTGCTTGTAAACATCAGGGCTAGCACAAAAGAAGCCATGGTTCCTCCAAAGTGTAGTCAGTCAAGGATTACTAATGCAAACAAAAGCTCGGTGAAACTGCTTCATCCCTGGAGTTATAACATAAAAAGTAACTAAAAATATGGAAGTAGAAAGTAAAAAAGTACAGATAAATGTACTTCGTTACAAGTAAAAAGTAATCTCTAAAAATGTACTTCGTTACAAGTACATTTCAAAAAAATGTGCTTAAGTAATGTAACGAAGTAAATGTACTTCGTTACATCCCAGCACTGTGGTTTTGTTGGAAAAGCACTGGACTGGATGACATCGTACCTGCAAGACCGGACGCAGCGAATTGTAATCGGTGACCAATCGTCGAGTACTACTACTCTAACAACAGGTGTCCCGCAAGGCTCCGTCCTTGGACCACTGCTCTTTTCATTATATGTCCAACCTATCGGTGACATTATTCGAGCCCATGGACTCTTCTTCCACCACTATGCTGACGACTTACAGATCTACTCACATTTCGACCTGAATCGTTCCGCTTTAACGGCTGCGGTTCAGCAAATGAAGAACTGTTTGGGTGAAATAAAGAACTGGATGGTATGGAATTATATGTGCATGAACGACGGCAAGACACAGTATCTTCCGATTGTACCCAAGTCTGCGGATGCAATCGTTGATGGCACTGTGATTCGCGTTGGTGGTTCTATAATTACAGCTTCAAGATGTGTTCAAAGTCTCGGTGTCTTCATTGACAGGCACCTAGATATGAAAAAGCAAGTGTCGCAAACTGTCAGCGCATGCTCATTCTACCTCCGCCACATCAATCAGATTAGCCGTTTTTTACCCAAACCAACAAAGGAACGCGTAGTCAATGCCATCATCACATCGCGGATTGACTACTGCAACGCACTCTTGTACGGCACGTCTGCAGTTAACATCGCGCGTCTGCAACGAATACACAACTCGGCTGCCAGACTGATCCTGCGTCGTCCACGTAGTGACAGCGCCATGCCCCTGTTACGCGAACTTCTTTGGCTGCCTGTTGCGCGCAGAGTGGATTACAAGATACTGGTACTCACGTACAAAGCCATGCACAATGACGCGCCCGTGTACCTGTGTGAACTCGTGCACCCATATCAACCGGCAAGAGCGCTGCGCTCTGCGAGCAGTAACATGTTGGAAGTGAAGCGAACTCGTATCAAGGCTGGGGACGGCTCGTTCGCTGTAGCTGCTGCGTCCCTATGGAACACTTTACCGAGTGTTTTTAAAACCTGTGACACTTTCGTCAGCTTCAAATGTCGTCTGAAGACACATTTCTTTTGTGTTTCATATTAGTGCCACTCTACATGAACACTGCCCTCTACTAAAACCAATTTTAATTAGTTATCGTATTCGTATAATGATTATTCATTATTCCTCACGTAAACTATTTTATATCAAATGTTTTACTAAATTATTTATTGTTTTTAATCATACAGATATATATTTAGTTATTAGTATTATTTTATATAGTTATTGTGCTAGATTGATTATTATTAATATTATTTAATTTTGATGAATAACTGCTATTTATTTACTTGTTTATTTATAAATTCTACATTATTCAATATGTATGTATTTATTTATTTTATTCTTTACCACTAATATTTATTTTAAATTAATATACATATACATATTTATTGCAATTCTACCATTTTTATGTATTTTAATATGTTGTGAAGCGCCACGAACAATACTGGATGTGGCGCTATACCAAATAAAATATATTATTATTATTATATTTGTCAAAACTCTGGATTATTATAGGTGTAGTAGATTTCCTTGTTTAATTTGTAATTGAACATGGACAATAGTACACTATTAACTATCATGTTTGGTATTGGTAGAAATGTGTATATTATGTTTGTTTTGTGGACATGTTACATATGATCAAAGTAACATAGATAGATAGACAATTTGGTGTTCGCACAGTCTAAAATTAATAGTTTAGTTTCGCCTCCTAAAATGCCACCGTGACAGTTGTTTTGTTCGGCGGTACGATATATCTAACACGTGTATCAGGCAGGCTGGGGGAAGTCGGATCAACACAATGATTTCTTCAAATAAACATATAATATTTCAGATATTTTTCGCGGTGCCGAAGGGAGTAGTGTTAGAGATTTACCACTCGTAGCTTTATCAGCCATTCCATATCGACTGTTCTATCCTGAGAGAGGTCATTTGTATTGTCATAACAGTTTGATTCTCGCCCTGTCAGTTTAACAGTACATGTCTGGGAATTAGATTGTATTTTGTCGGCAGTAATTGCATGGAAAGTTCGAAGACGGTATGTAATACCGACATACCTGTTTGGTAGAGAAGCCAAAAAATTGCGAGAAAAACTGGGTCCCTTGCACAATGAATTCGGAAGGTAGAAAGTGAACGAATGACCTGAATGAAGAGATTGAGATGAAACTAACTAAACACAAAGAATAGTAAAATACCTGATGATATCATGGGTAGGTCATTTACACGGTTGGAGGAGGTTTCACTGCCAAAGAAACAGCGACAATGTTACAGCCAGGCCGCAGGAAAAGGAATAAACTGTAAATGAGATGGAAAAACTTAGTAACGACGGGTGTAAGACGGGCAAAAGCGGATGCGAGTGGAGGGAGAAGGCTCCTAATAAGGGAATTTGGAAATGGATAACAGTTTGATTCTCGCCCTGTCAGTTTACCAGTACATGTCTGGGAATTAGATTGTATTTTGTCGGCAGTAATTGCATGGAAAGTTCGAAGACGGTATGTAACACCGACATACCTGTTTGGTAGAGAAGCCAAAAAATTGCGAGAAAAACTGGGTCCCTTGCACAATGAATTCGGTAGGTAGAACGTGAACGAATGACCTGAATGAAGAGATTGAGATGCAACTAACTAAACACAAAGAACAGTCAAATACCGGATGATATCATGGGCAGGTCATTTGCACGGTTGGAGGAGGTTTCACTGCCAAAGAAACAGCGACAATGTTACAGCCAGGCCGCAGGAATAAACTGTAAATGAGATGGAAAAACTTAGTAACGACGGGTGTAAGACGGGCAAAAGCGGATGCGAGTGGAGGGAGTAGGCTCCTAATAAGGGAATTTGGAAATGGATAGATGTTGAGACAAAGCGTTCACGGCGGCGGCAATTCAGACAGACGGGTATTGTGTTGCATTGGTATGTATAGGGTGTGTGTGTATTGTTGGGGTGTAATGCGGTTGTGCGTACCTATCTTGGGTGTGCGAACTATTTAATAATAATAATAATAAACTTTATTTATACACCATCAAATCCGTGACTAATGACCCCCGTTCACGGGTGTTTACAAATTGCCAATCATCTAAGAAGCATAAAAACACTTTTAAGATAATAAATAAGAAAATAAATTAAATTAGCAAACAATATCCTAGTATATAGTGTATGCATATATATTATATATAAGCCTAAGTATAGTAAAATTACGGGTAAATGCAATGATAAAATAAACGATTAGCAAAAGTGCTGAACAGCTGAACCTACTGGAAAAAATATATATATAATAAAAATGTATATATAAATAAATACAAAATAAATAAAATAAAAGCCTAATTTACATTAAATAATTTGATTAGACACTAAAATGTGATTCTGAGATAAATAAGACTAAAAATGTATTAAAACTATATGCATGAATAAAGCAAAGGTTAAATGATGTCTGGTTATATTAGTTTGAGAACAGAAATGTCTTCAATAATTTTCCAAACTGTCTAGTGTTCTCAATCGCGCGTAGTTCCAGAGGCAGAGAGTTCCACAATGTCGGCCCAGCACATGCAAATGCCCGGCGACCATAACGTTCTAGGGTTACGCGTGGAACATTCAAAAGCAGACCATCGCCAGAGCGTAGGGTCCTGCGTGGTGCGTGACGATGTAGCAGTGACGCGAGATACACTGGCGTGCCTGCATACAGTGCCGTGTGTACAACCATGAGTAACTTGTACTCGATGCGCTTTCTCACTGGGAGCCAGTGTAGCTGTTGTAGGACCGCAGTGATAGATCGCCGGTCACCTCGTCGAAGTTGCATCACAACACGAGCGGTTGACCGTTGGACTCTCTCTAGACGGTGCAGCAGACGGTCAGGTATACCAAACAGCATCGCATTTCCATAATCAATTCTGGATGTCACAAGTGCATGGACAAGACATTTGCAGACACTGGTCGTCATTGCCCCTCGTACACGAGCAATTCTCGAGAGATGGTAGTAAGCACTTCGACATACATTTGCAACCTGCGTCGCCATCGATAAATCAGCATTGATTGCAACACCAAGGTCACGGACGATGGTCGATGTCGCTACATATTGTCCGCATATGTCGACATGATCAATGAGTATTGGTCTGCGCAAGCTCGATGAACGTATAACAATTGCTTCCGTTTTGCTCTCGTTGAGAACCAGTCCGTTGTCACAGAGCCACGTTTTAACTTCACTGATGCAAGCCTCCATTCTGATGAGAGCATTTGTATGCTCAAACGGTGGAAAATCGACGTATAACTGCGTATCATCGGCGTACAGATGGTGTTGTACGTCGTGTCGGTTGAGTAAATTCGTTAGAGGCGCAATGTAGGCGTTGAAGAGCACCGGCCCAAGAACCGAGTGCTGCTCCGCACTACAACTAAATAGAATGGTGGTTTCACTGATCCATCATTATGCTCTAGTAGGACCTTACCCAGAGACCCGTTGTCCCGTTAATGGAACGTTTTTTTTAAAAATAGCAACGGGCTTTCCTTTTCAAATAACGAATCATTTGGTTTTTGAATATAATTTAATTTGTTAAGATATAATGGTCTTGTATTGGACAATAACGTGTTTTTATTTTCTCAATAAGAGAGTCAAAAGAGTGCTTGTGTTGTCATAAAACATACGTTGTGCTAAACGTGAAAGCGAATGCAGGAGTGTATTTTGAAGTTTGGGTATTTTGCGAGCCTCGGGGGGAAGGTGCAGTTGGAGGTTTTCGGAGAAGCTCAACCCTCTGCATAATTCACCACGTTCCGACGACAAATGCAAGTGTAATGGGTTTTTTCACGAGTATAACAGGTAAATAAAAATGAGAACGGGTAAACTAAAAAAATTCACAGTCCTGACTTATGGCCTGTGCTCTCGCATATAAGAAACTTCCACCAAAGCTAAGGGTAGTTCTTGATGATGTTGTCGAGATGACAAGCGTATTTACTTCCCACATCCGCAATACCAGGTTCTTCGTCTTCCGTTCTTATGCACAGTTCGACGAGGACCAAGACTCTTAAAGAGGCACTGTTCGTAACGGGTGGAGTGGTATCAAGAGTGGGAACGGTAGGGCCGCTGGTCCGATAGTGCTGAACGCGTAGACGATTCGTAAAAGATTCCTACAAGCCAAACCACACTCTCTTATTCAAGATGGCGCCTTCTTCTGCGTTGACAGAACTTGCAGTGTCGTTGTTGGGTTTTGCTGGCGCAAAGATAAAGATGTATAGCGTTGACGTCAGTTATAATTTTGACCTCGAAGACAAAGGCTATGATATAAGGCAATAATTTTCATTGACGACGAAGGTAATTAGTGTGTGTGTGTGTGTGTGCGTGCGTGTGCTTGCGTGCTTGCGTGCATGCGTGCATGCGTGCGTGCGTGCGTGCGTGCGTGTGCGTGCGTCGATCTGGCCACCCTCGTTGAGGCACATCGCTAGGTCGTCGACAGCTTGAACGAGTTGGGTTTCACAGGACCTACGTTTGCGAAAGCAATGCTGGTAGTCAGATAGGATGTTTTGTTGTTCCAAGTGGTCCAATAGGTTACTGTGTATGATGTGTTCCATTGTCTTGCAGGAGATGCTCGTAAGGGATATTGGTCTATAGTTTGTGGCAGTAGTTCTTGTTCCCCTCTTGTATACTGGTATGACTCAGGCATGTTTTCAGTCTGCTGGTAATGTACCTTGGTTGAATGATGCCTGGTATATGAGCGTTAGCACTGGTGCAAGTTCTGCAGCAGTCTTTCAGGAACCTGGCTGGGATCCCATCAGGTCCTATGGCTTTGTGGGGTTTTACTGCTTTTCTCTAATTTTCTTACTCCTGCTTCAGATACTCTGATATGCGGAAAGTCACTGTATGGGCTCATTCCAAGGCTCGGTGCATCGCTCATGTCTCCGTCGATGAAGACTGATGAGAACTGCATATTAAGATTGTCAGCTTTAGTCTGGCTATCGCTGTGAACGATGTCATTCTTTGTGAGTGGGGATACTCCGCTGTTGTCCTTCTTTTTGCTTTTGATGAAAGACCCAAACTTCTTTAGATTTCCCTCATTTGTATTGTTTTCGCATATCATGGAGTTATTATATCCGTAATACGTCTTTCGGCATTCTGATGGGGCCAGCTTTTTATATTTTGCCATGTTATAGGCACACTTGGTACGCTTGGCCTTCTTTAAGTATTTCTTTTTCTTTCGTGACAGGTTTCTTATTATGCCATTGGCCCAGGGTTGGTTGTAACGTTGGGGAACAGTCTTGTAGGGACGTGGTTGGACAGTACGTTTTGGCACTTGGCAGTTAGAACGTCCACAGCGTGTCCACAGGTGTGTCTGGATTGTGTTGGGTTTGCACTTCATCAGCAAATGTTGCTAGCTCTTTCTGAATCTGCCCAGTGTCTGCCTTTCTCCAGATGTGGATCTTCCTCTGGATAGGTCTTTGTCTTTTTGGTAATACGTCCCAATTTACATAAACGGCTACATCGTGATCGCTGACCCCTGGTACGGGTTCGCATCTGTTGACGAGGGATGGCCGGTTCGTGAGGAAGACATCTAGGATGTTGTCAAGTCTTGTCGGGAAAATGACCATTTGAGATAGGCCCAACATGGAAAATGTCTTGAGGAAGAGTTCGTTTATTTGTTTAGTTACTGGTGTTTCGATACTGTGTTTGTTTTCCAATCGATATCCGGGAGGTTTGTGTCCCCTGCAATCCATAGGGGGCTGTTTGGGAATTTCCTGGCTATGTTGGATATGGCGTCACACATAGAGGTTGAGTAGTCGGCGTTATTATCTGTGGGTCTGTATATTCCAAGTACTATGACAGGAGTGTGTGCGGTCTGAGTTTTCACAGTAACCATCTCACACGGTGTCGTTATCGATATCTGTCCAGCAACCAATCCAGTCTCGAATATCGGAATTGGGGCCAGCCTTATCCCTGAGACAGGGAAACAAGAGGTGAACAAAAACAACATAAAAAGCAGTTGATGCAACAAAATGTGTTTCCATTACTACTAATGACTTACTACATATAAGTCCGTCAACATTCAGTGAAGAGACAGTGTTTACTTAAAAGTTGATTTTGGGAACACCATTAAGACTAAATACAAGGTTTTCAAATCATATAAAACAACATCGAAATATAAGGATAACGACCCATCGCATAATTTATTAATAGTTCAAAGTCATGGTCCAGCCACTTGATAAACCCTAAACAGTGTAGAAACAACCGGAAACCCTTAATCAGTTCTCAGTCACCAACATTCATAATGTTTCATTGCACACAGAATATACATTTTAGAAAGGCCACCAGAAATTGTCATTGTTACAATGATAACTTCCAGAGACCTAACATACAACGTTGTTCATATTAAAAAGCACAATCTTACGTAAGTCTTAGAATTAAACATAAAATATGCAAATACAGAATGTAATGATTTTAAGTAAAATAAAATAAAAAAACATTTTGTTTATACACCTGTAAATACAAATACAGGTCTGAACACACACACATTAGACGATTCTGTTACATTACTGTTAAACGTATAATAAAATATGCCTACGAGTCATTATTTATTTTAGCATACCAAGAAATACTGATTTCTTGACCGGTGTGATAGATGAGTGATGGAAGGATGGTAGGGTTGATGGGTAGATTATAATAAAATATATTATCTAAATGTGACTATAATACACCATTATTAGACAGCTGTTTGTTTGAGTATGGCTGTGTTGTTGAAACCCAAATTATCATCCCCTGTGCCTGAGTCGTTGGCCGTGTCCTGGCTGTCTGGAGATTCTGTGACGGCGTTTGTATTGGTCTGTGCAACTCCCGGAGTGTACGTCTTCCACGCCAGGAAGCCAAAGAAGATAACAAGAAGCTGACACGTTATGCACAAGACCATCATGTACCTGGTGGAGACAACAGACAATGCACATGTTCTAGTCAATGACCTGTTTTAAACCTAAATGTTGCTGTGTGTCATGGCATCCCACTTGGTAGGCCTCAAGGGACCCAACTTGGTGGGCCTCAAGGCACACAACTTGGTGGGCCTCAAGGCACCCAACTTGGTGGGCCTCAAGGCACCCAACTTGGTGGGCCTCAAGGAACCCCACTTGGTAGGCCTCAAGGGACCCAACTTGGTGGGCCTCAAGGCACCCAACTTGGTGGGCTCAAGGAAGCCCACGGTTGTATATCATGTGCTTCTACTAATTTACTAATCTAATAAAAATGCTAAAAAAGTAGATATATCGCGGCCTTACCATTTTCAAGATCCTCCTAGAAGACATTCTTATTTGTATGGCAGAATAATATTAATGTGTAGAAAATGGTATGACTTGGTATTGCTTGTTTTAGCACGAAAATGTGAAGAAAAAAAATGGTTCATCGGTCGCCACCTCTCCTTCTTTGATAAGTTATGAACGCTTTGGCATGGTAGAGTCCAAAACATATTCATTGTTTGTTTTGACATGATCTGTTGCAACTATATAAGGTTGCAATTATAGATAATGTTACTTTAACTGTTTCTTTTGACCGTATGTTTTATATAATCCACAAACTGTTATTGTGACTAGGAACGAGTCAAAATTTGCATATACCGCACTACGTGTACTAGGCTCTATGCACGGAATACCGCTTTCCGTCGAGGTTTTCCCGTTGCAGACATGTGTACTAGGCCATTACGGCCTTATCTATGTAATTATGAGAGAGTGCAAAGTAGAGTAAATATACTTTACCATGCCATGGAGGCGTTGGCGTGGTAGAGACAGGCTCCCTCCTCCTTCTCTTCCCCGCATCCTTTCTTCTCCCACAACAGACAGCTGTGGTCTATGACACCTCCAAACAACAGCGGCCCGGGGATGGATCCTAACATACGACGACAAGCATGCATGAATGGAATGAGTGATTGTCACCGTAATGGATGATCATCCTTTTAATGAAATATCATTGTACAGATGAACATCATAGAAAAAGATGAACATGATAATTATGAACGATTGTTATTGTAGTAACTGAATAATTCTAATAATTATTGTAATCATTGATAATTATAATAACAAATTACACCCATTGCAACAACATTGTATAATTGTAACGGATGGATAAATCATTATTATTGTAATGTTTGATCTTCTTTGTAAATGATGATCATGTAATGGATGATCACTTTTGTAATGAATAATCGTCGCTGCATTGAACGGACGTCGCTCTACTGGATCATTGTAGAGTACTTTATCGATGATATAATGGTGACATCTTGCCCCTTCTAGAACACGTAACAACATTACCGTTGTTGGGTAACTCACCTAACAGTCTGCCAAACAACATATCAATACCAAGGGCAAATGAACGTTGCGATTCTGTCACGACCCTGAATAAATATACAACGATTATTACGTCTTTTGTATAGAGTCACAAATGATTGTCACAGATCGTTATTATTTTGTCTGTCTGTTGATAACTGATGTTATACGACAGTGGAAGACCCTCCCACCACATACCCACTCACGCATGCACGCACTCACGCACGCACGCATATACACACATATATTTAATTGTATATATATACTAGCCACAAAAAGAAGTTGTGCATAGGAAGAAAGGCACCGAAATGTAATGCAGTGGAGTGATTTTGCTCAATGTCGATTAACATGAAACAGGGACGTATAGACTATACCATAACATGTCTTTCATTGGAAAGTTACATAATGCAAGGTCAGGCAACGCCATTGGGTGAAAACAAAGAAACTGCTCTTGTAGGGTCTTACGTAACAGGCATGGTTACATAAGGCAGACGTTTGGAGAGCTGCAGGTACACCCTACTGGAAAAACACACGAAGCACAAGCCTGACATTCCACAAAGATTCCATACACACATTTCTTCAATGAGGCGCCGAGGCACTGCAGTGATCAACGCAGATGAAGGACACACCCGTTATTAATCTTGTGACGTTCAAGTTTGCCACTGAAATTTTGATCTCAAAGACTAGCCATAAACGTTAATGCCATCGTGTTACTGTCACGTGAAAATAATGGCCTACATGTTACACTTACATAACACTTTTGTGTGGACAGTTTAAGCCACTTTTTAACAATATAATAACATGTGTATCATGCCCGGTTTCTTTTTGTGGCTAGTATATAATTGTAAAAACCCTTGAACATAGTTTAAATAGTTTAACTCCGGACATGAGTGTCTAAGTAAAGGGTATCATTAGTATTACTAAGAAACATGTTATCCCATCCTCCGGGTGGTGTCACCTACACACAAACGCCGAAGACCGTTTCCCGTTGTATTCGTAAATTACGTTACTTAAGATGTACATTTTAAAATGTTTGTTACGCTGTTACATAAAACGTTCCAAACTGTTTCCCGCTCCTCAAAGAACAATTTATTTACGTGTGTTTAACGAACGATACGAACCTTAGAACAGGTAAGAACCCTTAACCAACGATACATTTCGTCGGTTTTAGCGGCGAGGTGAACGCGAGCTATTGTTTCTGGTAGGATTGCTAAGCAATAGACACCGGGGTGGCGTTATATGGCAACATTGTAGCTATCCGTGGGCATAGTTTAACCTATTTTGATCTAAGGGCTTAGTACACTGCTCGACGGCAACGACAAAACTTCGACGGCAAAGCGAGCACAGCCTAGTACACAGAGCGCGGCAATCTTCGACGACATATGCAAATTTGTTCCTTGAACAGTTTGTGGATGCTGTAAAAGTGGGAGATCCAAATAATCAATCGAGAGGAGGAAGCATTATTCCTACTGTTGTTGGCCAGAAGGCAAATGTTGTAATAACATTATAAAAACTGTGTTCTTTCTGCAAATAGTTTAATGCTGAGCTTCTAATTGGACATGGTATTCACGGGATTACTTAATTTTTCTGAATATCAAATCAAAATTACACCAATTAAAAAAATATATATAAAACAATGAATCTGCAATTTTGTTTTATAGTGTTTAACATCGGTATTTTGGAACACGTGCAATCTGACATGTGCAATTTGACGTCACACCAAAACAACAACGCTGATTGGTCAAACAGTAAATTTGCCGAGCGGCATTTTTTTGAAAATCGCTTCTGAAAATTGCCGTCGAGCAGGTTTGCCGTCGAGCGGTTTGCCGTCGAGCACTGCACTGGGTCCTTAAAGGCGGCTTTACCTATTAATGCCTCGTCGTACAACGCCGGAGCAACTCAGCTGGTATTCTATATAATAGTATCATGACTGTGTGACTTTGTGCGAGTGATGTCACTGTATCCTACCTGAGCACGATGGACAGATGAAACATGCCTGTGGCATAGATGAGGAACATTGCGAGGAAGAAGAGAAAGCAGAAGAGCGCCATTAGGTTACAGTCGGAGGCAGCACACATGCCGGCCGTCGCCGTCAACTCGTCTCCGCCACTCCCTCCCAGGCAGCTGCAGTTCGCGTACGTCTGCGCAGACAATTAATTCATGTATCGGTAAAGTACACATTGACAAACAATTGAATTGAGTTGTTTTAAAGTAAAATAAAAAAGGGCATCGTCAGAAAAATGAATACATTTAGGGACAGAGTGGATAAGATTGTAAGGAAGGCGGGAAGTGCCGCGGGCAAGAGACAGGACAGGTTTGACACACACACTACCAGGGACAAGTGACAAACAAACGGACAGACGCACCCGCGGAAGACGGACTTTGTGTGACAACAGATTCATTGAACGTGGCGGACGATTTCGTGTGACTAGGGCTAGAATAACAAGATACACTGGTTCTTTTGTGCCTTGGGCGATCAGTGTCTTTAATCAGAAGAGAGGAAGAACTAGGAACGAAAGTATAAATAGCGTATCTGCGCGTTTATATTGATTGTATCTGTACTTGGGTGTATTTTTATAATGTGATATTTACTTTTGCATGTTTAGACCTATGTTTATATTATATTTGTAATTGTATGCGTTGCACAGACAGAAACGCAATTTCCCTGTAATTATCAATAAAATAATCTTTATCTTTATCCCAGTGAACTACCTTATCAGTATTGATGAGACATCCAGCATGACAAGGAGAAAAGTAAGTATATCGGTCAATCCCACACACTGGATCATAACTTAAGTCGTCACATCCGCAGTGGGCGTTACACGACTCTGCCATAGTCTTGGGGACGGATGATGATGTCGTCGAACTGAAAACAGCCGACATGGAACGGTTAGCAATCTCTTCATCCGAGTGGAACAGTTCTACATTTAGAGAACTGCAACAATACACAAAATTCAACTGAGCAAAAGAGTATAATAATTAACACAAATGTATATATTAACTTTGGAGAGGGGCGTCTGGCAATATTTCCTCCCACGTACATGATTGTATAATGCGCACATATGGCTTGATGTTCGCTTTATCAAAAATATCAGTATGCGGAAAAAGAATTGGCCGTTACCTGTTTCCTCGAAGAACATTGACTCCCACAAAGCTTTGTTGTCTACATTGGATAAAGAACATGCCAGCCAGAGCAGTAACGACACAGGACATGATCAGGTGGTAGCGCAGAAGTTGACTGCATGACAGACGCAATCGCTTGATGATGTAACTTCCGAAGAAACTTCCTCCAGCACCGCCAGGAACGGCCAATATTCCTGCATAGCGACAGGAATTGGTTGCGTAACTTTCCACATGCATCCCTATAACAATCCTCCTCTTTAGAGGTACCCCGCCTACTGCGGCCAGATTTCCGATGCAATAACTGTTTTATTACTAAAACAACCCTTCCAAAACGGCCGCTCGTGTAACGCGAACAGCGGCTGGCTTTTCAGGCTTTTTATCATTAAAAGGGTTAACGGCTTAAAAAACAGAACTGCACTGGCCACTTGACGGTTGAAAACCGAAGTCTAGGTATCATAATGTATTCCTGTTATGCGTTTGGGCCACATGGTTTGTGCGGCCATATAATAGTTCAGCTGTGGTGTTAAAAGGCTTTGTTCCACAGGGTTTGCGTGTCCATACATCCATGGAAATATGCATATTCTGTGTATGATGTGCTGTGTGGACGGCAGGGAGGCTCACCATATGGTCCCTGTACAGCGGCCACCTCTCTTATACAGTCAATGTACCTTTACACGCACAAGAGATTGCCATTCAAGAGGCGGATTACTGTATTTGTAAGTAATAATAATAATATTAATAATAATAGATAACGTCTATCGCGCCTACCTACTTGGAAATTAAGCTCAAAAGCGAGAAAAAGTGTTGGTCAATCTCAAAATCAATAAGCAGTATTCAAGTTGTGAATAAGCAAGGACGTAGCATATTTCAAAGAGATGGTGCAGCAACCGAACAATCCCTGGTTCCAATGTTAGTGTTGACTCTAGGAACAAAAAGTAATTTGACATAACCTGCGAATAACTAATAAACCACACGACAGCTATGTTTTTTTGTGATTATTACAAACGTGCTAGCCACTTATGTAGACATACTTAACTAGGCTTTTTAAATGACAAAAAGGGCAGGAAAAGAGTTTGGAAGAGGGTAGTAGAAGATAAAGAAAAGACAAGGAAGACAAAAGCTGAGATGGAAAGACAGCATGAAACGAAACATCGATGGTGCGAACAGCCAAGACGGGAAGACCATTGCAGAAGTCGGAGGAAGGCGGAGATAATCAACAAGCAAAGCAGAAGATGCTACCGAGTGACGTGAACCTCAGCCCGCAAAGGAACAAGGAGAGAAGAAGACGCTGTACCCACCAAAGATCATTCCAGCTGTTGCCGCCGACACGCTAAACTGATTCTGCATGTACTTCGGCCCGAATGCAGCAAAGCCAGCAATCATTGCCTCATCCCCTATGCCGGCCAGGACCATGAAGATGAACGTTGGATTGAAGAAGAACGACCTGGCAAACAAGAAGTCGCTCATTCTTGGGAACAGGTTCTTATTCAGGATTGTGAAATGTTCCAAATTACCCGTTCTCAGTTTTTATTTACCCGTTATGCTTATGAAAACCCCGTTATATAGTCAAGTGACTGAGGCTATCCGAAAACCTCCAACTTGCAAATTTATTCAACAGCAACATAATACTTGCACAGGTATTCAATGCACAAAAATGCCAAATATACAATTGTAAGTCACAGTTTTGAAGTCGAAAAGGGCAAGAAGAAGTGTGTCACTTAACACTTGCCCAAATTACAATTGATATAATTACAATCAAAAATATATTACAATATGCAACATGCGAGATTACAACATATAATTTATATGTTTAAACGAATGAAATATATATATATATATATATCACCAATACCACTTGTGTTAATGAATAACAATTTGTGAAGTCCATTATAGACACTACATTTTTGGTAAGTAAGCAAAATATTATCAGTGTATTTTTTGAAGCAATGGACGTTTCTAGAACATATTAAAGAATTATTTAGAGAATTCCATAGTGTTACACCTTTAAACGAAAGACACATTCTGTTTAAATTAGTGTGAGCAAAATTTTATTTAAAAGTTTGGCTTTGTCTAGTTGCATAGACAGGACTGTACAAAGTAAACAACTTTTGTATGTTCACTGGTAGCAAATTGCTATTTGCCTTGTACATAATAATGCAGTTCGTTATTCAACAATATCTGACACTTTCAAGATACGTAATTCAAAGAACAGAGAAGAAGTGTGATCCAACCTATTAGCCTTACACATTAAGCGCACCACTCTCTTTTGCAACAATACTAAACAATTAAAGTAGTAACATACGTATTGCCCCATACTTCAATGCAATACATAATGTATGGAAGAAAGAGAGAATGGTATAAAATAAGCATTCAACGTTTGTCAATGACAAAGCTGGCTCTATACATTATGGCTCAACTCTTAGAGAATTTAGATTTTATCACAGAAATGTGTTTTTTCCATGTTAATTTATTATCTATCAAAACTCCTAAACATTTGGTGAATTCAACCTTATTTATTTCTTCCTTATTTATATGTATAGAGGCATGTGTCTTTATAATACGATTACCAAATAACATATAATGTGTCTTTGATATATTGAGAGAGAGCCTGTTTACTGCAAACCATACATGTAACTTTTCCTATTCAACATTTGTCAACCTGACAAGTTTGCTTATATCATTATTACTGTAGAACATGTTGGTATCATCAGCAAATAAGATGAACTTAAAGATGCTTGAAACATTACAAATATCGTTTATATACAAAATAAACAACTTTGGACCTAAACCAGATCCTTGTGGGACACCACAAGATATTTTTAGTATTTTTGAGTCACAATTATTATAGTGAACAGACTGACTTCTGTTTTTCAAATAACTCATAAGCCATTTATGTGCAACACCACGAATACCATAAACAATATTTGTGTGCCAATATATCATAGTTAACCGTATCGAATGCTTTCTTAAGGTCAACAAATATGCCAATGGCATATTTATTATTATCAAGAGAATTTGTTATTTTTTTTACTAATTATATTAAGGCATGTGATGTTGACATGATTAATTTAAATCCAGATTGACTAGGACTGAGTATATTATACTTATTTAGAAAACTATCTAACCTGTCACTGTATAAGATCTACAGTATTTTTGTGAACTGGGGCAACAAAGAAAAAGGTGTGTAATTTGTAAATACACCCCTATCGCCAGACTTAAATATTGGAATGACTTTAGCTATTTTCATTTGATTAGGAAATATTCCAGTGATAAAGGAAACATTGCATATGTGCTACAACGGTTTAACAATGTGAGCGATAATGATCTTAATGATGCTCATGTTTAAATCATTACAGTCCGTTGACATTTTACCCTTAACATTTTGAACAGTTCTGATGTCTTGATCATTAACAGGACTTAGAAACATACTTTTATCAAGTTCTTTTCCCAAATAATAAAATACATCTACATCATTTTAGGAAGATTAATTTGTTTTGCAAGATTGGGTCCCACATTTCTAAAAAAAGTATTAAATTAATTTGCAATTTCCTTCTTTTCATGTATCTCTTTGTCATTGTTCATAAAAAGTTAGGATATGTTGGAGTACTGAGTTGTTTGTTGATTACTCTATTTATAATTTTACAGACGCCCTTTATATTATTTTTTTGTTTCTCCAACATTGTAATGTAATATGCTTTTCAGCGAACCTTAACATATATGTTAATTTATTTTTTTAGAGTTTGCATTTTAGTTCAGCTTCATATGATCGGGATATAACAAATGCTTTGTAACGCTTCTTCTTTTTGACACAAGAACATTTCAAACCTTTAGTGAACCAAGGCTTCTTATAAATGTCCCTTTTTCTTGAAAACATTTTATAGGGCAATGCTTGCTGAACAAACCTATGAATTTGTGTAAAAATAGATCATACACCTGATTTACATCATGTAAGTTCAACATATCATCACATGATTGTAGACTTAGTTCATGTGAGAGTGACGTTAAGGTGTCTATTTATTACTCTAGTGTACTGAGTATTCATTTTAGTATTTCTACATATTTGATACTCGCATACTGCAAATATTGGCAGATGGTCACTGATATCATTATACAGAATACCACAGGTGAGATTGTGTCGCAATTCATTTGTGAATATGTGGTCTATCAGAGTAGCTGAAATGTCAGTGACTCTGGTTGGCTTATCAATTAGAGGGTAAAGACGTAGACTATAGATCAAATCAAGAAAGTGTTTAGTACTGCTGTGTTGTTCATGTTTTAACAAATCAACATTTGGGTCACCACACAGAAATATCGTTTTGTGTGCTTTTACATAATTAAACATGTGTTCTATTTTTTTCATAAAATATCTGTAAATTTTAACCAACTGCACCCCCTTCACGGCTCTCCGAAAACCTCCAACTGCACCCCCCTTGGGCCTCGCAAAATACTCAAACTTCAAACTACACTCCTGTAATCGCTTTCACATTTAGTACAAGGCCCGTTTTATTACTTGGCAAACACTTTTTTGAACTTAAAATAAAACACTTTTATTTTGCATATCCAAAACATATTTTACCTGGTAAAGGATTTCGTCGTACTGATGAAGTCGGCGTGATACGTTCGACGAAAGCCTTTACCAGGTAAAATACGTTTTGGATATGCAAAATGAAAGTTTTTTATTTGAAAAAGAACTATCCTGAAGAATGTTCAGGAAACGGTTTTGACCTTGTTATTGAGAAAATAAGACCACGGTATCAGAAAAATTAAAATCACGTTATCGAAAGACCAAAAGACGTTGCAATATTCCCCAAAAATACTTTCCAATAACGGAACAACGGGTCTGTGGGTAAGAGCGTGCTTGGCAATAAACAAACCAAGTCATGCTGCTTGATTGGGTCAGTCAACAGACAACGGAAATGCACTGGACAGGGAGAAGGCCAAAGAAATGAGAGCGTATACGGTAAGAGGCTACACACTTGAGAACGCGCGGAATGTCCCGGATGTGCGGCCAGCCGATCTTGGCGTCCTCCAGATCGACGTCGCCATTCATGGCACTGCTGTGAACCTCCAGCACTCGGGTCTTGCGCACCTCCTCCGCACCTACATAACATACAGGTTGGTGTGACCATGTAGCATTTAATATAGCAACAACAATAACAACGATGCTTTTCCTGTGTGCCATTTTCTGTAAAAACATAATTAGAGAGGGGGAAGGATGGAGGGAGAAAGAGGTAGAGGAAGGGAGGGAGGGTGAGGGAGAGAGACATACATTTTGAACAAAACATATATGTGCAACAAGATAGAATGCATATATAAAATTAACGTTTGTTTACAGCGGGAAAACGTGTCACAAATTTAACAATATACATTGGTCATAAATTACGAATTAACAGACTGGTCGGTATCGTAAGGTCACCCTTAGGATCAAGCGAATGTGCATGCTTTTTATATTTTGTTTGGATATATAACTGATAACATGACTCCGTTATTAATAGAATAGCCACATACCACTTTCGTTTTCTAATCAGTATGTTTGCCAGCCAGTCAGCCAACCAGGAAACAAACCAAACAGCCAGTCGACAAACAAATAATCCCCCAAACAATGTAGACGGACCTGGTCTAGGTAAGTGAGGTAAATATAGTATAGACTTACCCGGCATCTCGGCGGGAAAGGAGAGCATAGGAAGTACGACAGCAATGGCCATAAGACCCGTGACAATGTAGAGGATCCACCAGGCGCCCACCCAGCGAGGATCATCCACGGCAACATCCCTGGCGAACACATCAACAGACGCGTGAGTCTCTCGTTCTCTCGTGTATCCAGTGGGAGGAGCCTGAGGGACACATGTCCCCCCTAGACCTTAGGAATTTAGCGTGCCAACAGACGAGTGAGTGTCTCCTTCTTATCTCAGTGACATCACTGGTACAACGTCGGAATAGGAACCTCCCAGACACGATCAAAGGAAATGGCAAGATGACAAAATTTGCTGCTAAGCTAGTGGAAGATTTAATCTTAGCGGCACATTTTAACTAACAACGTACGTCTGTTAAATGCTCATCATCATCATCATCATTGGGTCTGGTCTGTCTTAAAACAGTTCAGACATGTACTGGCAATGGCATTTTCTCACAGCGAGATCCTGGGGAGCCTGAACACAGTCTTCGGAGCTGTGTTCTCTTCAGTAATTTCTGGGTGTGTCATCGTGTGTTAGATGTCGGATTCAACGTTGCAGGTAGGATACCTCATCGTCGTCTTGTTGAAACCGACACTGAGTGGATTTGATCTGCCGACTTAGTAACATTGAGCTTGTCAAATTTATTTTGCACAATCTCAGTCATTATTGCAATGTTCGGCAAGACGTTGGCGTTATGCTTGTCTTCTACATGAGGGATGTTGCTCACGTTCTTCTCTGTATCACTGTGCGTATGTTCGTTCTACGTGAGGGATGTTGTTCGCGCTCTTCTCTGTATCTCTGTGCGTATCTTCTACGTGAGGGATGTTGTTCGTATGTTCTATGTGAGAGATGTTGTTCACGCTCTTCTCTGTATCTCTGTGCGTATCTTCTAGGTGAGGGGGGTTGTT
Source organism: Escarpia spicata (assembly GCA_963995525.1). Classification (NCBI taxonomy): domain Eukaryota; kingdom Metazoa; phylum Annelida; class Polychaeta; order Sabellida; family Siboglinidae; genus Escarpia; species Escarpia spicata. Next base: position 55,446,288 of record OZ023209.1, read on the forward strand.
CACGTTCTTCTCTATGTCACTGTTCTTGGCTTCTACGTGAGTCATGTTGTTCATGTTCTTCTCTGTGTCAATGTTCCTATCTTGTATGTGAGGGATGTTGTTCACGTTCTTCTCTATGTCACTGTTCTTGTCTTCTACGTGAGGGATGTTGTTCACGTTCTTCTCTGTGTCAATGTTCTTATCTTATATGTGAGGGATGTTGTTCAAGTTCTTATCTGTGTCACTGTGCGAATCTTCAATGTGAGCGATGTTGTTCACTTTCTTCTCTATGTCACTGTGCTTGTCTTCAATGTGAGCGATGTTGTTCACGTTCTTCTCTCTATCACTGTGCGTATGTTCTATGTGAGGGGCGTTATTCGTGTTCTTCTCTGTATCACTGTGCGTATGTTCTATGTGAGGGGCGTTATTCGTGTTCTTCTCTGTATCACTGTGCATATGTTCTATGTGAGGGGCGTTATTCGTGTTCTTCTCTGTATCACTGTGCGTATGTTCTATGTGAGGGGCGTTATTCGTGTTCTTCTCTGTATCACTATGCGTATGTTCTATGTGAGGGGCGTTATTCGTGTTCTTCTCTGTATCACTGTGCGTATGTTCTATGTGAGGGGCGTTATTCGTGTTCTTCTCTGTATCACTGTGCGTATGTTCTATGTGAGGGGCGTTATTCGTGTTCTTCTCTGTATCACTGTGCGTATGTTCTATGTGATGGGCGTTATTCGTGTTCTTCTCTGTATCACTGTGCGTATGTTCTATGTGAGGGGCGTTATTCGTGTTCTTCTCTGTATCACTGTGCGTATGTTCTATGTGAGGGGCGTTATTCGTGTTCTTCTCTGTATCACTGTGCGTATGTTCTATGTGAGGGGCGTTATTCGTGTTCTTCTCTGTATCACTTTGCGTATGTTCTATGTGAGGGGCGTTATTCGTGTTCTTCTCTGTATCACTGTGCGTATGTTCTATGTGAGGGGCGTTATTCGTGTTCTTCTCTGTATCACTGTGCGTATGTTCTATGTGAGGGGCGTTATTTGTGTTCTTCTCTCTGTTACTGTTCTTGTCTTCTATGTGAAAGATGTTGTTCATGTTATTCTCTGTGTCACTGCGCTTGTCTTCTATGTGAGGGATGTTGTTCATGTTCTTCTTTGTGTCACTGCGCTTGTCGTCTACGTCGGCGATGTTTTATTACTACTGCTCTGTAAAGCTACCTTCGAAGAATTCGACGAGAGCAAACTGCTTCCAGTTCGTCCTTTGTTATTTTCCTTCCTCCAGAAGATTGAAGATGTTCCAGTGTCGATTTTGGCGGAGAGCTTGGATTTGTTGTATCTTTGCGTTCGTCTTCGTGTTACCGCCTTATAATCGCTGGCTTACGTGTTACTGCTAGGCGTGCTAAAACAATTTTCTCACGGTTAAAAAAGTATCGTTACTGGGACAATTGTGTTACCAAGGGTCCATTTGGATCTAGGATATGTATATAACCGTGCCAAATGTAATTTATTTACCGATACGTTACCGATATGTTGGCACAGCCATTGGTGTAACAGTTGCTACGAGACTGCAACGACGTCACGTTTTAAAAAATCCACACAGGTTGGATATATTAGATTCGTACCCGGCATATACTGAGCGACAATGTTCATATATGATGCATTAGGCAGCCAAGGCACTTGATGCATAGGCTTGGTGTAGATGGACCTAATGTGTCACTAAATTGTCATTATAGAATCTTTAATAGTGTCCTGAATAATGAGGTGACCGTATTATCGGAGCTAATCTCCTACTCGTCACTGTTACATAGTACAGTTGGGACTGTACTATGGTGACCTTAATTGCGAGGTGGCTGTACTACCGAGGTGACCGTAAAGCGAGGTTCTTACGTATCGACGCCCCCGAGGTTAACGTCCGTGTGCACGTTCAGGATGTAGCCGCCGCCGACGTAGGCAACCGCTGGTCCGATAGTGCCCAACGCATAGAAGATTCCTGCAAGCCAAGACACGTGCTCGTATTGCAGACGCTACCAGTGCCGTCCATGGCAGCTGACGGTCCTGTGTGTAGTGGGTAGGGTTTGGTGTGGTGTTGTTCAATGAATGCTCCTGGACTAATTCGTTTTATAGAAAGGTAATATTATATAATATAAGCTTACAATAATGGCGCACACAGAAGCGCGCGTTTGTGTGCGTGTGTGTGTGTGTGTGTGTGTGGTTAGTTTTTTGTGCATGTGCGACGGCGCGCGCGTGTGTGCGTGTGTGCGTGTGTGCGTGTGTGCGTGCGTGTGTGCGTGCGTGTGTGGACAACATCAACTGGTACTGTTTTTTCCCATAAAAAGGCAGGCGCGTGTATGCATTTGTCCGGACGTTGTTTCGTCTGTGTGAGCGTACGTTCTACCCATTGATACTGTCGACCATGTTGTGGCTTTGTGAAGCAATCTGTCCAATTTAACAAACATTCCTTCAACACGTGATCTCTCCATTAATTTCAACAGCCCACATTCAGTTATGACTTTGACGGCGGACATAGAAGGCAGTAGGCAGTTGACGGCGAAGTTAATTAATGATGATAACATGCCATCTATAAGATATATCATTAATAATTAGGTTGTATTACTGTAATTGTGCACACACACACACAAACACACACACACACACACACACACACACACACACACACACACACACACACACACACACACACACACACACACACACACACACACACACACACACACACACACACACACACACACACACACATACACACACACACACACACACACACATATTGTTGTTGGGTCAACGTCATACTTCACTGCCGATGACGTCATCGGCAACTGTTACGTCATCGGCACGTAATGGCGACGCGGTTCTCACCGGTGTACATGGCGGCCGTGTGCCTGGGCAGACAGTCGTCGTAGTAGGTGAGAGAGAGGATGTAGAGCGGCACCGAGCCCATGCCCATCAGGGAGATGGCGACGACGAACAGGTACAAGTAGTTCCACAGGCTCGAATGCGTCACCGCGCTCGAGCAGCGTAACGACGTCGCGTTGTCTCCCGAGATCTCGCACAGCGACGTCATACTCCCCGTGCCCCTGTAGCACACCAGTGGATACATGTTACTCGTCTGGTTCCGTGTTGTTTGTCAACGAACGTTCATTTCGGTAGCGATATATATCCAAGAATGCTGGTGGAGGATTTTTGTCTGGGACACGAAGTTACATTTGTTTGTTGTTCGTTTGGGATTACAAGAAAAGGTAAGGACGGGAGAGCTCCCGTGATGGAATGGTGATAACGTAGGAGGAATATATCCGCTTGTGTTAGAATTAAGTGCGTATTACGTACGTGAAGTCATAAGGGCCGGTCGTGAAGTGGGGAAGGGCGAAGAGCAAAGATCCGAGTCCGATCAGTACCATGCCGGTAGCGATCCAGCGGGGCTTGTGGGCACGTCCGCCGAAGTAACCGACCACCAGAAGCACCGGCAGACCGCTGATGTCGTAGAAGATCGGCACAAGACCCGCCTCCGTGCTCCGCCAGCCGAACCTGGAACGATAACATCAATTGGTTGGTAATGACTTCGAGTCAGAGGTGGACTGGAAAGACAACATCTCACGGTCAGTGTTGTTGTCGAGTTTAAACGTCTCTTCTATAGTAATCGCTCAAGTGTGAACACCCACGAACACACACACACACGCGCGCACACACACACGAAGGCACCCGCATTAACGTATGTACCTTCGTTCGAGAGTGGAGATGCTGACGCCGACGAGTCCGTTGACACACATGGACTGGATGAAGACGGCGAGGGCGGTGAAGGCGAGGAAGAAGGCGGGACGGTTGAGGCACTGCAGCCACCGAGGCCGCACGCCACCGACGCCGTAGCTGGCGTGGTCCACCCCGGCCATCGTTGTCTGCTGCATAATATTACAGAGTACGGTGAGAAATAACAGCGAGCAGAGTCAATGCACAATACTCGAGTACAACAGCGTTGCTTATCAGCTTTAAACAATAAAGTGCGACAATAATTAATACTAACCAAGAAACTACAACATATACACACAACAGCACAACTGTGTATCGATATCTGGCGTCAAAGGTGGAGAGGATTCTCTCTAACGATTATCATTGTCTTAAGATTACTGAACATTCTTCAGGATAGTTCGTTTTCAAATTAGAAACTTTCATTTTTCATATCCAAGAATCATGTTAAATTACCTGGTAGAGGCTTTCGTTGACGTGTCACGCCGACTTCATCAGTACCTATGACGCTGAATGACGTCATCGTACAATTACGAACTGCCTCACGTGTACGATGACGTCATTCAGCGTCATAGGTACTGATGAAGTCGGCGTGACACGTCAACGAAAGCCTCTACCAGGTAATTTAACATGATTCTTGGATATGAAAAATGAAAGTTTCTAATTTGAAAACGAACTATCCTGAAGAATGTTCAGTAATCTTAGGACAAAGTATGGACAAGAATGTGTCAAAGACGTGAGGAAACTCGAACAATTGACCAGAAAGGTTTCGCGCCACAGAAATCACCTTGTATTTACGCTACGTTACAAAGACATCAATGTAACACCTCCCAGTCTCAGTCTGAAATGCCCGATAAACACGACGAATGCGAGGAGAATAGTGGACAAAGCCAGGAAGGAACTAGTGAGAGAGAGAATACGTGTCATAAACAACAAATTGGACACGTTTAAAGAGAAGAAACTCGCCCTAGAAACGAAGCTGTTTACTTCGTTGTCAAGGGAAGAACAACAAAACGTCACGCGCCACACCGCGCATGTCAGCGAGAGTACGCATGAGAAAACAAAATGGCGCCATCAACAACAAATTCGGCGCTTGGAAGCGAAGAGAGACAGAACAAACGAAGTTGACCTTACCGGAACACAGCTAAAAAGGTGGGTGATAAATCTGTCGAAATACAAATTGTCCGGGGCCCAGAATAAGATATTAGCGAAGAGACTAAATTACGCGGTAACGCTAAAAAAAATCCCAACCGAGGAGTTCGTCGTAGCGGCAGAACAAGCGACATGGAAACTACCACAAGAACAAAAAGACAAACTTCGTGCAGATATCGCGGGAGTTCTGAAATCAGCAAAAGTTCCAAAACAGAACCTAACCAGACAAGAAAGAACAGCTTTGAAAGAGCTGCAGAAGGAGAAGTCCATCACCATACTCTCAGCGGACAAGGGAAAGGCCACAGTCATCATGGAAACGAAAGAATATCAGGAAAAAATGAAAGAAATGCTAAGTGACGAAGCGACATATGAGAAGTTAAAGAAGGATCCGACCAAGAAATATAAGGCAGAAGTCATCAGAATGGTAAATTCCTTAGAGAAGGAGGGGAAGATCACCAAAGATCAGTACTGGTACTTATATCCTACGCTAGAAAAAGTACCACGGATGTATGGATCACCAAAAATCCACAAGGAGAAGGTGCCACTCAGACCAATTGTCGACTACACACAGACAATAGCATACAGAGTATCCAGAGAATTGGCCAACATACTACAACCACTTGTTGGAAAAACAGAACAACATACGGAAAATTCACAAGAATTGGTGAAAGAAATGACAAAGCTGAGAATGGAAAAAGGAGAATCATTTGTGTCATATGACGTTGTGTCACTGTTCACGAAGACCCCAATCAGAGAAGCTTGCAAAGTCATCAGAAAAAGACTAGAGAATGACAAGACACTAAAGAAGAGAACAAATATAAACGTAGACGACATCATGGAGTTGTTGAAATTTGTCTTGGAGACGACATACTTCAGATTTGGAGGAGAAATTTACCAACAGAAGTTTGGGGTAGCCATGGGCAGTCCAGTGTCCCCCATTGTTGTAAACCTGTACATGGAGGACCTGGAGCAGAAAATCATAGCCACAGCACCAGTCGATTGCCAACCGAGAAACTGGAAGCGATATATGGACGATGTAATTTGCCTGGTACACACAGGAAAGGCAAAGAAATTACAACAACACATGAACACTGTAGACCCCACGGGTAGCATCATTTTCACGCGGGAAGACGAAGAGAACAACAGCATGCCCTTCTTGGATGCAAAGTTCACCAGAAAGGAAGATGGCAGTGTGAAGTCCACAGTGTACAGGAAGAAGACGCACACTGACCAATACCTGAATTTTGCATCCCACCACCCCAAACATCAGAAGTTGGGAGTTGTCAGAACCCTTATGAACAGGTGTGAGACAATAACTTCGGAGGAGGGGGACAAGAAAGAAGAGGTGGAACACCTGAGAGGAGCTCTAAGAGTATGTGGCTATCCGTCGTGGGCCTTGAAAAAGGTGACAGATAGCAGTAAGAAGAAAAAGACCAACAAAAAGACTAAGGACAAAAACTATCGGAGCCAAGTAGTCATCCCAAACATAGAGGGGGTCTCAGAGAGAGTACATCGAGTACTGAAAAAGTATGGAGTAGCAACGGCCATGCGTCCCCACACCACCCTCAGGCACCTGTTGGTACATCCCAAGGACAAAGAACAGCTAGAAGAACAGGGCGAACTGGTGTACCAAATACCGTGCAAGAATTGTGGTGCTGAGTACATTGGGGAGACAGGAAGACTACTCAAAACAAGACTGGAGGAACACAGAAAGGACGTAGACAACACGAAAAATGAGAAATACACAAGGAGCGGGAAAAAAAGATTGATGTCTACCATCAATAAATCCGCCCTTACAGACCATACGACAACTGAAAACCATATCATAGACTGGGAGGGAGTGAACATTGTAGACAAAGAACCCAACAGAAGAATTCGGCATATCAAAGAAGCCATCTGGATCAGAAAAACCAAAACACCCATCAACAGAGACGAGGGCAATTACGAACTGCCTCACGTGTACGATGACGTCATTTAGCGTCATGGGTACAGATGAAGTCGGCGTGACACGTCAACGAAAGCCTCTACCAGGTAATTTAACATGATTCTTGGATATGAAAAATGAAAGTTTCTAATTTGATTATCATTGTCACTTACAGGTGAGAAGTGTGTGTGGTGTGTGTGTGTGTGTGTGTGTGTGTGTGTGTGTGTGTGTGTGTGTGTGTGTGTGTGTGTGTGTGTGTGTGTGTGTGTGTGTGTGTGTGTGTGTGTGTGTGTGTGTGTGTGTGTGTGTGTGTGTGTGTGTGTGTGTGTGTGTGTGTGTGTGTGTGTGTGTGTGTGTGTGTGTGTGTGTGTGTGTGTGTGTGTGTGTGTGTGTGTGTGTGTGTGTGTGCTTGTGTGTGCTTGTGTGTGTGTATGTTTACATAGTTTTAATGTTGGTACGTAATTTGTCCGAGGGCAGACGTTATCACCAGCGATAGGAAACTATGATGGTGCCCTCTGGTCGAGAAATGTGAAACATAGAAGATCGGAAATATCTAAGTAAATAACTCGAAATAACTATCGTTGAAATACATCGCGACCATCAATGGGCCGTGTACGGGAGTGAGCCTAGAAAGAGGCAGGTAGGCAAGGGGGGATACTGTAAATACCCAGCTCTACAGTTAGGGTATTAATATACAGATGACAAATTGCGAATGGCGGAAAGTTTACATGTATAATGCCAATAATATTGACAAACTTCTATAGCGCCTAAATCCCCAGGAATCTGAGCTCAGAGGCGCAACATACAAGAATCGTTGGGCAAAATCGTACAAGAGTCGTCATTAGAGCAAGGGACCGCCGAATGTTAGGATGGGAATGCAATATCAAATAAATAAGTCTTCATGTTTTACGAAAAGTATCTATAGTCACAGATGATTTTAAAGCGATAGGGAGTCGATTCTATATTTTTGGTGTAGCTACAGAATAAGCACGTTTGCCAACATTAATCTGGTTTTCGAACAAAAAGTCGTTGTGAAACAGGTGATCTGAGATTCCTGGGGATATCGGAAAAAAGGAGACTAAACAAATACTATTTGTTTAGGTACGGTAAACTATGTTAAAGCGGTACTAACTGTCACTTGTTTTGTGTGACTATGGTCGAGTAATTAGGAACAGTAAATGTGGTGTGAGGCATTGTTTGTTTTTCGCGGGCATCAATTGAATCGTTTCCCTTCTGCCAGTCGTGACTTCCGCGAATAGGGACCTTTGGCGGGTTCTCCTGGCTTCGGCGACTTGTAAAGTGCAATTGAAATTCACACAAAGGCTACGCCTTGCATAATAATGGGATTGATATGTTTAATGCAGCGTAGTAGGAAAGATTAGTATGCTAACAATGCGTAAATATTATCTTTTGCTGCGATAAACACAAATTTGCTTGTTGCGCCAAAATATGAATTCGTCAACCGCATACGAAACGGCGAATCGATCGCAGTAGTATTCGGCACAATAAATGTGCGTTCTAAATTGATGTTTTGGTATTGATTGAAAGACGAAGTAAGCCAGCTATGAGCGTATTTATTATAGTTTTTCAATCTTTAGTCAACCTTTGCACTGCATTTGTCAACTCATTTGCGTGTTCGGCTGCTGAGGTCTCATTACGTCATCGGTACCAAATTATCGTTCAGTTCACCGTGGCCTGTTAATCCGTTGTCGCGCTTAAACTTACATTTATTCGGGCGTTAAATTTTATCCGGGTGATGTTTTTGTGCATATGTAAGGCATACTATTTGGCAGCAGGTAGATCACGTAGTGATAAATAATATCCAGTAGTTAAATGTGTTTCGTTTGTTGTCGTTACAGTTGGAGTACATAATTACAATTTGCTGTTTCAGATTTGTGACAAAGTATAAGAGTAAGTCACGTGACGTGTGCGTGGAGAGAAACTGTGTTACGACAGAAATTATTTATGTCTGTGGAAAGCAAACATTTTATAATTTAAGTATACACACACACCCACCCACCCCCCCCCCCCACACACACACATAAACGTACATAACGCCCGGTTAAATGAAAACACGACAGTCGTAGCTGGTGTTAAATACATTCCCCTAGATACGCGCACGCGCAGAAACGTCACCCGGATATTATTTAACGCCCGGATAAATGTAAGCGCGACACCGTAATCTATTTTAAAACTGTACAACATATATGAATGTTATTCAGTTCAACATTCAACAGTGTATGTATGGCATTTAAGCATAATACACATTGACCTTGGCTGGCATCTTAATAAGCTTCATGAACCGCGTATTGGTCAGTTGGTGCATCGTCGTAGCTAGCGCCCATGGTGGCAGATACCGGAACACAATTCCGTGCCCCGCTGTCGAATTTGCGAAAACATGAAATATAGTTTTCTATAGAACATTATTCACACACATAATTTATATATGTTGAAGTTAAACAGTTTGGAAAGTAGTTTTACTTTTTACTCAATCACGTTTTTAGAAGGTATTTTTACTTCTACTCAAGTAGTTCTGAGGTGAATTACTTTTACTTATACTCAAGTATAAAATTAAAGTAATTCAGTCACCCCTGACAAATAGGATGGATGTGGCGTAGAAAGGGCCCGACACATGGCAATGGCTAACTTGAATTGTATTCGATATGCAATTGGAAGCCAATGTGACTGTTTAAATAGGGGCAGAGATGGTGAGAAACGAGATGCTTTTAGTACCACACGTGCTAAACAATACTGTACACGGAGTTTAGCAATAGTCTTTTTAGCAATATTGTTTAGGAGTGGGTTGCACTGGTCAAGGCGACTGCTAATTATATAAAATGATATTGTTTTAGCAGTAGTTAAAGACAAATGACGCTGAATACGACGGAAATCACGTATATGGTAGAAACAGGGTTTACATACTTGAGAAATGTTCTGGTGAAAGCTGAAATCACTGTCAAAGATAACACATATATTACAAACAGTATCTGATGGTGATGTATCATTACCAAGCAGTTTAACTGGTAGCTAACAACCTTGTTTCGTTGTTGTTTTGTGCCAGTACTAATTAGATCAGTTTTATCTGGATTTAACGTCAATTTACTTGCTTCCATCCACAGCAAAATGTCAGTGAGACAGTCATTTAAAGTTGGTAGAAATGTTTGTGTATTGGTTGGTGAAAGTGATATATACACCTGTGTGTCGTCAGCATACAAATGATGATTTGTATTATGATTAGTTGTGACTCAACTAAGGGGTGTAATGTATAAGCTAAGCAGAACAGGGCCAAGGACAGAACCCTGTGGGACACCAAATGGAAGATGTTCTGGACAAGACAAAGAACCCAGCAGCGAATCCAGGTTTTTTTTAGGGATCTCAAGACCCTCGCTATGCCCTGTCTGTCGCAAATATTATGATGACGGACGAAATAAGGCGTGCAGGCCCTATATACAATAAAACAATTAATTACTATGTATATTAAACCTACTGTTCATAAAGAGACTCAAGTGTTAATCGTGTCAATCCTAGACATAATTTCCAACTGTATCGTTGTAACGGGTTGTTTTCGTTTGCTACGTTCGCGCATGTTTTTACTACAGCTGTTAGCCTCCCATTACCCAGGCGCCGTGAGGTGGCAGCACATTTTCGCTCCTCACTACGGCCTGGAATATTAAGGCCCTACCAATGTTACCGGTAGGTGGCTTTACCCCAGATTCGGGTATAGACGATGATTGGCTCTCAGGCCAACTATGAAATAACAAATTAAATAAGGATACACTTTTATGAGATAATACTATACTATAACAACTATTCAACATTAAACTTATAGTGAAACATGTCACACACAAAATAAACCGAAATTTTACATTTTTCATAGTTTAGTGCCTTTTAATCACATGCATATTCACGTAGTGACAGCTCTCGTGGCTGTCAACAATTCCGTATTGACGTTCTTTGCTTCTGCTCGAGCAGAAACAAAAGACTAAGTGTGAATAAGCATGATATAAATACAAAACTAGGACACATTTTATCTAAACAAACAAACAAACACACAAACAAACTGATGTCGCGCGCAATGGTCGCAATGCTAACTAATATATGTAGTCGCCAAAGGACAACCAAAACGTGCTGATCTTGGTGGCTAAGTCGGCAGCGTGTACAGCAATTAATTTAGGGTCCTCGGTTCGAATCCCACAGAGTACTCGAAACTTTTGTTTGCGTTCATTTAATTTAAGATTCATTTTATTGTGTATAATGCTATTTCAGGCGCTGTTTCGTAATTTCATTTCGATATCGAAAACATACATAATATATAAACATTCTGGGGGATAGACGTGGTAATTGGCAGTGAGCAGTCAAAACGCCATTCTGAGCCAGACTATTTTCCTGACGAAGTCACGCAGCCAGGCAAGAGTCGGTTAAGCGAGACTACTGGAAAACTCGAAAGTCGTGCTTCCGTATAAGGTTAAGCAGAGGAAACTCTCTGATTTTTTAAAAACAGAACACACAAAGGTATGATATGAATACATACTTTTTTTAAAGTTACCTTTATTTACATGCGCTTGTATAAACACACCACTACCAGTTAGGCTTATCACCGTTAACCAGTCTGAACACCTGATAAGACGTAGTGGTCGATAATGCACAAAACACCTAACTTAAGAAGATTAAAGTGATCCGCTAACGCATAAATGTTTTTACGTCGATCGGAAGGATCAAATGGGTATTCATTATTGAACCTTTTATATTTACGAGATCGATATTTTAGCAATTATTTTGTCGATGGAATGTAAACAAAATTTCAGTTAAGTAATATAAATAGCAAAATTAATGTAGCTTAAATTCCATTAAAAGATATTGCACTTGTAGACAGTGTAGAGACGATGCTACAAATGTTCTATTATTTTTTTATTTCAGTGTCAACGCAGTTGAATCCGATACTATTGAAGGTGAGTGGAATTTGTACTAAAGGCTGTGAAGAAATCTTGATATTTGTAGATTGATTGTCAACATTGTTTAATGGAATACATTTTAAAATATATAGACTGTTGAGAAACACTAAATTGTTTTTTCCACATCGCCCAATATCCTGTGAAGGCAGTCCAACTTCGGAAGACAGCCATGTTCATTCTGGTGTCGCACGGATTGTTATAACATCCAGTAATAGAGATTATCGGCCAGTACTCCATGTGTGTATGTTGTCACGGATAATTTTGATCAAATACAATAATTGTGAGGTGTGTGTGTGTGTGTGTGTGTACGTGCGTGCGTGCGTGAGCGTTCATGCATGCATTCAGTATGTGTAGTCCAGATACAGGCAATATATGACATTGCAATATTTAAATATGGTGTGTGACAGTGTGTGTGTGTGTGTGCGTGTGTATGTGCGTGCGTGCGTGTGTGTATGTTATATTTCAGGCGAACAAGCTCCGAGCGATCGGAGTAAGCCATTCGATATTGGCGATTTACTTGAGAGAACAGCCATCACAGACCAGGAAACATATGAGCTCCTAATCAATCATGCCGTGCTTGACAAGAAGACAGTTTTTCCAACAGTGAAGAAACATGGACAGATTCGTACATTCCAACAGTCCTGGCTGAAGAGATACCATGGACTGGTATGTTCAACCGTTGTTCAAGGTGGCATGTGCATTTATTGCACACTGTTTGGTCAAACAAAATATCAGGGTCTGCTGATCACACGACCATACACCGAAAACTAGGCAGAAGTGAGCAATACCACAAGCAGAAGTTTGTGGCCGCAATGAATTTCAAGAAGGTCATGACTGGCGTTTAGGTGCCAGTCCACTAACAAGTCGACCAGGCTCTCCAGCAACGGGTACTAGCAAACAGACAAAAGCTTCAGTCAATTGTCAAAACGGTACTATATTGTGGAAGGCAGAATATTCTACTTCGTGGCCACCGAGATGATAGCAGACATTTGAATAAAGTGGGCCACAACTCAGGCAATTTTCAAACACTCCTCCAATTCCGTGTTGATGCCGGGACAACGAACAAGTATTCCCCCAAACGAAAACACAATTTGGAGAAGTGGATCGACGAGATCAATACAGATGATACAGCTAGGAAAAGGCTGAAAGAACTATGTAGAACCCGATGGGTGGCTCGCCTCGATGCTTTTAATGTATTCATGGAACTACACGAAGCGATAGTCCACTCACTGGAAGACATATCAACATATGCAGAAGAATAGAATCAATCGAGTGCAAACGATGGCCGTGTTCTGTTGTTGGCAATAACGCAGTTTCCCTTCATTGCGGCTCTCGACACAATCCGTGACATTATCGCTTACGTTCAACACATCAGTGTCAGCCTTCAGTCCAAGACGATGGCTGTCATCAAAGCTGTCAATGAAGTCAAGCATGCCGTCACTGCCCTTGAAGAAGTCAGGAATGGTATTGATAATTTCCATCATAACCTCTTTTTGAAAATGACTACAATGGCACAGGCTGTTGGAACGGAACAAGCACAACCTCGCATTTGTGGACGACGGCAGCATAGGGCTAATGCCCCTGCTGACGATGTAGAAACCTACTGTTGAATTAATCTGACCATCCCAGTCATCGACCAGCTGTTGATGGGTCTCTAAGACCCGTTTGGTGCACCTCAGATAACGAACGCGTTACATCTCGTTCCCGCCGTGATCAAAGTTGCTCCAATGACGCAAGTAATTTAAAATGTGGCCATTGCTGCTGAGTATTAAGACGACCTACCCAGTCCAGATAATTTGCAAGCCGAATTACACTACTGGTTGACTCGATGGGAAGCGGAAGTAGACCTATGGTCCCAAAGATGCAGCAGCGTCAGTCAAGGCTGTAGATAACCCATTTTTTCCCGAATATACACACTTGTCTGAAATTGGTGTGTACATTCGGCGTCACCAGCGCAGAATGTGAGAGAACAATCAGCTCCCTTCGTCGTCTTGAGACATACATGCGAAGCATCATGACAGAGGACGGCGTCAACGGTCTCGCTATGTTACATGTATACATTACGATGTTGAGGTGGACACAGACGCAATCAGGAATCAGTTTGCACAATTACATCCACGCCGCATGGAGTTCATAAACATTCTCCAGTGAGACTCATTGTGCACTGACCTGTTTTCTATCAATGGATGCTCAACGGAAGTCACGGAAGTCAATCTCTAGTACACGCACGGCTTAAAACAATGCTATATTAAATGTCACAACATTCTGTGTAATCTTATGTAACATTACGAAATGATAAAAAATTATCTGCCGATTCTACATAATGTAATGTAACATTACGGATTTTTCTTTAACAAATCTGCCGATTGAGACCCCCCTGCAAACACGCCTAGATCCGCCCTTGGAGCCATATTTATTAATGCTTTGATATCGGTCTGAAAATGTGAACTAAACCACTGAAGAGCTATGCCAGAAATCCCAAAATGTCTATGAAGGCGACATAAAAGAATACTGTGATCTATTGTATCAAAGGCAGCTGAAAGATCTAGTAAGGTGAGACCAGTCAATTTGCTATTATCCATATTGCATACAATGTCATTGTGTATTATAAGAAATCGCTTATATGCAGATTTTAGATCATTTGATAAGTGTTGTGAATAAATATGTTCATGGATTCGATTTGCAAAAACCTTTTCCAATACCTTCGACAGATAACTAAGATTAGAGATAAGACGGTCATTTTTAAGGTCAATTTGCACAGACTTTGTTTTTTAATAAGATGATTGACAACATCTTGCTTGAATTCGAGTGGAACAACACCATCCTACATTGGCATATTTATAATAGGATAAACCAGTTGAGCAATGTAACTCTTCAGTAGAAATGTTGGAAAAGGGTCAAGACCACACAATTTGTTAGGACTGTTTTGTATGATAGTGCGAACTTCACTTAAAGTTGCAGGTTTAAAACATTGCAGTGTATTATGAACAATCGGCTGTTCAGTAAACTTGTAATCAACGTCATTAATAACAAAACGTGATCGAATGTAAGCAATCTTATCCGTGAAGTGTTTTGAAAACATGCTGCATAAAGTATTCAATGAAGAAGTATCAGCCAATACTTTTGGTTTCTCCCGATGAAGCACACTATTGATGGGTTTCCACGTTTGGCAAGGGTTTTCAGATTTATTTTAATTAAATTTGTATAATAGTCTGATTTTGCTTTTGACATCATGTGGTTGCATACATGTAACTGCTTAGTATGGCGGGACCGATCAAGGGGTTAACGGCCACGTTGCCAAATTCTTTCAAGATATCGACGGCGACGTTTTGCTTGTACAATGTTTAGTGACATTCATGGTAACGGTGGATGAAGCTTTTTTGTTTGTTTGGGGGCATTTTATCAAGAAGCCTACTTAATGTAACGTAGTTCTGGTTTACTAGCTCACACAGTGTAATTTTGGGCTGAATCAAGAGATCGGAATTTGTGTACTAATGTCATGTATCGATCGAAAAGTAATAAATTGTTCTGCTGGTCTTGATTCGACTTTGAGATACAGATCAATAATTACAGTATGATGATCTGATAACCCATCAGCAAAAGATACCGCCTTGATGTTATTGCAGTTTGACCTAGTGATAGAGAAGTCGAGCCAATGCCCATGGATTTTAGTAGGGATGTAACATGCTGTTGTAAGTCAAATGTTTGAAGTGCATCCATGAATAACATAGTATTAAGGATAGGTAAATCAACGTGGATATTTAAATTACCTAGGATATATAATTCTTCATGTAATTGTACAGGCCTTACACGAGGACAACGGCTATTGGCTACGTACGAGAAGGCACAGTTGGATATAATAAAGTGTACATGCACAGGCCTTAAACGAGGACAATGGCTATTGGCTTTGTACGAGAAGGCACAGTTGGATATAATAAAGTGTACATGCACATGCCTTAAACGAGGACAATGGCTATTGGCTACGTACGAGAAGGCACAGTTGGATATAATAAAGTGTACATGCACAGGCCTTAAACGAGGACAACGGCTATTGGCTACGTACGAGAGGGCACAGTTGGATATAATAAAGTGTACATGCACAGGCCTTAAACGAGGACAACGGCTATTGGCTACGTACGAGAGGGCACAGTTGGATATAATAAAGTGTACATGCACAGGCCTTAAACGAGGACAACGGCTATTGGCTATGTACGAGAAGGCACAGTTGGATATAATAAAGTGTACATGCACACGCCTTACACGAGGTCAATGGCTATTGGCGTTGTACGAGAAGGCACAGTTGGATATAATAAAGTGTACATGCACAGGCCTTAAACAAGGACAATGGCTATTGGCTATGTACGAGAAGGCACAGTTGGATATAATAAAGTGTACATGCACAGGCCTTACACGATGACAATGGCTACTGGTTATGTACGAGAAGGCACAGTTGGACATAATAAGGTGTACATGCACAGGCCTTACACGAGGACAATGGTTATTGGCTATGTACGAGAAGGCACAGTTGGATATAATAAAGTGTACGTACACAGGCCTTACACGAGGACAATAGCTACTGGCTATGTACGAGAAGTCACAGTTGGATATAATAAAGTGTACATGCACAGGCCTTACACGAGGACAATGGCTACTAGCTATGTACGAGAAGTCACAGTTGGACATAATAAAGTGTACATGCACAGGCCTTACACGAGGACAATGGCTACTAGCTATGTACGAGAAGTCACAGTTGGACATAATAAAGTGTACATGCACAGGCCTTACACGAGGACAATGGTTGTTGGTTATGTGCGAGAAGGCACAGTTGGATATAATAAAGTGTACGTACACAGGCCTTACACGAAGACAATGGCTATTGGCTATGTACGAGAAGGCACAGTTGGATATACTGTAATAAAGGACAAGTAATTGTCGTCGTCACACAGACATAAACTGGAGAGATATTCTGTACTTGTTTCTGCAATAATATGCTGTACGTTTGTTTCCTATGAAAGACGATACCTTCCCAATACATTTATTGCAGTTCACAAGAACTACACAGACATAATATATCATTGTATTAATGCAGAACAAAGTAGAACACTACACCTTGCGTCCGCCGTCAGTAACTGTGTTATTGTATTCATGTCATAATCCGGTATTAGTACTCAGTGTAATTATATACCTATAAACCCAGGGTGACAGTTTCTATAGTTGTTATATAAAGGTTGCATTGCCCCGAGGGTGCGTGTGGGTTCGGAGGGTCTAGGTGCTACGCGCGTGTGAGTGCGTGCGTGCGAGCGTGTCTGTTTGTCTGTGTGTATATAATTGTTATAATAGTGTACCGTGTATGCATGCGTGGGTGGTGTGTTTTTTGTAAACAAATTACCTAGCTTTAGGCCATTCTTTTTAGTACACTTTATAGTCTTGTCTCATTTATTGCATGCCAAGTACGCCTACCTACAGCTCTGCCCGAATGTCGCATTTGATCACATGGTTCCTCTTCGGTGATCACACGGCTTGAGAACATATAAGCCTGGTTTGAGCGGGTCAAATACAAAACAAATGTAGCTGGCGAATACCGGCCCTGCATGGTGATTGAATATTTAATTCACCGACGTCCGACTGTACTAGTCAACGAATAATGACGCCGCGTGCTGAATGTTTCGCACACTGCACATAGAAACTCGAACGAAACGAAGCACTGAATGCACTCACCTGTTGCCCCGCGTTGGTCGATGTTTCGCCCGTACCTCTGCGTCGACGAGAAACGATCCGAGACACTCTCACCTAGAACTGTGTCGGACTCTTCTGTGGCTTACCAATAACGATATATACCCCGTGTTCAACTATCTTACTATTCTACGACAGACAGATCCATACGTCCGGCTGTTAGTGAGTACAATTCACGTCAACTGCCCGTAACCCCCGAGACATTCGACGCGAACAATTGTGGCGGCTGCAGTCGCGGTGTTTGCCGGTAACCCGTCAACGTTGAGCGAGGCGGTCGCGACAAAGGAAACCGAGCACTACGAGACGCACAACGGAAAGTAGGTTACAGCGGGGTGAGTGCGCAACGATGCATGTCTATTGTGGGGAATATATGTGCGTGTGAGCGCCTGTATCTATGTATGTAAAATTGGCTATGCAATAAATAACAGCGTGTTTGAGTTCAAATGCAAAGTTGGCATTCCGTAGGACAATTTGATGAGAGCTGGTCACACACACAAATGTCGTAATTTATTTACGTAGTTTTTTCAATTAATAGTTAACAGTTATATGCGTCACGCTATTTTAAGACCCCCTCCAAATGTTAATTCTGTCCTCAATAACAATGCGAATTAGTCAGTTATGAAAATTGCGCGATCGTTCTTTATTTTGCGAACAGGTCGAGGTGACTGAACGGCTTTGCTGCTAGTAGGCCTACTGTTGCCACCTCCACCAGGTCGCACCTGGCGTTGAACTCTCTCGGTCACCGCAATACTTCTCCAACGCCTGTGCCCCCACGGCAGTTCTTCTTACCATGCTTTTACAGCTCTCCTTGTGCGTCAACAGTCCCATAAAAGGCTACCACGACTATAGTCATTTAACCCTCACCGCCTTGCTGCGGTCACAGTTCCAGGTCATATATTTATCTATTAAGCGACAGATATATGCACCGAAAAGTCCTTGGCATAATTATTATATTTTTATTATTTGTGTACGTGTTTTGCATATTTTTTGAAATTCTGGATTATTATAGGTGTAGTAGATTTCCTTATTTAATTTGTAATAGACGCACAATAGTACAATATTATCAATGTATGTTTGGTATTAGTAGAAATGTGTATATTATTTGTGGACAGGTTACATATTATCATAGTAACATAGATAGATAGACAATGTTGGTGTTCGCATAGTCTAAAATTAACAGTTTAGTTTCGCATGCTAAAATGCCACCGTGATATATCTAACACGTGTACTATACAGGCTGGTGGAAGTCGGATCGAATTTCTTCAAATAAACATATAATATTTCAGATAATTTTCGCGGTGCCGAAGGGAGTAGTATTAGAGATTTACCATTCGTCGTTTTAACGGAGTCTCAATCCATTTCTTTTTACGTCACCATTTCAAACCAAACATAACTAGTTCTCTCCAAACGGAACTAGTTGCCCCAAGTGTAACTCTTTTCCTCCAGCGGGAGGGGGTTCTTACGCACCCATCGCACCACATTTTTGGGGCCAGTAACCCCAACCTATCCAGTTAATAACTCCTTAGTTGACGGAGTTAATCTTGCTAGGATTATCAAATGACATCCGCCATTCCATATCGACTGTTCTATCATTATAGAGGTCATTTGTATTGTCATAACAGTTTGATTCTCGCCCTGTCAGTTTAACAGTACATGTTTGGGAATTACATTGTATTTTGTCTGCAGTAATTGCATGGAAAGTTCGAAGACGGTATGTAACACCGACATACCCGTTTGGCAGAGAAGCCTACAATTTGCGAGGATAACTGTGTCCAATGCACAATTAATACGTTAGTTGGAAAGTAGACGAATGAGCTGAATGAAGAGATTAAGATGCTGTTGATTTTATACTGGCCATGTTTAGAAGTCGTTCGGGATTTCAGGCCCGATTGAAGAAGGTGAATGCTAATTAAAGGGTGGTTTCACCTATCCATCATTACGCTCTATTAGGTCCTTAGCCAGAGACTCGATGTCCCGTAACTGGAACGGTTTTTTTTTTAAATCGCAGCGAGTCTTTTTGGTCTATAGATAATGGGATTTTAATTTTAAGATATCATTTTTTGTATTGGACCATAATGTTGTTTTATGTTCCCAATAACATAGTAAAAAGAATGTTTGCGTTGTCATAAAACATACGTTGCGGTAAATGTGAAAGTGAATGCAGGAATGTAGTTTGAAGTTTGAGTATTTTGGCAGCCTCGGGGGGAAGGTGCAGTTTGGGTTTTCGGCGAACCTCAACCCTCTGAATATTCACCACATTCCGACGCCAATAACAAATGCAAGTGTAACGGGGTTTTTCACGAGTATAACAGGTAAATAAAAAATTAGAACGGGCCAACTGAAAAATGTCACAGTCCTTACTTAAGGCCTACGCCCTCGCATATAAGAAACTTTCACCAAAGCTAAGGGTAGTTCTTGATGATGTTGTCGAGATGACAAGCGTATTTACTTCCCACTTCCCCAATACCAGGTTCTTCTTCTTCTGTTCTTATGCACAGTTCGACGCGGACCAAGACTCTTAAAGGGGCACTGTTCGTAACGGGTGAAGTGATATCAAGAGTGGGGTCGCTGAGAGGATATTGCCGAATTGTTTCGCTTCCATCACTACCGTCAGATGATGTAATGACTTCGCAATCTAGCTGTCACATTCCATTAGCATTGAGACCGTCATCAAGTCAATGTTAGCTTACACCAAGGAGCGTCAAACCGTTCCTCTACATTGGTGCCGTTTTGGTGAAATGATTACCACTAACTTGTCTCAGGTAGGAGAAGTCTCCTGAAAAGCCACGCACAGTGGAACATCACTATTAAAGTCTACATTGGGACTGCACAACGTGACCCGAATAGCGAGGTGACCGGATCAGCGGAATTTATATCCTATACTTTACCGAGTACCATGGATACCGAGTGTCCTGTGGCCAGACATTGATCTCCTCCAGGTCTGTGTGTTCTTTCAACCTCTGGCCGAGTACTATTTTTGTTTCGCCGATGTAAGTGGGGCTGCTGTTGTTATGTTAGGTAATGTGAATGATAGTTCCACACTGGTGTTCTTTGGGGGTTTTATCCTTCAGGTGCACTACCACTGAATGGAGGGTGTTGTTGGGTTTATGGTACAAGTGCACAAGTGTGACTTGTAAAATCGTCCGAGTTGTTCTGATAGCCCTGCTACGTATAGTAGTTCCAACACGGGCCAGTTTGAGTTCACTGTTTTTGGACTGTTGTTGTTAGTAGGTGGTCTGTTCTCACTAGACGGCGGGACTTCAAGCGTCTACTCCGGGTAGTCATTGTGGACATGTGCAAGTTCTGCTTTTCAGTCTTCAGCTGTGGTGACGTATTGCATAAACTGATTAACTAATTTGCTAACAGAATAATATATGAAACACAGGGACCATTCCTCACTATTATCAAAACCAGCAAACATAAGAATGAATAAACGGAAGGAACACTCACATGGATGTAGTATTGCATTTTACTTCAAATACAACCGTAATCACTTACAATACAAATACACTGTAAGTGGAAATATTAAATAAAATGTCTTAGTGTTTTGTCATGCTGTTTAGTTGTCCTTTTAAATAACACTAAAATGTTACAAGTAAAACGTAGAAAGTATGTTGACAGGATTCACCAAGAAAAAAGTTACTTTAAACTGTTGAAATATTCAGAGAAAATACAACGCAAACTTTAAGAAGTTGATCTTGGGAGCATTAGTAAAATTATAGAAAAAAACACAATAACATAGAATTGTAAGGATAACAATCCAATCCATTGTTGCACCATTTACAAATGCCAAAAAAGTGTGATCCAGCCACATGATGTAACGGTACCCCAAACTGGGTGTAGATAAAATAAGAATATCGTAAAATGTTCCCCATCACCAACATTCGTAATAGCCTTTCGCAAATACTGAGTGAACATTTGAGAAACACCACCAACAATTTTCATTCATGCAGTGAAAACCGTAAACACCTAACATCCAACATTTAAAATCACACACATTACGGTAAATGTTATATAGGTAAATGCATACAATCTGCAAATATAAATTAACTAATATATTTTGGCATTTTAACTAAAATATATTTGTATTTAAATATTTAGCTTAGAACATCAATATACATATATATATATACAGGCCTATACAGTTACTTAGAATACTTAAGCTGAATAGCTGTTTTAATAAATCTCAAAAGCTCGTCTTTTGCTATGAATCACTATTGATTTTAAGGCACCAAGACATATTTTCTTGACCATTATGGTAGACGTGTAATGGATGGATGGGTGGATGGGTGGATGGATGTATGGATGGATGGGTGGATGGATGGATGGATGGATGGATGGATGGATGGATGGATAGGTGGACGGATGGATGATTGGACGGATGGATGGGTGGATGGATGGTTGGATGAATGGATAGATGGATGGAAGGTTCATTGGATGGATGGATAGTTGGATGGTTGGATGGATGGATGGATGGATGGTTGGATGGTGGATGGAACAATGGATGGGTAGATATAATTTGTACACACGACTATAATACATAATTATCAGACAGGTGTTTGTTTGATTGTGGCAACATTGCTAAAGGCTATGTTGTCCTCCCCCGTGCAAGAGCCGTTGTCCATGACGTGGCTGGCTGGAGTCTCCGTGACGGCAGAGTCTGCAGTGTGATTGTTCGACATGATAATGGTCTCTGTGATGGCGATTGAGCTGCAGCTGGTGTGTAGAAACCCAGGAGTATAGTTCTTCCACGCCAGGAACCCGAAGAAGGCGACAAGTAGCTGACAGGACATGCACAACGACATCATGTACCTAGAGGACATAACAGATATCATACCTGTAAACCACACCACACCTGCATCACACCACTTACTGGCTATGTTATTGGTCTTCATCCAGTGAACGTTGTGTGACACAGAGATTGACCATCGATGCATTGACAACAAAGGACAACACGTACAGACGTACACAGAGACACGCACGCAGTCTACCGCACATAGAAACACGCGCACGCGTACGTACACATACATACACAGTCACACACACACTCGAGAAACACACACACCCACACACACAAACACTCGAACTCGAACACACACACACACACACACACACACACACACACACACACACACACACACACACACACACACACACACACACACACACACACACACACACACACACACACACACACACAAAATATGTCCACAAAACAAACATAGTATACACATTTCTACCAATACCAAACATACATAGGTAATATTGTACTATTGTCCATGTTCAATTACAAATTAAATAAGGAAATCTACTATACCTATAATAATCCAGAATTTTCAAAAAATATGCAAATCTCGTACACAAATAATAAAAATATAATAATTATTCCAAAGACTTTCGGTGCATATATAAGTCGCTTACACACACGCACGCACGCACGCACGCACGCACACACACACACAGACGTACATCCATTCCAACGTGTTGATGTCCATCATGTATTTCATTCTGTATGGCTTATACGATCTGTTGCAATTCAATTATATTTGTTTTTGTAATTGTGAGACTGTGCACGAAGAGAGTAAACAAAGAATGCTCAGGTACTTTACCAGGCCATGGAGGCATTGGCATGGTAGAGACAGGCTCCCTCTTCCCTATCTTCTCCGCATCCTTTCTTCTCCCAAAGCAAACAGCTGTGGTCTATGACAGCACCAAATATCAGCGGCCCGGGGATGGATCCTAACATACGACAACAATCATAAGTAGGTAGAATGCGTTATTGGCATTGCAATGTATGATCGTATGCATTGATGATCATCGCTGTAATGCATGATCATCTAAGTCGAGCTAGAGTGTGTGTGTTTGTGTGTGTGTGTGCGTGCGTGCGCGTGTTTACGTGCGTGCGTGCGTGCGTGCGTGCGTGCGTATGAAAGAGAGACATAGTGTGTTTGTATGTATATATGTATGTATGCACACACACACACATACATGCATGCATGCATGCATGCATGCATGTATGTATGTATGTACGTACGTACGTACGTACGTATGAATGTATGCATGCATGCATGTATGTATGTATGTATGTATGCACGCACGCACGCACGTACGAACGTAAAAACGTAAAAAGTAATTTAAGCGTAGATCAAACGAATCTAAACAATCGCAGGAACCACGCGCTCGTGACAAATAATTCGGGAAAACGGTCCCTGCGTCATGGATTTGGCAACATGGTGTAGACGTTAACACAATAGTGCTTATATCGACCTTCGTGCCAATAGCATAACACTAATATTTGACAATTCTACACTAACATAACTAAGACCTATCTAAGGTGTTCATGTAACGATGCTGTGTTTATGTGCTAACATTTGATAAATATTACTATCACGATTCTCAATTACCAAGCTTCCCGTCAAGTGACGGGCATTTTTGCTAGTAGTAATAATAAAAGTTGAGAAACTCACCCAAGACTCTACCCATCAACATGTCAAGACCAAGGGCAAGGGAACGTTGCGATTCTGTCACGACCCTGGATAATGATGCAACAACGTTACTTCATTTGCATGTACTCAGCTGCATGTTTTGCAACCGCCCAAATGTGTGTAACGAATCACATTTAATGAGTGTATTATTTATTTATGAATATCAACTGTAATCGAGTGTGTGTGCGTGTGTGTGTGTGTGTGTGTGTGTGTGTGTGCGTGTGTGTGTGCGTGTGTGTGTGCGTGCGTGCGTGTGTGTGTGCGTTTCGAAAAACCTCTAATAACTACATTATAACAAACGTTATGTACGAAAACTTCCGGTAACCGTCCTCAGCGTCTGTGGCTGTGTAGCGTGACCCCGAGGGCGGGATGGACAATTGCGCGAGTGGTACCATAGTACCCTACCTGAGTACGATGCACAGGTGAAACATGCCTGCGACGTAGATGAGGAACATTGCGAGGAAGAAGAGAAAGCAGAAAAGCGCCATCAGGTGACAATCTGAGGCAGCACACATGCCGGCCGTCGCCGTCAACTCGCCCCGGTCACTCCCTTCCAGGCAGCTGCAGTTCGCGAACGTCTACAGGGAAAATATTAAAGTGGCACTCTGAATAAAACTAAATTTTTTAGCTGTTTTAAGAAAGTGAAACCTGAACACTCTTTACTTATTTGAACAGACTTGCTACCATTTATATCACTTCGGCATTTGATACATTATTCGATAAATTATGCTTTTACAAAATATTACATGTCGCCAGGTCCAGCGAACGGAATAATAAACGTATTGCGAGCTGGTATAAGGTCATGTCCTTTGCGCCGTTTTATCTTAAAATGACACATTGTGCGAGTTCATGATATACACTATACAGTATATGCAGGGTATGTGGATTCGCTGGACAATGCATACTACCCGCCAAATTGTAGCACGAAACAGTGTTCGTAATTTGAAAATTGCGCCCGTTAAATGTTCAAATTGCAAGCACTCCATTCAAATTGTAAACAACATCTATTACTTTTAATCGGCATTTATCGCAGAAGATCGCGTCCCTATCTATAACTCCCTTTCACGTTCTTTGTTCCCACATAAACACAATGAGTCTGTCTAAGTATAAGGCCTAACTAATTCAGCAACATTCCTGGTAACGCCTATTGTATTGAACATTAACCTCTGATAGTTTTCGGATACGACGCAGCAAAGACGTTTCGTTTAAAAGGAGGCGGTCTGTTTCTAGTTTTTCATTTATTACTATAACGTTCTTAAGGCTATACTAACTATGTTGAAGGTATACTGCCTGCCAACTTTTATTAAGTAATTTGAAGGTACGACCCCGGAGCATGTTCAAATGGTAAACAAAACATTCAGTTTCAAAACAAGCTTTATTGGCAATACGGCCGAGTCGGGCTGAGTTAACCGCAATACCCTTTGATGTTCAACGATGTGCGATTTTCCTATGTTTTACACAGCAGGATTCCTGTTACAAATTTCTACGCCCGCTAATTCCGGTAGATGAACTGACTGGCTCCCTTTATAGTACTCAACAAAGTCAATATAAACTTTGATTAAGTCAATATAAACCAAACATACGGCTAGGGAATCATCGGTTATATACATTTCGTGTTAAAAACTGGTATCCCAATAAAGTACCTTATCAGCAGTGATGAGACATCCAGCATGACAGGGAGAGAAGTACGTGAGTCGGTCGATTCCACACACTGGATCGTAACTTAAGTTATCACATCCGCAGTCGGCGTTACACGACTCTGTCATGGGCTGGGTTAATGACACCGTCGATCTGTACAAACACACACCGAACTGTTAGCTATCTCTTCAACCGAATGTAATACTTCTACATTGAAAGAACAGCGACAA
This sequence comes from Escarpia spicata, assembly GCA_963995525.1. Lineage (NCBI taxonomy): Eukaryota > Metazoa > Annelida > Polychaeta > Sabellida > Siboglinidae > Escarpia > Escarpia spicata. Next base: position 55,472,139 of record OZ023209.1, read on the forward strand.
TACGCCCAATTGAGCTGATCACAGGAACGTAATAGTTAACGTAAATGTAACTGAAATCGTGATACATTATTTATGCATCTCAAATCTCAAGTAGTTATGAAAATATATGAAAAGGAATGGCTTTACCTGTTTCCATGAAGAACATTGACACCCACGAAGCTTTGCTGCCGACACTGTATGATGAACGTGACAGCAAGAAAAGTGACGACACACGATATAATCAGGTGGTAGCGCAGAAGTTGACTGCATGTCATGCGCAGTCGTTTGATGATGTAACTTCCGAAGAAACTTCCTCCAGCACCGCCAGGAACAGCCAATAAGCCTAGTGACAGGAATTAGTGGCATTATGTTTTTAATCTCAAGAACAACTATGGAGAAAGCAGCAATAGTCAATCATAAGTGCAGTAATTTGTCGTAGGACAATACGGGGTCTATGAATTTCAAAAATATGTTGATTTGTTTTAAACATTCACATTCGTACATCATTAATTATTATTTGGAAGTATGTTATCCAATAGTTTGTTGAGTTAATTTGGAACTTACATAATGTGTTATATCATCGCTGTATTATCTAATTAAGCCCCCACCTAACGAATAGTTCACCATATCGTCACCCTCTTTGACATCTTTGGTTAATTATATCTAAGCGTCAGCTTTTGAGTATAAAACACAAATAAATCATTGATGATTGTAGATAAGTAATTGCTGGCACTTAGTAACTGAGCCTTCTCTATATGTCATGTGAAGACGCTGTACCCACCAAAGATGATGCCGGCCGATGCGGCTGATATGCTGAACTGATTCTGCATGTATTTGGGTCCGAATGCAGCAAAGCCAGCAACAATTGCTGCATCTCCTACGCCTGCCAGAGTCATACAGAGGAACGTGGGGTTGAGGAATAATAATCTGTCAAAACAAGAAGTCACTGTTGAAATTATATATACACATATTCTCCCTCCCTGTTCGCCGGCATACCATTCATACTTTGCCGAGACCAACGCCCACCTCGCTCCTAAGTAATATTGTTAACACACCAGCCGATTTTTTCATTGGGAGACTGCAGATTTTGTTATCGGGGTTAAATTGGTCAGGCCATCAGCCCGCAGCACACTAGCTGATATTTTATTGTGACTACCACTCCTCAAAATATCAAAGAACTTTTAATCGAGTTGATCAGCATCTATGAACAACTTTAATAATTAAGTTACAATAGCCGATTATTATAAACACTATTCTCTGTGTATAGTGTAATTGTCAGTGTTATGCGGTAACCGCGCGAGCCGCGACAATTTGATCTATATTCTACAGAATAGGGGCATGTTTGGTTAGAGCTCAATAGAATGGTTATTGCTGCATATTCATCAGTGACTGTGTGAGTAGATTATGGGATTTGAATGTTATTGTTAACTGAGACTGCAAGCACAGAATATGCGGTGGCTTACTGTATTTGTTTATGAGACACCGACATTGACCATTGATGGGATTTGCAGACGTTGCTACTTATGTAATTGTTTTTGATATTATAAATTATGTAAGTACCATAAGCAGATCCAAGGTATTATGTAAGTACCATAAGCAGATCCAAGGAGGCCTGGGGCATGTACCTCACCTAAACCTTTGGAATTTCGCCACGCTACGCCCGCGTTAAGTCTGGCGTCCCTCCCTAAACCTTTGGGGTGATTCCCGTTTTGGTGAGTCGGTGTTTTGGAATGCAGTTGAAGCAGTGGCGTAATGAACCGGGGCAGGGGCTGCACTGGCACCCCCGGACGCCAGGTCTGGGGGCGCCGAATCGATTGTCAACTTATATCCACCAAATGAATAACAGTCATTCATGGACAACTTGTGGTGATATTGTTTGGAGAAACTGAAACTGTAGGTTTTATCTCTTTTTCGCAAGTTCAACTCTGCGATTGGAGAAATGAAAGCAGACGTGGCCCGGCCACCATAGTCAGACGGGAGTTCGAATCCCGGTGGAGATCCTGGGCTGCTAGAGAGGAGACTGTCATCGCTATTAATGACCGTTACTGTTACTTTGTGGGGCTATTTGAGAGGTTGTCTGAGAATATGATTTAATCACCAGAAACCGAAGGGACGCGGGCAGTTGCTCCACGGCGTCGTAGAGTGCCGACAAAGTTTTGTAGAGAAGGGCAACGAGTATGGACTGCATGGGGAATACATAGTTCACAAAAAGATATGACGATCGAAAATAATGTCTGGAAAACTAAAATGAGACGATCTTTTGACTGAACAGGAACTGAATTTCAAAGACACTCGGAAAAGATCTCATGGAAGTTGATGTCAAGGTTCCACTCTGTCAAATGGGTGCAATTGGAGGTTTTTGGAGAGCCTGATGTTTGGCATTTTAGCGAGCGTCAATTAAAAAAGGGGGAGTGCAATTGGAGGATTCAATGCCAAAGACACACGGAAAATATATCTCATGGACGTTGAAAACAAGGTTCTACTCTGTCAAGGGGGTGCATTTGGAGGTTTTTTGAGATCCTGAAGTTTGTTATTTTGGCGAGCGTCAAGGGGGTGCAATTGGAGGTTTTTGAACAGACACTGGATAGGAAGACGGCCAAAGCAACGAGAGCACAGTGGCATACGCACTTGAGAACGCGCGGAATGTCCCGGATGTGCGGCCAGCCGATCTTGGCGTCCTCCAGATCGACGTCGCCATTCATGGCACTGCTGTGAACCTCCAGCACTCGGGTCTTGCGCACCTCCTCCGCACCTACGTAACATACAAGTTCGTGTGACCCCAGCAGGTAAAGGCACCAAACACACCAGGAATGATACTTCCCAGTGTGTCCATTCTGTAAACAAAATTAGAATGTTAATTTATAAAGGCGTTGGTGAATACTAGTGTCTATTTTGCGCAGGCCGGAGATTATACGTCTCCTTTGTTTATAACGTAACTAAACAGACAACAACTTCACTTAAGTTTACCAGTCGGTCTGCTCGCCAGCCACGTCCGTCCGTCCGTCCGTCCACTCACCCACACAACTAGCCAGCCATCCATTCCGATAACATAGTATGAGACCAGTGACTATATATTCACACTTACCCGGCATCTCAGCGGGATAGGAGAGAATTGGAAGCACGACAGCAATGGCCATGAGACCCGTGACGATGTAGAGGATCCACCAGGCGCCCACCCAGCGAGGATCGTCCACGGAAACATCACTGGCGAACAAAGCAACAGAGGCGTGAGTTTCTCGCTCTTATCTCAGTGAAACCAGTGCTTTTCTAGTCCGGACTACAGTTGTTGGTCAAATGTAAAAAAGAAAGTTAATGGTAAAATGGTACATGTAGAATTTGATAGGATAAAGATCAGTGGTAAATGTCGAGATACACCGACGCGTTGTCGATATGTCGGTACTACCATTGGTAAAACACGTCAGACGGGCAGATTTGAACATCTGCAGATCGCATCACGTATGTGGCTGGAATTTAGCCAGGCAGTGGCGTAGTAGCACATTTAATCGGGAACAATTAATCAGACTGTGTCCGATTAATTGAGCCACTACGCCACGATCGAGTACAACTGCAGCGGGGTGCATGTCGCAGATGTAATATTTGATAATTATTTCACGGTCGTAATGATTGGATTTAACGAATTCAAACGTCCGCTGTAAGCTTCCAAAGTGGCTGCCGGATTAGTCCAAATTATCGGGCGCGCCATCGGCATTGTCCAATTATTTGTGCTACTCCGCCACCACCTGTGGCGCTATCAAAAGGGACCTACCCGGTACTTACGTGTGGTCACCTCCGAGGTTGACGTCCGTGTGTACATTCAGGATGTAGCCGCCGCCAATGTAGGCGACCGCTGGTCCGATAGTGCTGAACGCGTAGAAGATTCCTACAGGCCAAAACACACTCTCTTATTCAAGATGACGCCTTCTTCTGCGTGGACAGCAATTGCAGTGCCGTTGTTGGTTGTTGCTGGCGCAAAGACAAGGGTGTGTAACGTTGACGTCAGTTATGATTCTGACATCGAAGACAAAGGCGATGAAAAAGGCAATAATCTTCATAAGGTAATTAATAATGGTGTGTGTGGTGTGTGTGGTGTGTGTGGTGTGTGTGGTGTGTGTGGTGTGTGTGGTGTGTGTGGTGTGTGTGGTGTGTGTGGTGTGTGTGGTGTGTGTGGTGTGTGTGGTGTGTGTGGTGTGTGTGCGTGTGTGTGCGTGTGTGTGCGTGTGTGTGCATGTGTACGTATGTGTGTATGTGGTGTGTTTTTATGCGCGTATGTATGTGCGTGCGTGATCACGTCAGGATTCAATGACGTCATCGGTATCTGTGTTAGTGGCATTTTTAAACGCGACGTGCTTGTGAAGTGGAGAAGTCTTCAGCATCTGTGATGTCATATTACGTCATCACCATCCGTCAGCAACGTTATTAAGAGCGATTTGTGCGTGAGGCGGAGACAAAGACGCGGTTCTCACCGGTGTAGAGGGCGGCCGTGTGCCTGGGCAGACAGTCGTCGTAGTAGGTGAGAGAGAGGATGTAGAGCGGCACCGAGCCCATGCCCATCAGGGAGATGGCGACGACGAACAGATACAAGTAGTTCCACAGGCTCGAATGCGTCACCGCGCTCGAGCAGCGTAACGACGTCGCGTTGTCTCCCGAGATCTCGCACAGCGACGTCATACTCCCCATGCCCCTGCAGCACACCAACGATTAGGTTAGGGAATGGCATGGTGCTTATTTCGGTGGCGAATCTTTGTTTCTAAGATATGAAATTACATTACATTTTTGTTGTTCGTTTGGCAATAAATGTAAATATAAAGATGGGATAGTGTTTGTGGTGGAATCTAACTATACTCGAGTTGGCATATGCATGTCGTTATGCTAACGTTTTACTCCTTGACCACCTGAATCACGGGCGACAGGAACTAATCTACGACCACTCGGAAGAAAGCTAGAAGGTTGTTACCTATTTTTCGAAATTTCCGTTTGGTCAAGGGTTTTGTAACGGTTGCCATACGTAACTCGTCGCATTAGGAAATACGTCATATAGCATGGTCGTTTTAGGGATGTACTGAAACAAAATTGTTGGTATCAAATATGGTATCAAAAGAAGCGCAGTGTTATGCTCTACAAGATGTTGAAAACTCGTTGATCTTCTCTGGGGAAAACTTTTTACAGAACGATTAATCCAGCATTGTAACAGTCTTATGTTAGGGGGTATGACATTATTAGTGTGTGTATGCATTATATCAGTACAGTAAATTTACATAATAATCATAATGTTTATTTGTGAATTAATAAAGGAAAATGAGTGTGATTTTCTAAATATTGTTTTATTCACCCAAAACACTACTATAATTAAATCAAAATATGAGGGACACACATGGAATGCTCACATAGTGATATCTAAGAAATAAATGTAAAATAGTAGGGCCATGACCAAGCAACATTGCACAAAAATAACAGGGAACAAACTGGAATGGCATACATTCTACGGAATATGTACTATCTAGGAAATTATATATATACATCTAAAATAGTCTCTAAAATATGTTCGCGTCCTCAGGCATTTCGTCCTCTTCCGGTTGCACTGGAACAGCATTCTGACATCTTCACCTCGACAGTCACGACAAGCAGTTACACAACTGAGCCCACTTTTTCGACAGGAACAAAGATTGGTGCTGCAGGGATTTCGTGACGATGCCTTACATTTGTAGCGCACATACTTCAGAAGATCATCGGGGACAGGTTCTATGTCAGTCATGACAGGCGCCAAGCTACCATTCTCCACCTTCCACCCCCATTCGCACGGTTCCATTTGAGACACATTCAGACTCTTCCAAATCATAACCTGCACATGCACTCTGAGGCTATGTGGGAATGCAGCTCGTTCCGTCGGGGGAAGTCGCTCTGGTCGCATCGTGGAAGAGGTTGTTGCTGCAAGCCCCCTGTAGCGAGCATGTCATAATTTGGTCAATGAGTCGTCTGGCTTTCCGCCATACATATTGATGAAGATCCATGTACTGGCTTCTCCGACAGCATCCGGGGTCGCATCCTCCTGCGCAACTATTGCACACCATTGTTTAACTTTTTGCGATTTCTGGACAAGTTTGAGGATCCTGCATTTTCCAGATGTTGTATCGCAACGACCTGGTCTCTTGTGTGCTTTCTTGGATTCTGATCGTAAGTGGACATCAGCCATGTCTGTGTTACAGTGAAAGGGCAGAAAAAGGACGCCAGTGTCATCAGCTATCACTGTGGCATGCTAGGTCAAGGGCTGCAGAAACGATCTGGGTATCAGCATCGCTCTCACTTTGAATCACTTCATAACCGTCCAACCTGAGATAGTGGCTCAGTAGGTTGATGAACTGGGTCTTATTCTTTTCGTTCACGAGAAAGAGCTGCTGATTTCTGTGAGCGTGCATTTCTTCGCTGATCTGACCGTCTGCTGAAACTTTTCCAGCCCTTCTCTGGTGCTCGTGGTCTTTCACTGAGGGTCCACTTGCATACCCGTCGTAAACGATGCTACATATTCCATACTTGTAACGGACATACGAAAAGTATTGCATGATCACTTCTTTGTACGTCTTTCCAGCCAGCCATCGCACACGATGAAACAAGGCCCCTCCATCTTTTAGTAAGCTCTTACTAAAAGTTGTGTGCTGTATCTTTGCATCGTTTTAGAAGGACCAGCAGTCTTGAAAACAGAATAAGTGGATCAACATGCACCGTCTGCTGATCGATGTTGATTCCTTTTATAAAATGAATCAAAGTGCGGACTGTCTCTCTATCGATACTTCGTGAACATTGACGTTATCAAGCTTTTTGTGGAGCGACAAACTTCTTCGTCGACCTCGTCACAAATGACGCCGTCACCATCGGTAGCAATTATTCCTGATGATAGCGCTCTCAACGAGTGCCCCTGAACATCAAAGGGATCATGCTGAGTAAGCCAGTTGAACGTCATGTTCAAATCCTCCCCAGCTCCACGTGCTGCTCACTGGTTCTGTGGACAAGTCCTGTGACGTCGGTCATGGCCTTGTGCACCTCGGCACACTTATGCATACTGCGCACCGATAACAATCTCACCGTCTCTGCGATCCCTCGTCCTCTAGTTAACCCTCTTCGGCTCTTTATAGATCGCATCATTACTTGCTCAATTGTGAGATCTGTCCACAAGCCGGCCCAGTAATGATCTCTACGACGCACTATGTGATACCCATGCTCTGAAAATTGTGCATTCAACCAGGGGTGGCTAGAAGGCAGCTTTAACATCCACTGGATATACATGCGAGCACTTGTGGGGTAGTTGAAGTGGCCGGTGGCAGAAAATAAGTTCAGCATACGACTAACTGCAATTATATGCATATTCCAGCTGCCTATCTAGTCTGCACGAATGAACTCCATGTATATCAGCCACAATTTTGCCGTTCTTGAACATTTCTTTTGCTCACACTTGATGGCTTCCGTGATGTCTTTCAGCTTCAGGAGAGCAGGTGACTCGCCAGTACTCTCAACACCGATTTCGTGATTTCTAAGCTGTTTGTAGGACCAACGGAGCTGTTCTACTTCAGTCTCTTCGTGGACTCGTGTAAATCGCAGTTAAGTTCATCCAGTGATATCAAACTCCTCGTGACATTCCGAGTCAACATCACTGGAAACTTCCTCACTTTCGTTCTCTAAAGTGAATTGGCCGGTATCTTCGTCACCAATTTCAACGGTTGTCCTGTGATGCACCACGACAGGATCACCGTCGCCGCCCTGACCTTATTTCCTCGGAAGCACCGCTTCCATTAGTCTGGCCATGAGTGCTGCTTCAATTAGAAAGTGTCTTCTGGGAGCTCTTGAAACAGCCTTCCCCGACATCGTGTGTGTCACAGCATTCACATCGTAAACAGTGTCAAGCAAGTCCGACAAGCCTGAACCTTCCATTAAGCTGCCGATGTTGCCGAGAAAGCTCATCATGGTATGAAAGCCTTCTAACATGCAGACTATGTTCGGTGACTTGGCATTGATATTTTGACTGTTTTTCCTTGTGGCCCGCAGTCTCTAGTAGGACCCCAGGATCCACAAATTAATAGCATCTTATAAAGGTGAATAAGTAGCATCATTTAATATCCCAGTGGGAATCTTAGACTGTCAATTAAAGGAAACGAAAGTTTGAAAAAATATGCACAGTAAAACACACGTAAGTTCAGAACATAATACATTTGATATAATATATCCGCTAAACAGGCTTAAAGAACTTTGACATGACAGGATTAAAGAACTTTGACAGTGCATCTAGACACAGATCATGTAGGCTTATATCGTGTCTGTGGTTTCCGACATGGGAAGTCATTGAAATGTGACTGAAAAGGGGTCCTTCACTGAAACGACTATAACTTTTTTCTCCAAGGGGGATTGAAGAGGAGTTTTCACTGTTAAAGAGCAAAAAAATGCGCTTTGATTTATATCATATATATAGGTAACAATGTTTTCCCGGTAGCCCGTTATTTGGACATAGAATGGCCATACTAATTACAAACGTCATTTACGAAAACTCCGTCTGGTTGGATCACTCATCTTTATACATATATAATGTGTATGTATGTGTGTGTGTGTGTGTGTGTGTGTGTGTGTGTGTGTGTGTGTGTGTGTGTGTGTGTGTATGTGTGTGTGTGCGTGTATGTATGTGTGTGTGTGTGTGCACGCACGCACGCACACACGTATGTATATAGATCAGTGGGTTGAGTGGGTTGAATATAACGCTATCCCCAAGAAGGAAGTGTTTGCTTGTGGTGGTAACGAAAGCGGAATATATCAACTTGTGTTAGAATAAAGTACGTGTTACGTACGTGGCGTCATAAGGGCCGGTCGTGAAGTGAGGTAGAGCGAAGAGCAAGGAGCCGAGCCCGACTAACATCATGCCGGCGGCGATCCAGCGGGGCTTGTGGGCCCGACCGCCGTAGTATCCGACCAACAACAGCATCGGCAGGCCGCTGATGTCGTAGAAGGCTGGCACAAGACCCGCCTCCGTGCTCCGCCAACCGAATCTGAAAAGACAACATCCGATGGTCGGTGTTGTTGTCGAGACATGGGTCTACATAGGGAGTAGACAGACCACATCGCATGGTTGGTGTCATCGGCGAGTCACGGGTAGAATGGAAAAACACTCCACGGTTAGCGTTGTTGTCAAATCCTATACCGGTTGGGGGTGAATCATAAATATAAGTAGCACACCTTTGTTCACCCCCTTTCCATCAATTCTGTATTGTATATTTTATTTTTACATGTTGAAAATTGTGTTGTAATGTTACAATTTGTGCTGTTGGTTGTTGGAAATAAATTACTAATTGATTGATTGGTGGACGGACGGACGGACGGACGGACTGACTGACTGACTGACTGACTGACTGACTGACTGACTGACTGACTGACTGACTGAAGTCAAGGTTGAGCGGAAAGATAACATCACACGGTCGATGTTGTTGTGGAGACAAGTGTTGAATGGAAAGAGAACATCTCACGGAGAGTGTTGTTGTCTAGTCAAGAGTATAATAAAAGCATCCTACGGCCAGGTTAGTTGTCGGGTCATTGTACAGCTTTTACAAGTTTGTTAGGTCAGTTTCTTGCTGGTCGCACGGTTGTGTCTGCGGTTAACTTTAAATGTAGTTGCATTCACAGTGACGGGAATAGGCACATCGTAGAAAAACAGTGTGACAAATGTTAGCAAGGGAGATACGCGTGCTTACTTGCCGCTTGTTAGATTATAAACTATAAATACACATTGCAATGCTAACCCTGCGTCACGTTCACCCTAATGCCTTTTTGTTGATGGTGTCAAATATGATTTGGAATGTGTATGGGTGTCAGCAAGAGGTGTTTTTGTGATGTGGGTCAAACGAACAATGGAAGCAATCTGCCCTGGGACAACTGTCATACTGCGGCATAGTTCGTCGTTCGTGTAGTGTTTGAATCACAGAATGCAGGCAGTGATTAATGTAAAAAAAGTCCAACTATTCCGATGGTCTCGTGATTATTTCCAAGTACCAAATTTTTGTAGGAGAAAACACAGACGTTGATTTCGTCTGAGTGGTATGCCTACGAGTAAATGATTTATGTTTGTCAAGTTCGCATAGACCATAGTTCACAGACAGCAGATCGTTAATAATAATAACAATAAACATGCGGTAGCTCAAACTAATGCCAACTGGCAGACAGGTCCGAGAGTGCGTTGCTATATCTTCCGTGCATTGATAGTCGGGAGCATGCGGGGCCGTAACATGATTAAGTTTTGTATGTTGTATTCGAATGTACGCATAAACCGTTTCCTTGTGAATATTCTCGTGTGTCATAGGCAATACGCGACACAGGACAACTAACCGGCCGCGTTCGCATCAGCTACCCGTGTCACCGATAAGCTGCGTTCATACACTTTAAACCGTTTTAACTAATCCTGTCAGAAAACATACGTGCGAACGCGATTTAATGCTAAAAAGTTTTAGCTAAAACGGTTTAACTAATCCGCTTCAGTAGGTGATTTAGTTAAGCCGTTTTAGCTAAAACGGTTCAGTGTGCAAGTGTGAATGCAAGCGGATTAGCTAAAACTTTTAAGTACGTCACAGTCATGCGCATTCGATATTGTGCCTCGTCGCTTCCTGTTTACAACATCAACACGATTTTGGCGGCATCATGTCTTCTACGGATCCAAGCAACGCAAAAGCTAAACAAACGCAATTGCGACGCGACAGTTGGCATGATGGAGAAGTTAAATTATTAATTGAATTGTGGAGGGACGATCGGGTGCAAGCCGAATTGGAAGGAGTCGGTCGCAATATAGCAATTTTGCTATGCTAACTTGCGCATGTGCACATACCAACTTCCTCCTTAAAATGGTTGAGCTAATTGCATGTGTGAACGCTCTCAATTTACAAACGTAAAACGGTTTAACTAAAACAGTTTAACTAAACCGACGAACACATCCGCACGTGCGTACGTACCTTCGTTCGAGAGTGGAGATGCTGACGCCGACGAGTCCGTTGACACACATGGACTGGATGAAGACGGCGAGGGCGGTGAAGGCGAGGAAGAAGGCGGGTCGGTTGAGGCACTGCAGCCACCGAGGCCGCACGCCACCGACGCCGTAGCTGCTGTGGTCTATGCCGACCATCGCCGTCTGCTGCACAAGGCGCGTCTACATACAAAAGTAATGTAAAGTATGGAGAGGACTATTCAGAGGAATAACTTTGGGCAGAGTCAGTGCACAGTGATTGGTGATTTATGACATTGCCTGAATATCAAAATAATTATCAACACCTAGTGATAACGTGGACGAATTCATCTGTTACGGCTGTCGTCTTCGTTTACAGATGACATAATCGAGTTTGTTTACATAGTTTTAGTGTTGATACAGAATTCAACGTAGGCACTGTGCATCTAAACCGATTCCCGTAACAGAATACTCTAATGCCAAGTTACATAGTGTCTACAGGATGTTAATAATTTATATTTCACCTCAGTAAAATACAATTTAGTTTCTTGCAGCGACAATAGGCCATAAATTTGAAGATAGCTTATTCTTCATAAAAATCACGACTCATTTATCGGGTTTGCATAATGTGGATAATAACTTCGAGTATTGTGTCAACATAAAGCTGCCTGTCATTGTCAAAGTTAGGCTGGCCACGAGGCGACAACGGCTCTTGTATTTAATTTGTTCCAGTGTCCCCTTATAATGTCATGCTGTTTGTTAACTTCTTGTGTAGACCAAAACCTATCTGGTAGAACATTCTCATGAAACAATATCCGGAAGAATGTCAGGAGCTGCACCTATGTACTCGAAAGTTTGGGGACATTCTTAGTTCCGTTTAGATCAGCGTTATGAAAAAACGACCTACAAAGGTCGTAGCTGTCAAAAATACCCGCTATGTCGTTTGTAGTTTAGGCAGATCAAGAGAGACTCCGCTACTCGAATAGCGCATTGTTTATTCATAGTGTGAGGAGATCGTTACCTTCATGCACATCTATGATGCTTACTTTGACCTCAGTTTAGTGTTGACCTGGGTATATTAGTTCGGTGGTTGTGAGCAGTTCGTGCATCGTGAACAGTTCGTGCATTGTGAACAGTTCGTGCATCTTGAACAGTTCGTGCATTGTGAACAGTTTGTGTATCGTGAATAATTCGTGCATCGTGAACAGTTCGTGCATTGTGAACAGTTTGTGTATCGTGAACAGTTCGTGCATTGTGAACAGTTCGTGCATCGTGAACAGTTTGTGCATCGTGAACAGTTCGTGTATCGTGAACAGTTCGTGCATTGTGAACAGTTTGTGTATCGTGAATAATTCGTGTATCGCGAACTGTTCGTGCATTGTGAACAGCTCGTGTATTGTGAACAGTTCGTGCATCGTGAACAGTTCGTGCATCGTGAACAGTTCGTGCATCGTGAACAGTTCGTGCGTTGTGAACAGTTTGTGTATCGTGAATAATTCGTGTATCGCGAACTGTTTGTCCATCGTGAACAGATCGTGTATTGTGAACAATTCGTGCATCGCGAATAAACGGTATATTATGAATAGTGTGTGTATATCGTGAACCTTCTATGTAGGAGTATTGTTGAGAGGTCGTGTGCACAGCGAACAGTTCACGTATGTTGAGCATGACGTGTCTCGTGAACAGCAATGGATACATATGAACACATTCGAATAGTTGTATATCCAGTGTAAACGTTACACACGTTGTGATACTATAAGCAGAAATATGATACATACACGCTTATAAGCCTAAGTGACACCAGAAGCAGAGTTGTGACACAGACACGCATGGAAGCCTCGTGTTACTACCAGCAGAGCTATGGTACAGGCACGTCGGGAAGCTTTGTGACACTACAAGCAGAACTGTGATAAAGACACGCCTGTAAACCTTGTGAGACTACAAGCAGAGCTATGATACAAATATGTTTATGAGCATTGTGACACTACAAGCTGATGTACAGATACGCATGGAAGCTTGTGACACTACAAGCAAAGCTATGATACAAACACATCTGGAAGCATTGTGACACTACACGCAGAGCTATGATACAAACACGCATATGAGCATTGTGACACTACAAGCTGAGGTACAGACACGCATGGAAGCTTTGTGACACTACAAACAAAGCTATGATACAGACACGTGTGGAAGCATTGTGACACTACAAGCAGAGCTATGCTATAGAGTAGACACGCCTGAGAATAGCGACGCCACCAGCTAACCGCCCACCTTCAACATATCGGACCGGTACGCTTTGAGCATCGATGTAGTCTTTTCGTCCTTCCAATCCATGGTTATAACGACGAGTCACACTTGGTCTGAAATTTACAAATTTGTAATGAACAGCTTCAAATGGATCACTGACAAAGATGGCGTCGTGTCAGCGTTTGGTTGTATAGCCTTAGGCTAAACAAGGACAACGCCGAAGGATGCAATTAAAGTGTATGCACGACCTTTAATTCGATCATACGTAGTAAGGGGTCATCGAGTACCTTTTTATAGGCGTCCATTCTAAGATATCCGTAGAGAATACGGTGTTTATATTTAGCAGTCGTTGCTTACAAATAGAGTATGACTTCATTAACCAATGGCTTAATAACTCAGAGTCTAGAACGAACGTTGACCTGTTATTTGGATAGAACAGGTATGCTGAAACCCTCCAATGGCTGCATGTCATGACCAATATGCATATACATATATATATATATAGTCTAATTCGGGTTTGTAGGTCAGTTATTAAACAATGATCACAGTAAGAGTACCGACACAATGCCTACAGCAGGTGAATAACTTGAAGCGCCGACAGATCACCCCCTAATCCTATGTGTGTAGACTTAAACTTAGCAAGACAGTAATGAAATGTAACAACTTGGTTTCACCGCGATCGGTGTAGTCGTGTCCGAACTCGCCTTTCACTTCCAATAAACTAAACGAACGGCAACCGAGGGTCCATTATGCAAACATTTACTTTTTAGTGGCTATAATAATAATAAATATTTATTCGTGCTAAAAGTGTACAATTCGATGAAAGCAATGTACATATGCTACTGCGTACACAACACAGCAAGCAACGAGCGCTGTTCGTATATAAATAAAAATGAAGTGTTACACGCATTATCTAAGTTCTCCAAAACATATTTTGTTAATGACACTTTGCGTACCAGTTGCACATCTAGACCCTCCTGGTAGTGGTCTTGAAACATATCATTCATAAAAGTGCATAAAGACGTCTGACTACTGAAAGTTGTGACACCAGGTTTGAGTTTGGACAAGATTTTAGACATATTTGAACCACTGCCCTAAAGGAGTAGACGACAGAACATTTTCAAACTGGTGTTATTGCAGTTTAAGCAACTCTGCATAGATATGTTGTTATGTTATAACACAACAATCTTTTGTCGCACTAGTCCGTAGCCACACCGTTCGCATACCTATATAGACTGATGTCCAAACTACAACTGCAGGTTGTTGAACAACCGTGGACGACCGAGATATAACAGCCATGTTCTATTTACAGCCTACACGTAGTAACTGGTTCGACTGGTGCTGTATGTGACCGTAACCCGTGGGCAGTCGCCGTGTCCCGGATACAATGGTGCTGTATGTGACCATAACCCGCGGACAGTCGCCGTGTCCCGGATACAATGGCTGATTCACTATCCCTCACATTACTCACTGCCTCCGTGAATGCGTGGTTAGGTGCACCTTATACAATACACAAAACTCCATCTCTCGAAATCACGCCTTGTTCGTTCGTCGTAACACAACGCGGCCGACTTGCTTGGTTATTGGGAAACATTTATCAATTATATGATGCCTTAGTAACAGTATCATGGGTCAATGGCTGTAGCCTATGGGTAGCGGTAGCACAGCGGTGTAATCAGGTACAGTGCAGTTGTCGATGATGCACGTACATGTATAGGCTCACACTGATGTCAGGTTTTAGACATAAGTCTGCACTATCACGTTCCACAATTGTTGACCGTTTAGTTCCAGTGAAAGACGGGAGTATCATATAGTATTAATGATATAACCACACTTCATACAAAATTTATACAAAATGTCATTGATTCAGAAGTAGAAAACTACCCAATTTTATGTCCGGTGTCAACTCTTGTACTGCATCCAAATTACACCCACACACATGCAGAGCAGGTCTACATACAGCTTGAATATAGCAGTTGATTACTTTGTTCCGGGTCGGTGGTCACGCGGCCTGGTGAAGTAGGTACGCGTTCAGTGCTGCTCACGACACGTAACAACAAATATAGCTGGCGAATGAGATTTGGCGAATACTGGCCTTCGTGTTTGAATGTTGCCCATCGACGAATAATAGCGCTTCGTATTGGATGTCTCGCACGTTGCATAATGCATACATAGATCGAAGTTGGAAGAGAAGGCAGCGACCGCAGACTCACCTGATGTCCTGCGTAACGTAACACCTTCCCTTGGCGTCGACAAGAAACAATTCGAGACACTCTCGCGTATGAAGACTGTTCTATGGCTTACCAACAACGATATTTTTCCCGTGTTCGACTACCATGCGATCGACAGACATCAACATATATCCACCAATAAATAAGTTCTTGCAACGTTATGCGCCGATAACACCAGTGGCACAGTCGCTGTGTGCACCGGCGGTCCTGACAAAGGAAGCCGAATAATGCGCCATACTAAAAGTAGACCGCCGATTAACAGCGGGGTCATCCTCGCGCGCCAGGAGTCGCTGCTGCTGTTAACGTCAGCCCTGGCACGCGTGAACACGCACCGCTGCGTCTCAGTTGCGTGGGTGTGCATTTATGTTTGCGCAAGTACAGATTTACGTGTAAGAGTGTTGGTTACGTGATTGCAAAAGGAGGGTGTGTATTCAGAAGGAAAGTCATAAATAAGTCGATCGAGTGGAGTTGCTTAATTTAATGGCTGTTTTTAAAAGGTGACACGCTGTTCCTAGTGTTTAACTGTTGAAGTGCTGTTGAAATGTGTTTTGCCGCTGCGCCGCCGTAACTTCAGTAACGGGGGCACACTAAAAGGGTCAAGTGACAAGCGTGGGACTTATATGGTCTGTGGAGATTGGTCCCATTTTGTTGCCTGATTAAGCCTAATTTACACCTAATTGTAGTCATAAAGGCAAACGCGCAGTGATAGTATGTTGTTAATATAACCACAAATACATAAGTGAGCGAAAAATGAACAACTGAAAACACGTCCCAAAATGCTTTTTTGAACGATTAATTGCTTGTACCATTACTTTTGAAAGCTTACAAGTTCTGCTATTCAAATATATATATAAATGGTTTCCTGCTAGTCATTCCTAAAATAAACTACAAAACGGACATACAACGGTGCCGGTTCCGGGAGGGGCTGTATTCATTTACTGTATTATCAATGATCATACCATATTGAAAATATACTTTTTAAAAGTATTGTGCTTTTAAAAAAGTAAATATATTCAAAATGTATGTTTTGACACACAATAATATGTTTTTTTATAAGATATTAAACAAGATATAGAGAAACAACGTGTTCTAACATCTGCAACTTAAGGACACTGGCTGGGAATGAGGCGTGTTATTAAATGGCGGAGACCACAGTGCTGTACTGGGCTAATTGGGTGCGATGGTCTTTTGACACACATTCCTCTAGTGACTACCATTTTCACACATCGCATTGGGGGCTACGGGCCTGCACACACACACACACACACGCACGCACGCACGCACGCACGCACGCACGCGCGCACACACTGAATGACGTTAATGAAATATTTATATACTCGGCATACTAATCACTGGCTGTTCAGATGCAGTGCTGCCGCAATCAAAGAGGACGTCTAGCTTGGAAACTGATCTTTTGGAGAAATTCAAAACCACCATTCGTAAAATTGAAGACACAACACTGCATTGGATATCTTTGTCATACTGGATACGATAACTCACAAATTACGGCGACATGCGAATGGCAACACAAACCTCGAGCACCCGGAAGCCTTGGAACAGGAGTTCGTAAGCTGTGAAATACAGTCAGTCACACATATAGGCTACTAATAAAATTTGAGGTTTTTGGAGTCTGAAGGGTGGGTGTTTTGGGAGCCTCAAAGGAGGGTGCAATTATGTTTTGGAAAGCCTCAAGGTGGTGTATTTTTGGCAAGCCTCACATCCATACACGAGCCTCGAGTCATGCACGCACACACACCCGCGCGCTGTCCAGTACACCTACCAAGGGCCCAAGGGTATTTTACCTACCCAGCGCTCTTGACACTTGTCTTCGTTCTGCCAACACAACGATACCACAGCATGAGCTCGGCGTCTCCGTTGTTATGTACGTAAGGGAAGTACTTGTCTAGACACGACAGTAACATCTCTTTGTCTTTTCTATCAAGTATGGGAAGTACTTGTCTAGACACGACAATAATATCTCTTTGTCTTTTCTATCAAGTATGGGAAGTACTTGTCTAGACCCGAGAGTAATATCTCTTTGTCTTTTCTATCAAGTTTGGGAAGTACTTGTCTAGACCCGAGAGTAATATCTCTTTGTCTTTTCTATCAAGTTTGGGAAGTACTTGTCTAGACCCGAGAGTAATATCTCTTTGTCTTTTCTATCAAGTATGGGAAGTACTTGTCTAGACCCGAGAGTAATATCTCTTTGTCTTTTCTATCAAGTTTGGGAAGTACTTGTCTAGACCCGAGAGTAATATCTCTTTGTCTTTTCTATCAAGTTTGGGAAGTACTTGTCTAGACCCGAGAGTAATATCTCTTTGTCTTTTCTATCAAGTATGGGAAGTACTTGTCTAGACCCGAGAGTAATATCTCTTTGTCTTTTCTATCAAGTTTGGGAAGTACTTGTCTAGACCCGAGAGTAATATCTCTTTGTCTTTTCTATCAAGTTTGGGAAGTACTTGTCTAGACCCGAGAGTAATATCTCTTTGTCTTTTCTATCAAGTATGGGAAGTACTTGTCTAGACCCGAGAGTAATATCTCTTTGTCTTTTCTATCAAGTATGGGAAGTACTTGTCTAGACCCGAGAGTAATATCTCTTTGTCTTTTCTATCAAGTATGGGAAGTACTTGTCTAGACCCGAGAGTAATATCTCTTTGTCTTTTCTATCAAGTTTGGGAAGTACTTGTCTAGACCCAACAGTAATATCTCGTCTCCGTTATGTACGCAATAGAAGTACTTGTGTAGACCCGAGAGTAGTATCTCTTTGTCTTTTCTATCAAGTATGGGAAGTACCATGGGCTCGGGATCATGGGGACAGGTGCCCCTTGAATTTCTCTGGGGGGCAGACATATGATCCTGCCCCCGTTAAATGTGAACGTGAATGTTTGTTTTTGTGGCGAGCGTCACTGGCGGGTGGAAATGTAAATTTTATGAGACGATTAATGTATATTTTTGTCGACTGTGAAAAGTGTCTAATTGGAGGGCAGACATATGGTTTTCTGTCCCCCCCCCCCGCCCCCTCCGTCTTGGGATGTCATAATTTCAGCCGAGACAGCGGGGAGAAGCTGGAGAAGGTAAATTGACAGCACCGGCGCGACGTAAAAAAATTGCTTCTTTAACACCACTGCCCCCCTGTGTTCGGATGTCATGAGTTCACGGCCGAGACAGCAGAGAATCTGAAGTTACAGCGGCGACAAATTTAAAACGGCTTTTCTAGACCCAACAGTGTCGTTATTCTGCTCTACGTTGGATTGATTTATGATAGTTTTAATAGTCGCCGTAAGCCGGATCTCAACAAGTATTTATACGTAACGCACTAACCCGGGGAAACACTGTAGACAAGTGTAATCTTCTCACACGCAGGCGCCGAGGTAGGTCCACTCGCTTCTGCTTATGGCCACGCGCTTCCTTTGACAACTGGCCTCTCATCTACCAATTGGCAATTCATTAAGACACACAATTAGCTATTTATAATTTTTCATTTTTTTTAGATTTTCTGTACACAAATTTGAGTGGTCACGCATTCACCAGGTGGCGCCACAAGTTCAAAATAATGTGATAACGGTCGCTGTTGGTTTGTTTTGTTGCTCCATGGGTGGGTGTGAGCTAGTTTGTTTTATTGCTCCACGGGTGGGTGTGAGCTAGTTTGTGTTGTTCCTCCATGGGTGAGTGTGAGTTAGTTTGTGTTGTTGCTTCATGGGTGAGTGTGAGCTAGTTTGTTTTGTTGCTCCATGGGTGAGTGTGATCTAGTTTGTTTTTTTGCTCCATGGGTGAGTGTGTGCTAGTTTGTGTTGTTGCTCCATGGGTGATTGTGAGCTAGTTTGTGTTGTTGCTCCATGGGTGAGTGTGAGCTAGTTTGTTTTGTTGCTCCATGGGTGAGTGTGAGCTAGTGTGTTTTGTTGCTCCATGGGTGAGTGTGTGCTAGTTTGTTTTGTTGCTCCATGGGTGAGTGTGAGCTAGTTTGTGTTGTTGCTCCATGGGTGAGTGTGAGTTAGTTTGTTTTGTTGCTCCATGGGTGACTGTGAGCTAATTTGTTTTGTTACTCCATGGGTGAGTGTGAGCTAGTTTGTGTTGTTGCTCCATGGGTGACTGTGAGCTAGTTTGTTTTGTTGCTCCATGGGTGAGTGTGATCTAGTTTGTTTTGTTGCTCCATGGGTGAGTGTGAGCTAGTTTGTTTTGTTGCTCCATGGGTGGGTGTGAGCTAGTTTGTTTTGTTGCTCCATGGGTGAGTGTGAGCTAGTTTGTTTTGTTGCTCCATGGGTGAGTGTGAGCTAGTTTGTGTTGTTGTTCCATGGGTGAGTGTGTGCTAGTTTGTGTTGTTGTTCCATGGGTGAGTGTGAGCTAGTTTGTGTTGTTGCTCCATGGGTGGGTGTGAGCTAGTTTGTTTTGTTGCTCCATGGGTGAGTGTGAGCTAGTTTGTGTTGTTGCTCCATGGGTGAGTGTGAGCTAGTTTGTGTTGTTGCTCCATGGGTGGGTGTGAGCTAGTTTGTTGTGTTGCTCCATGGGTGAGTGTGAGCTAATTTGTTTTGTTGCTCCATGGGTGAGTGTGAGCTAATTTGTTTTGTTGCTCCATGGGTGTGTGAGCTAGTTTGATTTGTTGCTCCATGGGTGAGTGTGAGCTAGTTTGTGTTGTTGCTCCATGGATGATTGTGAGCTAGTTTGTTTTGTTGCTCCATGGGTGAGTGTGAGCTAGTTTGTTTTGTTGCTCCATGGGTGAGTGTGAGTTAGTTTGTGTTGTTCCTCCATGGGTGGGTGTGAGCTAGTTTGTTTTGTTGCTCCATGGATGAGTGTGAGTTAGTTTGTTTTGTTGCTCCATGGGTGAGTGTGAGCTAGTTTGTGTTGTTGCTCCATTGGCGAGTGTGAGCTAGTTTGTTTTGTTGCTCCATGGGTGAGTGTGAGTTAGTTTGTGTTTTGCTCCATGGGTGAGTGTGAGCTAGTTTGTGTTGTTGCTCCATGGGTGATTGTGAGCTAGTTTGTGTTGTTGCTCCATGGGTGAGTGTGAGCTATTTTGTTTTGTTGCTCCATGGGTGATTGTGAGCTAGTTTGTTTTGTTGCTCCATGGGTAAGTGTGAGCTAGTTTGTTTTGTTGCTCCATGGGTGATTGTGAGCTAGTTTGTTTTGTTGCTCCATTGGTGAGTGTGAGCTAGTTTGTTTTGTTGCTCCATGGGTGGGCATGAGCTTGTTTGTTTTTTTTGCTCCATGGGTGAGTGTGAGCTAGTTTGTTTTGTTGCTCCATGGGTGAGTGTGAGCTAGTTTGTGTTGTTGCTCCATGGGTGATTGTGAGCTAGTTTGTGTTGTTGCTCCATGGGTGAGTATGAGTTAGTTTATGTTGTTGCTCCATGGATGATTGTGAGCTAGTTTGTTTTGTTGCTCCATGGGTGAGTGTGAGCTAGTTTGTTTTGTTGCTCCATGGGTGAGTGTGAGTTAGTTTTGTTGCTCCATGGGTGAGTGTGAGCTAGTTTGTGTTGTTGCTCCATTGGAGAGTGTGAGCTAGTTTGGTTTGTTGCTCCATGGGTGAGTGTGAGTTAGTTTGTGTTGTTGTTCCATGGGTGAGTGTGTGCTAGTTTGTGTTGTTGTTCCATGGGTGAGTGTGAGCTAGTTTGTGTTGTTGTTCCATGGGTGAGTGTGTGCTAGTTTGTGTTGTTGTTCCATGGGTGAGTGTGAGCTAGTTTGTGTTGTTGCTCCATGGGTGGGTGTGAGCTAGTTTGTTTTGTTGCTCCATGGGTGAGTGTGAGCTAGTTTGTGTTGTTGCTCCATGGGTGAGTGTGAGCTAGTTTGTGTTGTTGCTCCATGGGTGGGTGTGAGCTAGTTTGTTGTGTTGCTCCATGGGTGAGTGTGAGCTAATTTGTTTTGTTGCTCCATGGGTGAGTGTGAGCTAATTTGTTTTGTTGCTCCATGGGTGTGTGAGCTAGTTTGATTTGTTGCTCCATGGGTGAGTGTGAGCTAGTTTGTGTTGTTGCTCCATGGATGATTGTGAGCTAGTTTGTTTTGTTGCTCCATGGGTGAGTGTGAGCTAGTTTGTTTTGTTGCTCCATGGGTGAGTGTGAGTTAGTTTGTGTTGTTCCTCCATGGGTGGGTGTGAGCTAGTTTGTTTTGTTGCTCCATGGATGAGTGTGAGTTAGTTTGTTTTGTTGCTCCATGGGTGAGTGTGAGCTAGTTTGTGTTGTTGCTCCATTGGCGAGTGTGAGCTAGTTTGTTTTGTTGCTCCATGGGTGAGTGTGAGTTAGTTTGTGTTTTGCTCCATGGGTGAGTGTGAGCTAGTTTGTGTTGTTGCTCCATGGGTGATTGTGAGCTAGTTTGTGTTGTTGCTCCATGGGTGAGTGTGAGCTATTTTGTTTTGTTGCTCCATGGGTGATTGTGAGCTAGTTTGTTTTGTTGCTCCATGGGTAAGTGTGAGCTAGTTTGTTTTGTTGCTCCATGGGTGATTGTGAGCTAGTTTGTTTTGTTGCTCCATTGGTGAGTGTGAGCTAGTTTGTTTTGTTGCTCCATGGGTGGGCATGAGCTAGTTTGTTTTTTTTGCTCCATGGGTGAGTGTGAGCTAGTTTGTTTTGTTGCTCCATGGGTGAGTGTGAGCTAGTTTGTGTTGTTGCTCCATGGGTGATTGTGAGCTAGTTTGTGTTGTTGCTCCATGGGTGAGTATGAGTTAGTTTATGTTGTTGCTCCATGGATGATTGTGAGCTAGTTTGTTTTGTTGCTCCATGGGTGAGTGTGAGCTAGTTTGTTTTGTTGCTCCATGGGTGAGTGTGAGTTAGTTTTGTTGCTCCATGGGTGAGTGTGAGCTAATTTGTGTTGTTGCTCCATTGGAGAGTGTGAGCTAGTTTGGTTTGTTGCTCCATGGGTGAGTGTGAGTTAGTTTGTGTTGTTGCTCCATGGGTGGGTGTGAGCTAGTTTGTTTTGTTGCTCCATGGGTGAGTGTTAGTTTGTTTTGTTGCTCCATGGGTGAGTGTGAGCTAGTTTGTTTTGTTGCTCCATGGGTGAGTGTGAGCTAGTTTGTTTTGTTACTCCATGGGGGAGTGTGAGCTAGTTTGTTTTGTTGCTCCATGGGTGATTGTGAGCTAGTTAGTGTTGTTGTTCCATGGGTGAGTGTGTGCTAGTTTGTGTTGTTGTTCCATGGGTGAGTGTGAGCTAGTTTGTGTTGTTGCTCCATGGGTGGGTGTGAGCTAGTTTGTTTTGTTGCTCCATGGGTGAGTGTGAGCTAGTTTGTGTTGTTGCTCCATGGGTGAGTGTGAGCTAGTTTGTGTTGTTGCTCCATGGGTGGGTGTGAGCTAGTTTGTTGTGTTGCTCCATGGGTGAGTGTGAGCTAATTTGTTTTGTTGCTCCATGGGTGAGTGTGAGCTAATTTGTTTTGTTGCTCCATGGGTGTGTGAGCTAGTTTGATTTGTTGCTCCATGGGTGAGTGTGAGCTAGTTTGTGTTGTTGCTCCATGGATGATTGTGAGCTAGTTTGTTTTGTTGCTCCATGGGTGAGTGTGAGCTAGTTTGTTTTGTTGCTCCATGGGTGAGTGTGAGTTAGTTTGTGTTGTTCCTCCATGGGTGGGTGTGAGCTAGTTTGTTTTGTTGCTCCATGGATGAGTGTGAGTTAGTTTGTTTTGTTGCTCCATGGGTGAGTGTGAGCTAGTTTGTGTTGTTGCTCCATTGGCGAGTGTGAGCTAGTTTGTTTTGTTGCTCCATGGGTGAGTGTGAGTTAGTTTGTGTTTTGCTCCATGGGTGAGTGTGAGCTAGTTTGTGTTGTTGCTCCATGGGTGATTGTGAGCTAGTTTGTGTTGTTGCTCCATGGGTGAGTGTGAGCTATTTTGTTTTGTTGCTCCATGGGTAAGTGTGAGCTAGTTTGTTTTGTTGCTCCATGGGTGATTGTGAGCTAGTTTGTTTTGTTGCTCCATTGGTGAGTGTGAGCTAGTTTGTTTTGTTGCTCCATGGGTGGGCATGAGCTAGTTTTTTTTTTTGCTCCATGGGTGAGTGTGAGCTAGTTTGTTTTGTTGCTCCATGGGTGAGTGTGAGCTAGTTTGTGTTGTTGCTCCATGGGTGATTGTGAGCTAGTTTGTGTTGTTGCTCCATGGGTGAGTATGAGTTAGTTTATGTTGTTGCTCCATGGATGATTGTGAGCTAGTTTGTTTTGTTGCTCCATGGGTGAGTGTGAGCTAGTTTGTTTTGTTGCTCCATGGGTGAGTGTGAGTTAGTTTTGTTGCTCCATGGGTGAGTGTGAGCTAGTTTGTGTTGTTGCTCCATTGGAGAGTGTGAGCTAGTTTGGTTTGTTGCTCCATGGGTGAGTGTGAGTTAGTTTGTGTTGTTGCTCCATGGGTGGGTGTGAGCTAGTTTGTTTTGTTGCTCCATGGGTGAGTGTTAGTTTGTTTTGTTGCTCCATGGGTGAGTGTGAGCTAGTTTGTTTTGTTGCTCCATGGGTGAGTGTGAGCTAGTTTGTTTTGTTACTCCATGGGGGAGTGTGAGCTAGTTTGTTTTGTTGCTCCATGGGTGATTGTGAGCTAGTTTGTTTTGTTGCTCCATGGGTGAGTGTGAGCTAGTTTGTTTTGTTGCTCCATGGGTGAGTGTGAGCTAGTTTGTTTTGTTTCTCCATGGGTGGGTGTAAGCTAGTTTGTTTTGTTGCTCCATGGGTGAGTGTGAGCTAGTTTGTGTTGTTGCTCCCTGAGTGAGTGTGAGCTAGTTTGTTTTGTTGCTCCATGGGTGGGTGTGAGCTAGTTTGTTTTGTTGCTCCATGGGTGGGTGTAAGCTAGTTTGTTTTGTTGCTCCATTGGTGAGTGTGAGCTAGTTTGTTTTGTTGCTCCATGGGTGGGCATGAGCTAGTTTTTTTTTTTTGCTCCATGGGTGAGTGTGAGCTAGTTTGTTTTGTTGCTCCATGGGTGAGTGTGAGCTAGTTTGTGTTGTTGCTCCATGGGTGATTGTGAGCTAGTTTGTGTTGTTGCTCCATGGGTGAGTATGAGTTAGTTTATGTTGTTGCTCCATGGATGATTGTGAGCTAGTTTGTTTTGTTGCTCCATGGGTGAGTGTGAGCTAGTTTGTTTTGTTGCTCCATGGGTGAGTGTGAGTTAGTTTTGTTGCTCCATGGGTGAGTGTGAGCTAGTTTGTGTTGTTGCTCCATTGGAGAGTGTGAGCTAGTTTGGTTTGTTGCTCCATGGGTGAGTGTGAGTTAGTTTGTGTTGTTGCTCCATGGGTGGGTGTGAGCTAGTTTGTTTTGTTGCTCCATGGGTGAGTGTTAGTTTGTTTTGTTGCTCCATGGGTGAGTGTGAGCTAGTTTGTTTTGTTGCTCCATGGGTGAGTGTGAGCTAGTTTGTTTTGTTACTCCATGGGGGAGTGTGAGCTAGTTTGTTTTGTTGCTCCATGGGTGATTGTGAGCTAGTTTGTTTTGTTGCTCCATGGGTGAGTGTGAGCTAGTTTGTTTTGTTGCTCCATGGGTGAGTGTGAGCTAGTTTGTTTTGTTGCTCCATGGGTGGGTGTAAGCTAGTTTGTTTTGTTGCTCCATGGGTGAGTGTGAGCTAGTTTGTGTTGTTGCTCCCTGAGTGAGTGTGAGCTAGTTTGTTTTGTTGCTCCATGGGTGAGTGTGAGATAGTTTGTTTTGTTGCTCCATGGGTGGGCATGAGCTAGTTTGTTTTGTTGTTCCATGGGTGAGTGTGAGCTAGTTTGATTGGTTGCTCCATGGGTGGGTGTGAGCTAGTTTGTGTTGTTCCTCCATGGGTGAGTGTGAGCTAGTTTGCTTTGTTGCTCCATGGGTGAGTGTGGGCTAGTTTGTGTTGTTGCTCCATGGGTGATTGTGAGCTAGATTGTTTTGTTGCTCCATGGGTGAGTGCAAGCTAGTTTGTTTTGTTACTCCATGGGTGGGTGTGAGCTAGTTTGTGTTGTTGCTCCATGGGTGGATGTGAGCTAGTTTGTTTTGTTGCTCCATGGGTGAGTGTGAGCTAGTTTGTTTTGTTGCTCCATGGGTGGGTGTGAGCTAGTTTGTGTTGTTGCTCCATGGGTGAGTGTGAGCTAGTTTGTTTTGTTGCTCCATGGGTGGGTGTGAGCTAGTTTGTTTTGTTGCTCCATGGGTGGGTGTGAGCTAGTTTGTTTTGTTGCTCCATGGGTGGGTGTGAGCTAGTTTGTTTTGTTGCTCCATGGGTGAGTGTGAGCTAGTCCTTATATTAATACGCTGACTTTGGAGAATTTAAAGTGTATCTCCTCCCAGGCGCTGAGTTCCATGCACTCCCTTCTTTCTGTGTTCATTCGTGACTTTTAACCATTGGCCTCTGATCTACCAACTGGCAACATATTTAAATATCATAAAGGTTGGATTACTTTTTGCACTGGACAAATGTCATGGTTAGGCATTCCCCAGAGGGCACCATTATCGGAGATACGTTGCCCTTGGTCTGTTGCTCTATGGCTGGGTGCAAGTTATTATTAATATTGATTGGCATACCAATTTACATACATTATCATACCCTTGCATAATTTGCAATATACATCCTACTAATACTGACTGAGAAAGCATTGGAAGTACAGAAACATCTGTATGTATGTTTTATTGATTACCCAAAAGCATTTGACAGAGTTCATCATGAAAAAGTCAAATCGTATGTTCATGAAAAAGTAAAATGATATGTATTATAGTTAAACATGTTTGATTGTCTTGTAAATATATTGTTGCCAATGTTCTAAATAAACGTTCATTAATTCAAATGTTTAGACCTACTATAATTATTGATAGGGCAGTGATGGTAGTGACCAATCAGCAACTGGTTCATCTGATGTGATATGTCATCAAAGTTGATAAAATAGGAGTGGCGCGAGTCAATATCAATGTCACAGTGTCCAGATATGTCACTCATCTAAACGCACACTTTATTAAATGTGCGATATAGTGTCGCCATACAAATCATGTAAACCAGCCTCATGTCTTAGAACAGGTACAACAAACAGCCAATTTTTATTCTACATCCACATATGGTGGGAGATGGGAGGTTGGCCACCCAAGAACAGGTGGGAGATGGGAGGTTGGCCACCCAAGAACAGGTGGGAGATGGGAGGTTGGCCACCCAAGAACAGGTGGGAGATGGGAGGTTGGCCACCCAAGAACAGGTGGGAGATGGGAGGTTGGCCACCCAAGAACAGGTGGGAGATGGGAGATTGGCCACCCAAGAACAGGTGGGAGATGGGAAGTTGGCCACCCAAGAACAGGTGGGAGATGGGAGGTTGGCCACCCAAGAACAGGTGAGAGATGGGAGGTTGGCCCCAAAGAACAGGTGTCATATGGGATGTTGGCCTAAGAACAGGTGAGAGATGGGAGGTTGGCCTCAAAGAACAGGTGGGATATGGGAAGTTGGACCCAAAGAACAGGTGAGAGATGGGAGGTTGGCCCCCAAGAACAGGTGGGAGATGGGAGGTAGGCCCCAAAGAATAGGTGGGAGATGGGAGGTTGGCCCCAAAGAACAGGTTCAGATGGGATGTTGGCCCCAAAGAACAGGTGGGAGATGGGAGGTTGGCCCCAAAGAACAGGTGTCAGATGGGATGTTGGCCTAAGAACAGGTGAGAGATGGGAGGTTGGCCCCAAAGAACAGGTGGGATATGGGAAGTTGGACCCAAAGAACAGGTGAGAGATGGGAGGTTGGCCCCAAAGAACAGGTGGGATATGGGTAGTTGGACCCAAAGAACAGGTGAGAGATGGGAGGTTGGCCCCAAAGAACAGGTGGGATATGGGTAGTTGGACCCAAAGAACAGGTGAGAGATGGGAGGTTGGCCCAAAAGATCAGTTGGAATATGGGATATTGGGCCCAAGAACAGAGGGGAAGAAGATTAGTTCCTATCTACATGTTGCAGCACCTATGACTGATGTTTGTGTTAGCGTCTGGTCAGCGCGTTCATTTGTGTTGTCCCGAATAATCTGATGACAGCCATCGACTAATGTACTTGTCAATGACTGCCTCGAGTACTTGAATGGGTACCGGGCCACACTGCAGTACTTCTGCATGGAAATCCCTCACGTCAAAGCCAGCTCCTGTGAAACACACAATGCATCTCCGCATCACAGCAAGCTAACATAGACCCAGGGAGATTCCAATTCTGGCATCGGAATTGAAGGCTGATTCTGGTTCCAATTCTGGCATTGGTCAATGTGAAAGTAGTGGAATCAGAATTGGAAATGTTTTGGGTGGAATTGGAATTGGTTGATGTTAAAGCAGAGGAATCAGAATTGCCTTGAGTGAAACTGGAATAGGAATTGGTATTATTGAAATAGGCAATTTTGATTCCAGAGCCACTGATTTTTATTGTGGTGCTGCAAGAATATAGTAAAAATGCACATAAATGAAGTCAGATATGGAGAACAACCATAACATTGTCACTACCTACAGGTAGTTCTGTAACTCCTTCTTCCATTATATGACCAACATCATTTTTTTATGATTCTGTTGTAGAGTTTTTGAGAATGAGATCTCCTCTTAGTGAGTCCATAGCAAGTTTTTTCAATTTCCCTGCGTGGATCTTTTATTTCCCCTGGCATAGATAGCATATAGAAGGCTTATAGCATCTCTTCTAAACGACAGACAATGAAGGGTAAATGAAATTGCCCAAGTTTCGACATGGCGGCTGACGATCCAGCACCAAAACACCAGCAGTAGGATTTGAACCGAATGATAGTCCTGCACTCTAACCACTCGGCCACTGTGTCCCAAGCGAGTCGTAACTTCCAGTTGAGTTGGCATACAACGAGGAAAGGACATCAGTTTGTGGTGTGCACTACTCGGAATAAAACACCTGTATATCAATCAGGACCACCAGGGTAAGAGTCTACCTACTATCTTTGAAACTTGGGTAATTTTACTCACCTTAATTTAATTTTGTTTTTTGGAAGAGACACAAGAGGTGGATCCCTTCTGCCTGCTGTCTAAGCTAGAATAAGTAAAATATGCTACACAGGAGGGTATATGTGCAACCCCTGTAGACTTAAAGAGCTGGTGAACTCCATTTGTAAACCTCACTAATGGTGGCATTATAAAAAAGGGGTCCTCCATAAAAATTTGAATGAATGACCGAAAGAATGAATGAACGAAAGAATGAACAAATTAATTAATGAACGAGTGACACAGCCCGATGGGAGGTAATCACCTATGTCTGTTCACTAGCAAAACCGAAACCTTCAGTGAATAAACCATTTTAAAACTGTCTGTGGTTTGTCTGCCTCCAAAGCCCACCTGGATAGGGATCACTTTAGAATGTCGATGTCCGATATCAAGCGATATTACGTTCATCTGGGGAAGGGGGGTCTGAGGCAGTTTCGACTGGTGTCGGACATTGTGATTATACGCTTCTGACCGATACTGTAAATTTATCAATGTTTACACATTTTTGTCTGAGTGGAGGGGGTGGGGGGCTGAGGCCAGATGAAAGGAATTTTGTCTGATATCAGACACTGACGTTCTGAGATAATCGCTTATGGTAGAGATATGTTGTGTGTCTATGGCAGTGCAGCCAGTGAACAACACGTCATATTGAGATGATGCTGCCTCCAACAGTTGTGGCCTACCTAGCTTTTGGGCAGCCTTCTGTCTCAGTCTCAATATCTCCAGCTGTCCCATCTTGTAGGCACACGCCTGCAACACACAATTAGTGACGCCAGATGGACGGATGGACGGACGGACGGACAGACGGTTGGACAGACGGACAGACAGACAGACGGACGGACGAACGGACAGAAGGATGAACAGATGGACAGATAGATGGACAGACGGACGGACGGACAGATGGGTGGACAGACAGATGGACGGACAGACAGACGGACGGATGGACAGACGGATGGACTTACGGATGGACACAAGTCATTAGGGTTCACAATTTAAGTTACAAGTCAACTCACAAGTCACTAGGGTTCACTGTTCAAGTCACTAGTGACTAGGGGTTCACTATTCAAGTCACAAGTCAAATCACGAGTCACTAGGGTTCACAATTTAAGTTACAAGTCAAGTCACAAGTCATTAGGGTTTACCATTCAAGTCACAAGTCAAATCACAAGTCATTAGGATTCAACATTAAAGTCACAAGTCACTAGGGTTCACCATTCAAGTCACAAGTGAAATCACAAGTCACTAGGGTTCACAATTTAAGTTATAAGTCAAGTCCCAAGTCACTAGGGTTCACCATTCAAGTCACAAATCATGTCACAAATCGCTAGGGTTCAGAATTCAAGTCACAGGTCAACTCATAAGTAACTAGGAGCACTGTTCAAGTCACAAGTCAATGTCACAAGTCTCTAGGTTCAAAATTCAAGCAATAGATCAAGTTCCTTGTCACTAGAGTTCACCATTCAAGTTACACATCAAGTCACAAGGGTTCACTGCTCAAGTCACAAGTCAAGTTTCATAGTTGTGTGTCTTCGTAGTTAGTGTTATAATATGAATGACACAACAAAATTAATGAAAAATGTATTTATTATATTATTTATTAAGATTATGGTTAATAAGAGTTATACAATGTTGTATGCTGCCCCAACAGTGATATGTTTACATTTCACGCCACCAGACTAGTTAGCCAGTTACAAAGTGACAGGTCAAGTCTCACTGGTGTGTTACTCACCAACACTGACCATGTGATATATCATGTTACTCACCTGTCCTGGCCATGTGATATATCATGTTACTCTCCTATCCTGGTTATGTAACATGTTACTCACCTGTCCTAGCCATGTGATGTAATGTATTACTCACCTGACGTAGCCATGTAACATGTTACTCATCTGTCCCGGCCATGTGATATATCATGTTACTCACCTGTCCTGGCCATGTAACATGTTACTCACCTGTCCTAGCCATGTGATGTAAAATATTACTCACCTGACGTGGCCATGTAACATGTTACTCACCTGCCCCGGCCATGTGATATATCATGTTATTTACCTGTCATGGCCACGTAACATGTTACTCATGTGTCCAGGCTATGTGACGTATCATGTTAGTCACCTGTCCTGGTCATGTGATGTAATATGTTACTCACCTGGTCATGCAACATGTTACTTAATGTCCTGGCCATGTCCTGTAACATTTTACTCACCTGTCATGACCATGTGAGGTAACATGTTACTCACCTGTCCTGGTCATGTGATGTAATATGTTACTCACCTGTCCTGACCATGTGAGGTAACATGTTACTCACCTGTCCTGGTCATGTGATGTAATATGTTACTCACCTGGTCATGCAACATGTTACTTAATGTCCTGGCCATGTGCTGTAACATTTTATTCACCTGTCATGACCATGTGAGGTAACATGTTACTCACCTGTCCTGACTATGTGATGTAACATGTTACTCACCTGTCCTGACCATGTGATGTAGCATGTTACTCACCTGTCCTGGCCATGTGATGCAACATGTTACTCACCTGTCCTGATGATGTATCATGTTACTCACCTGTCCTGGTATTGTCATGTATCTTGTGACTTCGTCCTTCACCTCTGTCTCAGCCATGGCTGTGTTCTCAAGAAAGAGAGCCACTGTCTGCTCATATGTCCACCTACAGCACAGCCAGTATGCGATTGAGGTGAACATGTTTCTGTCATGACGCTATGGCATGTATGTGATTGAGAAGAACATGTTTCTGTCATGATGCCAAGTATCCTTGAATGTAGTGATGAGTGAGTGAGTTTATTCAGTAAAATTATATACATGCAATTAAATAATTATAAGAAATATGACATATATATAATAATACCGAGGACAGCACATAAAAGCACACTTATTTCCAATGTAGTCTTAAAAAAAGTGAGTAAGTAATTGTAGTATAACAAATAAATAGATAAATAGTACGATTTAAAACAAATATTATATATCTAAAAAATTGCAGAATTTAAAATACAATAAAAAAATTAATATTATGCATTAAATATTAAGACGCAACGTAAAGATTGTATTCATGGGCCACCAATCTACTATATAAAAGGGTCGTTACCTTTTTTCTAAAACTAATTTTAGATCAACATTGTTTTGTTTCAATTGGCAAGTTGTTCCAGTGGCAAATGCCTGTATAAAGGAAAGAAATTTGTCCAGAACCCTTTACTCTGGGAATAACACATGCCAATTCATCAGTATCAGTGGAATACGATGACCGAAAACTAGATTGAAATTCATATACTAGTTTCTGTTCCGTTAAAAAGTCATTTAGTTGATTGAAGACATTTTTTTCAAACACTTTAGAAATTATACTTAACACTGAAATTGTTCTATAGTTCTCAACATCAGTCTTATTCTTCATTTGATACAATGGAACAACCTTCGCCATCTTCAAGTCATCGGGGATATTTCCAGTAGTTATAGATAAGTTTACAATGTGAATAAGAAGTTTTTCTATGACAGAAGAACCATCTTTGACAAATCTAGCAGGGAGTTCATCTAAACCTGTTGCCTTATTAGCGCTTATGCTATTTAATACATTGGACACTTGTTCTACAGTTACACTGACTAGACCAAACGTATTATCAGAAACATTTTGTTTATGATCAAAATGAACAACGTGAGCCTGATCAAATCAACCCTAACCTGATGCTGCTTCTTAACGAGCGATGAAGCAATAGAAGTAAAATAATCATTCCAATATTCCGCGACCTTCCGTTTATCAAAGCAGACTTCATTTTCAATATTCAGACTAATACGATTAGGTTTGGCTTTACATTTTGACGATGAGCCAGCCTCTTTCAGAATTTGCCACAGGTTTTTTGGTCGATTTTGATTTACAGCATGTACATAATACTGAGATTTAGCTTTTTCTTTTTATATTTGACTTGATTTCTGTGATAGACAAACAGCTTTTGACTTTCTA
This sequence comes from Escarpia spicata, assembly GCA_963995525.1. NCBI lineage: Eukaryota > Metazoa > Annelida > Polychaeta > Sabellida > Siboglinidae > Escarpia > Escarpia spicata. Next base: position 55,504,348 of record OZ023209.1, read on the forward strand.
AATTTACGTAGATAATTATCCCATTGACTGATTAAGTTAAGTATTTCGCTGGACATCCAAGGTTGTGTTCTTTGTTTAACTCAAACCTCCTTATATGGGGCCAGTTTACAAAAAACTGGTAAGAATTTTGATTTAAATTTGCCCCATGCAATATCAACATTGTTACAACTTAATACAGCTGCCCAGTCTACGTCATCTAGATTGTGTAAGAACTGATCTTTACTACATTGTACAGAGCATAATGTAATGTTTAGAGCAACGAATTTGAAATGTACTATGCCTGTTCACTGGGACTCTCATTACCTTTCTCGTACAATAAGTTATTAATTGGTCGCTAATCCCAACACTGAAAACACCTGACTGGCATATTTTATTTTGATCAGTTACTAGAATAAGGCCAATAGCAGATTCACTACCAGTAATACTACATACTCTGGTAGGTTCTGCAATCAATTGCTTAAAGCCAAATGCGCGTCCAAAATTGCACAAAGCATTACCCAGAACATTGTTTCTAGATGGCACCAAAACATTAGTATTAAAATCTCCAAGCAAAATGCATTCACTAAAATCGTTTCCTTCATTAAAGGACAATTCTAAAAGTTACATCGTCTCGGTGGCCTGTAACAGATCCCTGTCAGTATGGGACGCGTTTTAGGCAGGAGGACGTCCACCCACAGTCTCCACGCCTTAGGTTAGTAAGTGTTGATGTGGGTTAAACGCAAGGTCGTTTCGGATTTAAAAACAGACACCACCTCTGTTCCAGTTGCGGCCATGACGGAGGACTGAATATCCTGGCAGTTCGACCTCCAAGTCCTCAACCGAGTCATCAACTCACATTTAACTTATACCAATCACTGCTGCCTTTGTTTTTTGCAGCAAGTAACAAGATTTAACAAGATTGCCATTCAGAGAATTAACTCTAGATGGCAGGTGGACAAGGAAGCCCTTTGGCTTATCGAGAGTCCAACCCTTTTATCTACATATATCCAGCCCTTCTGAGGTATGTGTCGATTTAATTTTTAAACATATTCATACTACTAGCACCCACACAATCATCAGATAATCTGTTCCATTCATTCACAGTCCTTTGTGAAAATGAGAACTTTCTTATGTCTAATCTACACTGCTCCTTTACTAATGTAACTTCATGTCCTCTAGTCTTACTATCTTTCTTAACTGAAAAAACATATTTCTATCAATATTTTAATAACCATTCAATATTTTAAACACTTCTATCTGATCTCCTCTCAACCTCCTGGTCTCTAGTGTTGTTAAACCACATTCTTTTAGGTGTTTTTCATAACTAAGATCCCTCAGTTTTGGTATCATTTTAGTCGCTCTCCTCTGTACTCTTTCTAGCATATGTATGTCCTTCTTGCGGTATGGCCTCCACGCTTGTATACAATATTCTAAATGAGGCCTAACTATTGTTTTATACAGTGGTATTATTAGTTCTTTTTCTTTCATTCCACACTGCTCTGAAACCTTCATGTCAGCACTAATTGTCAGCCCTAAGTCTTTTTCTTTTACAGTAGTACTTAGTACAGTTCCACCCATTGTATATTCAACATATTCGTTCCCATGTCCTGTGTGAAGGCATTTACATTTCCCAAAATTGAACAACATTTGCCACTTTTCAGACCATTTGATCAACCTGTCAAGATCATCTTGTAAATGCTGTCTATCTCCATCACTTTTAATCCTTCTAAACACTTTTGTATCATCTGCAAATTTCAACAACTTGCTAGCTATATCATCATTCAAATCGTTTATATATATTAAGAATAATATAGGTCCCAGTACTGATCCCTGTGGAACCCCACTCAAAACTGATTTCCAGTTTGAAGCCTCCCCATCAACTACTACACGTTGTCTTCTGTCAATCAGCCATTTTTTTATCCAGTTAATTATACCATTTCCTGTGCCATGGGCCTTTAGTTTAAGCAGTAATCTTTGATGTGGCACTTTGTCGAAAGCTTTTTTTGAAAATCTAAGTAGATGATATCTACTGGTGATCCATCATCTACCCACTTAGTGATATCTTCCAAAAAACATAACATATTTGTTAAGCATGACCTCGCTTTTAGAAACCCATGTTGAGATGGGTTTATCAAGTTATGTTTAACAAGAAAATCCACCATGTGATCTTTAATTAGTCTTTCTAATAATTTAAAAATCACTGATGTTAAACTAACTGGTTTATAATTATTTGACTTGTTTCTCGAACCTTTTTTAAATAACGGTATAATGTTTGCTTTTTTCCATTCTAAAGGAACCACTCCCTCTTCTAATGACAAGTTGAAAACTGTTGCAAGCGGTATGCTAATTTGTTCTACAATTTCCAATAGTAGTTTGGGTGGAATACCATCCACTCCAGGTGATTTATTATCCTTCATAGCCCTAATTTTCTTAGCTACCATTTCTGGGGTTACAACTAATTGTCTTAAATAGTCTGATTCTGCTCCCTTCAACTTAGCCTCTGGTACTGGCAGTGAACTAGTGTCTTCTCTGGTAAACACTGAACTAAAATACTCATTCAGGTCTTCTGCCATTAAGAATCCTTCTGATATTATATTTCCAGCACTATCTTCTAGAGGACCGACCTTATCCTGAACTTTCTGTTTGCTTCGAACATACGCATAAAAACTCTTGCTGTCATGTTTTATATTACAAGTTAATTTATGTTCATAGCTTCTCTTTGAATTTCTAATTTCAGCTGTAGCTTGGTTTAGTGCTTCTTTATAAATGTTGTAGTCTTCGTCATTTCCAGTACGTCTATGACTTCCACATCATTTGTTTATACTTAATTTTTCTAATGGCTTCTTTCGATAAGTATTTCTTTCTGGTCCGTTTCCCTTGTTTTTTTAAGGGAACAAATTTATCTACGATGCACTCTATTTCATTCTTTAAGATATTCCAGCATTCTGTTGCTGTCTTATTCTTCAGTGTGTTATTCCAGTCTATCTTTGCTAAATATTTCCTCATTTCCTTATATCTTCCTTTGTGGAAATTTCTCCTGAACTGCTTTTTATTATTTCTTTCTGATTTTACTTTGATGGTAAAATGTATCTGGTTGTGATCACTACTTCCCAGAGGCTCACATAATTTAACATTGTCAACTAATTCATTCTGTGAGGACAAAACTAAGTCTAACACATTCTTTCACCTGGTTGGTTCTAGCACATGTTGAGAAAGGAAACTATCTTGTACTAAAAACTCCTCACTACCCATACTCTGTAGAGATTTCCATTTTATATGCCCATGGTTAAAATCCCCCATAACAACACAGTCCCATTTGCTCACTTCCCTTATAGCGTTTTGTATTTTTTCATTCTCTTCTATGCTTATGTTTGGACTTCGATAAACTAATTCAACCGTTAACGTTGAGTTTCCTGTAACTATGTTACACCAAGCAGCTTCTTCGCAATCTGCTTCCCTGTCTAATTTTATTTCATAAGCCTGGATAGATTCTTTAATATATAAAATAACTCCACCTCCCCTTCTTCCTATTCTATCTTTCCTAAACATTACATATCCTGTCAGTCCCAATTCGGCATCCGATATATCGATGGTTGCCCATGATTCGGTTATACCTATTATGTGAGGGTCAATATCTTCTACCATAATGTTTAGTTCATTTCTTTTGTTTACTATACTCCTTGCATTTAAACAAACACATTTATACCCAGCTTCAGAACAGTTTTCCAGACTGCTCTCTGCTGAATTATTTTTGCTGTCTTTATCTATGCCTCCAGTTTCAGGCTTCTCTGTGAGTCCCCCCTGCGAATTTAGTTTAAATAGATGCAACCTGTCTCACTGTCAACAGATCACAGCAGATTCTCTGAGAATACTGCTGCCCCCTTTCCACTTACATGGAGGCCATCTCTCATGTACATATCTTCTCTCCCAACAAAGTACCCCCATAAATCTATGAATCCCACGCCCTCTTCCTCACACATCTGCTCAACTAGTGCGTTGATCGCCATCCTCTTACAGTTTCTGTATCTTGCCCCCCTTCCTCCCATTACTGGCAAAATTCCTGAGAGAATAACCTGTTCCACTCTTGTCTTCTTTAGCTTCCTCACTAGGTGTCTGTACTTCTGAACTATCCCAGTTGTCTGCATTGTTTGTCCCTACGTGTACTATATAGACCCTCCCTTGCCATGCCCCAATACCTTCTCTACCCTTTCGGTCACATGCTCTATCCTAGCCCCCGGTAGACATACAACAACGTCCTTCCCCTCGCATATAGTCTTGTCTGTTTTTCTCAGAATTGAATCGCCCATAAACACTCTCTCTTTTCTCCTTGCCCCCTCAATCACTGCCTCGGAGTAGCTCCTCTGGTTTGCATATGTCTGGTCGTTGTCTTTTCCTCTTGCCGTCTTCTCTCCTGTCACATTCTCTTCCATTCCCTTCTTTCCTGTCGCGTTTTCTCTTGTCCCCTTTCCTCCTGTCATCTTCTCTTCTAGCACATTTACTCTCACTTCCTTTCGTCCCTTCTTCTTTCCTCCCATCACATTTTCTTCTCTCCTCTCCCGTCCCCGGCTACCACCTTCACTACGGTCACTTTCTCCCCTGTCACCTTCACGCCTGTCATGTTTTCTGTTTTTTGCTGAAAACTCTGTCTTCTTCCAACAGTCTTCTGTCTCAGTCTTACCAACTGCCTCTATGGTATCTACTTCTCCTCCGTCCCTCTGTTTTCTCAATGTCTTGTTCCTTCACACCGGTCACCTTCCGTCCTCTCAGTCTCCTTTCTTCAGTCTCCGTGTCACAACTCTGCTCCTTCTGTGTTGTAGAATTCTCAACTCTCTCCGCGTCATCCCTCTCTGCTCCATCTATATCTATGTTGAGTCTCACCTCCATCTCCTTCACTATATCCGTCAACTTACACACCTCCTTCATCAGACATTCCACCCTCAAACACTCCAATCACCGAAAGGTGAATCCGTCATCTTTGGTCTCTGCCCATCATTTTGGACAGCCAGACAACGCAAAATCCACATTGAGTTCATCCAGTAAGCAGTAAGCTTCTGGCATTTACGTGAATAAAATGTAATCCTTTTCTTAGAAAACACTTGAATTGCTCGGAGTCAGCGTCAGATGGCGTGGTCGTGGTGTTGTCGGAGGTCAGCTGTGGATCTTCCATGGGTCGGTTGTCACATGGAGAATCTGACATCACTGATTCGTCCAGAACATCTGCACTGGCCACCGCCGCCAATGCACACTTATTACATACCAAAGGGATGCATTCTCCTGCACTGACAGCATCCGCATACATGTGTGTTGGTATGCCATCACACTTAATATGTATATGCTTGGAATACAACGGGGTCAGTGACGCGTATAATTGGCTTGCATACAAGTTTCTAAAATCACTTGGTGAATGTCTGCATTGTTCTGCCGTTGCTCGGATACCTAGAGTGGCGTTCATGGGTAGCGATATCACAACAATCAATAACAATGTCAATACTGAACGACTGGAATACTATCCACCATCGTTTCTTTGTTTTGGTGGGACATATATGTCTCTTCTATGTAGCGCATATCTTCCGATACATACCCTATATTGGGTTAAATCAATCAGCATCGTACAGTAAGAATAGTTCAATTCGACTTGATCTCAGTTGGCACATCCGGTCAAGCGTGACGTGAAGCCAACGATCTCACTGTTGTTGTGTCGCATGACTGGTCACTGCATGTTAGCGTCACAGATGCATCCGGAGAATATCAAAACAGTAAAATCAGAAAAAGTCACACCAACTTACTATAAGTACATAGGCTGATAAAGTCCTGGTGCAACTGTTGAGGTATATGTGAAGACTTAGCGCTATGTCATGACTCAAACTTGTACAGTACAGTATTTAGAGGAGCATATTTAGAGGAGCATATTTTACGCGCAGCCACGGTGCCAAAATGTGATGATCCGGTTTCTTGGTCATTCATGTTTAGTATATTTACCTCTCAAGAAACTGTTTTTTGTTTTTCTTCTGTATAATTTCAGCCACATCTCGCGGCCTTCTTCAGCAGACAGAATTTACGGTCATGTCACATGACCTACGTTACGTGACACAAGTTGGAACATGACTGACGGGAGCTCCTGGCCAATGTCTCTGTTCAGCGAAGGCTTCCCCCTGTAGATGTTAATGGCCTCCTTGATCTTTCTCCTATGCCAGTTCTCCTTGAGGTCCAAGATTTTTACATCTTTCATTGAACACTGGTGGCCTGTGTTCAACTTGTGTTCACTTATCGCTGATAAGGGTTGGCGACACGATAGATTTTCTTTAAGTCGTGTGCTAAGTTTCTCCTATGTAGTGTTGGCAGTAGGCTGCCTGAACAAAGAAAAACAAAAAAGTTTCTTGAGAGGTAAATATACTAAAAATGCCAAATATGGTTGATACAAATACAGATAATTTAGAAATGTGATCAAGTTACATGGTAAACTATCTGTACCAACAAAGTAGAAAAAATAGAAGTTTCATTGAAATGCAATTTTACATGTTGGTATTTACCCGAGACAATGAATTCCTGTATCTGCCACCAGACGGCATGCTCTAAACATCTCGGCAGAAAGATGACCGAACCTGAAATGTAGCAGAAGTGTAGGATATCTCAGATACAACGTAATACATAATTATATTATGTATATTGTATTTGTAATCCAGTGGTACTAAACCTTTATTAGCTGCAACCAAATTTCAGTTGTGGGGACCTAAGTCTGGTCATGGGACTTGCTTGGTGACCCATGCCTTCAACATATTTACTTGAAACTTGCAATAAATTATAAGTAATGAAAAAAATTAATATGCACATCATGAATAAATTAGAACATTTATTAAATGTGTTTACTGAACATGGAGTCAGAAATCACCAAACTAATGTCAATCATCAGTTTGATGCAACTTGAAAGGAAAAATTGCAGTCGGAGTCAGGAAGATCATACAATTCTGACAATGTTTAATTGAAGAATATTACATTAACTGACTTCATATTGGTGATAACAATGAGGCAAATAATCAAATAGACACTATAATGTGTCAGGACAAGCTGTTACAGTGGAAGTTGTCTGTAAAAGTGTACTTAAACACGGGTGGCTTAAACATGGACTGAAATGAAAATGGCACAAACTTTGCCACATGACACGATTCATATTTGGCGGTATCAAACAGAATATTACTTGCTCATACCAGGTGCACGTGAAACAACCGTTATATTACAAATGTCACAGGAATTTTAAATACTGTGTGATACTCATTTCAAGTTATGTAACCACAGGCATAAAATATTCTTTTTGTATCATCTGGTATGGTCAGTAAAAGAAAGTTTGGACGGTCATTTGACACTAGAAAACTCTTGGCAACCCACTCAAAAAGACTTGGCAACCTAATTTTGTTTTTATACAAGAAAGCTCGATAAAACTGGAAGGGTTAGGGTTAGGGTACTCTGGCAGAGGATGAGGTGGTGTACCCTGCCAGGGAGTGTGTGTAGGAGGCATACTCACAGTGTGTATGGGTCCTCATACAGACCCAGCTCTTTGCACTAGATAACTCA
>OZ023209.1:55512095-55587095 GCA_963995525.1 Escarpia spicata
CAGGAAAATCACCTTTTAATTTTATGATAAATAGGGGGTCAGTGGCTCCGATTAAGACATATCGTCGCTATCATAGGAGCCACCCCAGTTATCACAAATATTCATTTAAATATATGATGGCCTTTCAAGTTATGTGTCCTATCTAAATTATACAATCATTTGAATTATATGTGGCAGTAAATGTTCTTTATAGCGATTGATATAATCAAAACTGTGTATGAACTTGATTACTAAAATGTTTGATTTTGGTTACATGAATAACAATTTAGAAGTGTACATGTATCTTTGTATTTTGTCAGGAGAATGTTTTAGTGTAAATTGCAAATCACATACATGCCATAGCATCATGACAGAAACATGTTCATCTCAATCACATACATGTCCTAGCATCATGACAGAAACATGTTTATGTCAATTGCATATATAGCCTAGCATCAGGGCAGAAACACGTTCATGAATCTCAATTGCATACATGCTGTAGCATCATGACAGAAACTTCTGCGATACAGCCACCTCGCAATTAATGTCACCCTAGGACAGTCTCAAATGATTTTCATAACAGTAAAGTATAGGAAAATAGTTCTGCTAATACGGTCACCACATTATTGATTATCACTTTTTCCAGTCCTAACAGTGACCTTAATAGAGATGTTGCACCATATCCAAAGATTACTTGACCTGCGTTTAGACTTTCACCTCTAACTAAGATGGCGTCATCAGTACGTCCCGGTCGGATAACGTCATTGTTTACATGCAGCAGTTCATAGTTCCCTCGTCTCCGTAGTTACATTGGCTGACCAGGACGTCACATGTCATCACCAAATATTTTGTGTGACAAAGGCAAAATATTCAGACGTGAAACACAATTTCTTGTGTAGTAAAGAAAGTATAATTGTTCTATATTATTTTTGTACATCATTAATTCCACCCACTCCATTGTACCTGGAAGTGATGACCTGGTTCACCTTCATGCAGACTCAATGTCATCATGTCATAGGTCGCCCTGAAACAAGTGGCGACACCTATACACACAGGTTCAAAGCATTGCAGCGACACCCAAATAACACATTTATAATCATTTTTTATACCTTAATATACTAGTTAAAATACCAATTTGTTTAATGTTCATAGTTATCTCATTAAACAAACTTGTCAAATTGTTGCAGTTAAAAGAATACAGTATTTTTTACAAATGTGAGTGGTGCATTAGATGAGCTGAATCAACTTCTTTCATAGCTTTTTAAAATTGTTTTTAGTAACTATATTTACTGTAAAGTTATATTTTTTACATGTTTATTTGTTAGTTAGTATTTCTTTTTATGTAAAATACTATTATATATGTGTGTATGTATGTAAAGCGCTCCAGAGCAATTTTAATTGATCGGGTGCCTTATAAGTACTTTTATGTATTTAATTTAATTTATAGCCAACAAATTACCTTTTTGAAAAGATTTCCTTGAACAACAGTGTCTTGTTGTGCAGTAAATGTCTTAAGCATGTCTTTGTATAGCCTGGGCTTACTTACGTCATGTGTAGATTGTGTGCGTTGACAAAGAACTTGCCAGGCCTGGCGCCATCTAGTGTGCCACTCATGTAGAATGCAGCGGGACCGTGTGCTCGGTTCGGTGGTATCTCTTCTATACTGTCACAACCACAGGTGTAGACATGTCAAAGGCTGTCAAATGTGCGAGCGCATGTGTATGTGTTGGTGTGCATGTGCGCGCAAGTGTGTGCATGTGTTTGTGTGTGCGTGCATGTATGCATGCATGTGTGCACACACTGGTTGGATATTTACATTTTCATTCAGCAACAACTATTGAAGATATTAAAAAAAATTAGGTATAATTTTAAAGATTGTGATAAGTGGAAACGTGAAAGTTACAAAAATCAATTTCACAATTTTGCAACTTAATGTCAACGATGTTTTGGCAAGTCAGAAATGGCATTGGCTGTTCCAGCGCTACAAAGTGTAACAAAAGGCTGTCCAAGGTAATGACTAAATCAATACTGACCTAAACAAAATCCATCCCGTGTCTGTGACTGTGTTTTTAAATGTACATCAACAAATATAAAGTGTCATAATATTATACGTTTTAATTCATGCAGCAGTCAGTATACTTACATAAGTTCAAATTTTGGTATTTTGTGAAAGATTTTTGACAAAACCGGACGGATTTTCTTGTAGCAAATGTCTCTGAAACCTTCCATCAACGCATCCTGAAAAAAAATTACCCAAAACGGTGAACATGTAAGACTAGTTTGATTGACTTATATCAGTGAAAACCTATACAGAACAACTCATATTTGTCAGATGAATCTCATGCAACTTTGGACAAAAAACAGCTCAAATAAAAGATTTTAAAATACCAACCAATGGCTCTCTCTCTCTCTCTCTCTCTCTCTCTCTCTCTCTCTCTCTCTCTCTCTCTCTCTCTCTCTCTCTCTCTCTCTCTCTCTCTCTCTCTCTCTCTCTCTCTCTCTCTCTCTCTCTCTCTCTCTCTCTCTCTCTCTCTCTCTCTCTCTCTCTCTCTCTCTCTCTCTCTCTCTCTCTCTCTCTCTCTCTCTCTCTCTCTCCCTCTCGTGCAATTACTTGTTGTTGAATATGATTAGCAATTAAACGCAACCCCCCAGGGAAGAGAAAAAGAGGAAGGCCGAGAAAAACCTGGCAGAGAGACACAGAAAGTGAAAGAAAGCAGATGGGGAAAACCTGGAAAGAAATTGAGAAAATGGTAGCAAACCGACAACAGTGGAGGACCATGGTCGATGGCCTATGCTCCCAGCGAGCAAAGAGGCCTAAGTAAGTAAAAATATGATTATCTGAGTCACACTGAAGATGATGATGACGATGATGATAATGTTCAGTTAAATCAGATGAGTGCATCAGTGACTGAACAGACTACCACTTTGTTGATATAGTTACCTTGTTGTCGTAGTAGAATTTCTTGTTGCTTTTTAGCTCTTTCACAAACTCCTTGAAGTTTCCTCCAAATCCGACTTGCGCAATAACCTGATAACAAATGAAAACAATGTATCAACCATCTTTAGTTTCTTATCCAAATCATAACATATTTCAAAATAACATTAAAGTTGTCTCCTCCATTCAGTGTCTCATTTGTCACATTTCAAATACATTTCGGGGAAAAACAAATCTATCTAATATCCACTAAGATATGGTAGTTCGATTGCATAACCCTTTGAATGTAGTTTAGGTAAAATCATCAAACACACTCTTTATCATTTGATTACACAGCTTATTGTTTCATCTTGGTTCTATGCTATCCTATAACCTGGTTACAGCATGTTTTATTACCTACACATGTGATTGGCTAACCTTTTGTATTTCACCCCTGATTCTGTTGACCTCTTCAAGGCCAATGTCATGAACTTGTTGTGGAGACAAGGTCAAGGACGTGTGCCAGTGAAGGCAGTGGAGATAGAATGACTCTCCATCCACCATGCTTGAGACTCCAGCCTTGGGCCGACACGCAGGCATATAGACCTGGGATAACAATGACCAATTCAAAGGAGACAGTCTTTTCTTAATTTTTCATATATTAATACAATGTTCTTAAGACCATACTACGTACATTGAAGGTATACTGCCCGCCAAATTGTGTTTAGTTAGCCCTAACAATGTTCGCAATTTGAAAAGTATGACCCAGGAGCATGTTCAAATGGTAAAGAAAACATCCAGTTCCACAATAAGCTTTATTGGCAATGCAGCCGACTCAGGCCGAGTTAACTGCTGTACCCTTTTGTCCCATTTTCCCACTTTCAACACGGCAGACTTCCTGTTACAAATTATTATGCCTGCTAATTCTGGGTAGAGGAGCTGACCAGCTCCCTTTAAAGTACTGGTCAGGTGTGTAGTTGGCTTCCTATTCAACATCTTGAAAAATAGTTTTTAAATATTACTAATATTACTAACTGACATTACCTCTCAAGAAATGTTTTTTTTATTTTTTAATATTTTAACTTTATTGCAATCTTCATCAGTGGAATAACTTGCCTCACAACGGGCATGTCACATGACTACTGTCAACTGCAGAAAGACTGTCGAACGTTTGTGTCTGACGTATCGGTTCAAGGCAGGTTATGATCTGTGAATATTGATGGCTTCTTTGATTTTTTCCTGTGGCAGTTGTCTTTGTGATCCAATATGTTTACATCTTTCGTAGCACATTGGTGGCCTGTGTTCTCTTGTGTTCACTGACAGCTGACAAAGGCTGCTGATAAGATTGGTATTCTTTCAGTCTTGTGATCAAGAATTCTCGCTGTCTTCCGTTGCAGTGTTGATCACCCTCTACGTATATCATACATTACTTTTGCCGTCTTGTCTTTTGGTGTACCGAGAGTGATAAATTTTTCATATATAGACTTTGTGTACGCAGAAGAAGTTGTGAAATACACAATTTTTATTCATTTTGGTTTCATTTTCTTTGTGTCTAGAATTGGTAAATTGTTTCATAATTTTGTTTTGAATTGTAATGACATTTAAAATGTTTTATTATAATTAATATTGATTTATTATTTTTGAATTGTATATTTTGTCAAAAGTTGAATAAATGTAGATATAGAATTATATGTTCGAGTGATGGCCCATTGAAAATGTAATACATGACCTGGTAATCATCATGAAATAAACCTTTTACTTACTTACAAATAAGTGTACAGATTGTGTAAATTGTAATAGTCAACTATGCAATCAAGGGACAAGTCATTATTTCACTTACATGTTTATGGAAGACAAACAGAGCATCACTGAATGTCATTCTGAGACAGTAGACATATCTCAAGGATTTCTTGCATCATGAAGAATAGCTATGATCAGGGAAAGTCATCACACTCTCAGAGGTCAAGAACATTATGATCACATATTTGTTGATTTCACGTACATTAACCACACAGAGACTTCTTGGGAACAGTTCAAAGTTCATTCTAAACTCTACATTTGTAAGAATGTGCAAGTGCACATAACAAGCGATTTAGATTTGTAGTGACCTTGAAGAGTACCGGTATTTGCAAGAGCCACACATAGTTACATACCTCATCTATAAAAGTGCTCAGTTTCCTAAATGCAGGTGCTATTTGTTGCCGAATCACTGTCAGTGCTTCTTCTTGGATGGATTTTCTACAACGCAGTAGCCGTTCACGGCTGTTCATATTGCAAAGACAAACTAGAGTTAAGAATAATAATTAAAATTGATATACTGCCTGAATCCATTTATAATAAAATGCTCTAGGGCCATTTACATAAAACTGCATAAATTAAATAAAACCATTAAGTATAGTATTAATAAAAAGGGTAAATGGCCTGATTTAAACATCATAGATAAAAAGGTATCTACATGAAATTATAATTATAGTAAAAAATTATATAAACAAACAAATAAAATAGTATACATATAAGCCTACATGCATATACGTTAAGAATAATTTTGAATTGGAAATCAAATAAAATGTTTCAATGTACAGTAATTATTACCAGACTTATTTAGAACTTCCGAAGTGTAGGAACACACACACATGCATGCACACACACACACGTACACACATGCACGCACGCATGCATATAGTAAAACAGTAATAATCTTGTGGTGCCATGCATAATAATATATTTCTACAGTAAGTAAACTGACAAACGCTATGTAGCATATATATATTATCAAGAGTTGTGTATGGTAAGCCTAACGCACTAACAGAGTGTCTGAAGACTGCTTGTAATCAAGATGTGTACAACTATGATATCAAAGTGCCAGAAGCATGCTCATAATAAAACGTGTTTTCCAAAACACAGTTCTTAAATCATGTTCATAAACCATTTTACATTTCTAAGAGCCATATATATATGTTAATTCTGACTCACAGCACATCTGGTTCTACGTCACATGACACATCAACAAAAGGCTTGAAGAACACACTTTCTGATGCAGGTGTGTTAGCAAGTGTGTTAATGGTGTCTACAACACCTTTCTGAAAACAGACATCAAGCTAAAATGAATGCTATTTTATTGATTATAGTAGGCATAAGAAAATTAAACAGCCAATTTACAACAACATATCATTGTAATGCTTGCATGTGGCCACTGGAACATTAGTGTAAAAGTAGTGTAAACATGTAAAACCTGTAATGTTATCAGAACATTGGCACTGTGTTTTAAAATAACAAGCAATGCTTTGAAATATAGAGATTCAGACAAACATCACGTTGAGAAAGGGTACGCAATGTTTTTTAATCTGCACATATTAAACTAATACTGTCACCCCCCAAACGAGCATCTATTTTTAATCACTTGTGCCTGAACGCAAGAGATTATCAGATCATTGTCGAAAAGATATTGTGAAATACATATGGTTTATATTTTCTTTGATGTTTTATAAACAATGGCAGATTGTTGTGTATTACCAGATACATTAATCGTTGGTTAAGAAAATGCATATCTGTATATCTACAATATTCTCAAGTAGCTGGCATAATTTAAATAAAATAATTTTTAATAATTATTTACCTAAAATATCCTACAGTTGTTTTGTCATCAGCACAAAACAATTGCATATCTATTATTGGTTGTCTTTGATTATGTTGAATAAATTGCAATTGAATTAAATTCAAATGCAGGTAAAAATAACGGAATGAAGCGAGATATTAACATGAAGAAAGGTGAGAAATGTATAGCCCCACCAGTGAGTAGACGCTGTATGTCTTGTGTGCGTCGATGCCTCGTTTCAGTAACTCTATGTCTCCCTCCACCTGTAGAACACACAACCTCTACACTCTAGGTCGTCACAACACACCCACACATGTGACATGACACAGCAAAGTGGGCATTACGTCGCAAAATTGTGAAATTGAGTTTTGTACCTTTTTGGATTTCACAGACCATAAATTTTTTAATGATACCTCATTTGATGAGATATCGTCAGTAGTTTTTGATTTATGCCAAGATTAAAGCAAACTTTTAAAAAGTAATGTTTTGAGAAACTAGGTCATTTTTTACTCGCATCGTCTGTTGTTTTTACTCTATGGGTACTCAAATGCATGTATTTTATTAGTTTGGATCGTTTTCGAGGAAAATAATCTGGACATTAAAATAAGATATGCATTTCTGCCTGAATCACATAATTGTTTGAATATGACCTGGACAGCTATTTTCTGTTCATGTCCAGAACATACCAATGCAACTTAATATCTAGTTCGTCTGTAGACAGTTTGAGAGCTACTTTAAGAAGAATTTTGAGAGCTACTTTGTCCAGGACATACACATGCAACTTAATACCTGGTTCACTGTGGTAGGTCGCATATCTCTCTAGACTGATGTAAACATTGTCTCCATGAAAATGTTCAATGTATGCTGTCCCAGCCAATGCGCATTGTTACATTTCACTGGGAGCGCAGCTAGTGTAGTGATTAGCACATCTGCCTGGCATGCCAGCGATCTGAGTTTGAAACCCAGACCGGGCAGGTATGATATTTGGTGTAAAAATCTGTCTCTCAACATTGGGGACTGCGTATCTCTCATGACTCGGAGATAACGTTAATGTCAGTCCCGTCTCAATTTGGGATGTAAAAAAAAACCGAGGATGACAAGCACCTTGGCAGTGACCACCCTCAGTGCCAGCATAGAAAGGTCGGTTTGGCGATAATGTTCTGAAAAAGGCTGACTAACTGAATGAGACCTCATAAGACCATTACATTGTAACCACACTAATACAGACTAGGAAGTTAATAGAATGTTGCAGAGCTAGAAACAACTAGAGCTCTTCGCAGACCTGTTCATTCGAACACCATCTGCATGTTCTGGGAAGCATTCAGTCATGCTGCAATTACTGTTGAAGAATACACAAGGTGTATAACTGTAGTGGCAATATCACATGTCTTTTCTAATGACACACAAACATCGCCTGCAATTGTTTGATTTGTATGTGTGTGTGTGTGTGTGTGTGTGTGTGTGTGTGTGTGTCTGTGTGTGTGTGAGAGAGTTTGTGTGTGTGTTGTTTGAGTGAGTGCATGAGTGTGTGATTAAAAGTATGAGTGAGTGAGTGAGTGAGTGAGTGAGTGAGTGAGTGAGTGAGTGAGTGAGTGAGTGAGTGAGTGAGTGAGTGAGTGAGTGAGTGAGTGAGTGTGTGATATCTGTGTGTGTGAGCACGTCATTTGAGCGTGTAAGTGAGTGTGTGCGTGAGTGTGTGCGAAAACAGACATGCGAGTGAGCGAGCATGATTGCGTGCATGCATTCGTGTAATAACCCATTTCTGCCTGATGACATCACCAGCAAACATTAGCAGCAGGGATGTGACTGCCTACCCTGGCAGGCAGAGCATGGAGTCGAGCGAGGTACAGTCTGAAGTCTTGCACTGTCTTGAACACCATCCATGAGGTGAGCTGCTCAAAGTCTACATGCATGCCCTCCATGTAGGACACGGGGAAGAGATACCTGCAAGAAGGGAAGAGATACCTGCAGGATGAGAATGGAAGAGTTACCTGCAGACCAAGAAGAGGATAGTTATCTAAAGAAGGGAAAATACCCCCCAGGCTTGGTGGGAAGACATCTACAGGTCAAGATTTAACAAGATTGCCACCCAGAGAATTAACTCTAGGTGACAGGTGGACAAGGAAGCCCTTTGGCTTATCGAGAGTCCGACCCTTTTATCTACGTGTATCCCACCCTTCTGAGGTATGTGTCGATTTTATTTTAAAACTTATTCACGCTACTAGCACCCACACAATCAGCAGATAATATGTTCCATTCATTTAGTCCTTTGTGAAAATGAGAACTTTCTTATATCTAATCAACACTGCTCCTTTGCTAATGTAACTTCATGTCCTCTAGTCCTTTTATCTTTCTTAACTGAGAAAAAAAAAATTCTATCAATATTTTCATAACCATTCATTATTTTAAACACTTCTATCTGATCTCCTCTCAATCTCCTGGTCTAGTGTTGTTAAGCCGCATTTTTTGGGCATATTTCGTAACTAACATCCCTCAGTTTTGGTATCATTTTAGTTGCTCTCCTCTGTACTCTTTCTAGCATATTTATGTCCTTCCTGCAATATGGCCTCCACGCTTGAATACAATATTCTAAATGAGGCCTAACTATTGTTTTGTACAGCGGTATTATTAGCTCTTTTTCCTTATACGTTATGTTTCGCCTAATTAATCCAAGGATTTGATTTCCCTTTGAAGCTGCAATTCCGCACTGCTCTGAAACCTTCATATCAGCACTAATGGTTAACACTAAGTCCTTTTCTTTTACAGTAGTAGTTAGTACAGTACCCCCCATTGTATATTCTACCTCTTTGTTCCCATGTCCTGCGTGGAGGCATTTACATTTCCCAAAATTAAACAGCATTTGCCACTTTTCAGACCATTTGATCAACTTGTCAAGATCATCTTGTAAATGTTGTCTATCTCCATCACTTTTAATCCTTCTAAACACTTTTGTATCATCCGCAAATTTCAACACCTTGTTTGTTATTTCATCATCCAAACCATTGATATATATTAAAAATAATATAGGTCCTAGTACTGATCCCTGTGATACCCCACTCAATACCGATTTCCAGTTTGAAGCTTCCCCATCAACTACTACCCATTGTCTTCTGTCAATCAGCCATTGTTCTATCCAGTTTATTATACCATTTCCTATGCCATGGGCCTTTAGTTTAAGCAGTAATGTTTGATGTGGTACTTTGTCGAAAGCTTTTTGAAAATCTAAGTAGACGATATCTACTTGTGATCCCTCATCTACCCACTTAGTGATGTAAGGTCTAGAAGGAAAGATATACCTGCAGGACAAGAAGGAAAGATATAATATGATGTTACATTATGAGAATGCTGTATGTTCCTAGATTTTCATCTATTAATTAATATAATGTTCTTATTTTTTTAAGACTATACTAACTATGTTGAAGGTATACTGCCCGCCAAATTGCATTTAGTAAGTATGTCAGGAGATACCTGGAGTAAACGAACTTGCCTAAGCTTCAAAACAACAGTAAAAGGATTGAAATGCTTGACAGAGTCCAGTGTTCTAAACACTATGCCAAGTCACACTACCTCGACTGAGAGTCCAGTGTTCTAAACACTATGCCATGTCGCACTACCTCGACTGAGAGTCCAGTGTTCTAAACACTATGCCATGTCGCACTACCTCGACTGAGAGTCCAATGTTCTAAACACTATGCCATGTCGCACTACCTCGACTGAGAGTCCAGTGTTCTAAACACTATGCCATGTCGCACTACCTCGACCGAGAGCCCAGTGTTCTAAACACTATGCCAGGTCACACTACCTCGACTGAGAGTCCAGTGTTCTAAACACTATGCCATGTCGCACTACCTCGACTGAGAGTCCAGTGTTCTAAACACTATGCCATATCGCACTACCTCGACTGAGAGTCCAGTGTCCTAAACACTATGCCATGTCGCACTACCTCGACTGAGAGTCCAGTCTTCTAAACACTATGCCATGTTGCACTACCTCTGAAATTACGCACCCTTCTTGCTTCATTCCATCAAGGAATGTTTCAAGGTCAGACCGCAGCAAGGCAACATTGAAGGTGTCTTCTTCACCATAGCTGATATTACCGGCCTCCAGCGCCTGACATCTCTTCAAGAATCCCTCTGCATCAGCCTGGGAAACAGGTCACTCAGATAAGACAGGGCTAGAAATAAA
Source organism: Escarpia spicata (assembly GCA_963995525.1). Lineage (NCBI taxonomy): Eukaryota > Metazoa > Annelida > Polychaeta > Sabellida > Siboglinidae > Escarpia > Escarpia spicata. Next base: position 55,522,769 of record OZ023209.1, read on the forward strand.
CGAAAACTTCTCCTTGTAGGTCAAATGTCATACAGTCAGATAAGCCATTTACCTACAAATCAAGAAACTTGGTTGAATTTTCAGAATACTTCAACCAACTCGATCAGGCTTCGTCAGCACAGACCAGCGTGTCACATGACCAACATGTTTTCCATGTAACGAATGCATGTCCATCTTTTAAATGTACAAATTTCCAGTGAACCAACTCAACCAGACATGGGTTGATTCCACATCAGCGATTCCAAAAGACAATGCTTAATTGAGATGGTGACAATTTTAAATCTACGTGTCACCTAACTTTAGGAGATAATCACAAGGTTTTTGTGGATACATACCTGCTTTTGTTGAAATGCAGCCAGGCTATGGTCATTGAGTCGATCATCGTACTTGTGAAAACCACAAAATGTTGCAAACTCTGGAAACTCTTTCATCCGCCAATCCCAGAAATCATTGCACAGCTGTGTAACGCTGTCTGTCACTGGGCTAAGGAAAACACACAATATACATGTCATGTATTAAATAAAGCATTATAATTAATTGCAATAAATATACACTTCTGAAGAGAAAATATATTTTCACTAATCTTACATATAAACTATTTTATGTCTGGAGTAGAGGACTATAGGAACCGAAATCATTGTTATATACTTTAAGTAGGGGCAGAAATAAACCCTAATTAATAAAAAAAATGGGCCAAGAGGCCCTGAAGTCCTTTGGACTATATTGTAAGTTTGTAATTATTAATTAAATGTTTTTGGTGAATCATAGTTACAGTTCATTAAGGGTTATGATGGTAGTCAAATATTGACATGTTTAGTGGAGACTATATGCATAACAGTGACATTCGTAGACTTCCGAAAAGCATTTTATACGGTTCATCGTGGCAAGATGATGAAGATTCTTGAAGCATATGGTGTCCCCAGAGAGCTAGTAACAGCTGTTTCCAACATGTACAGGAACACATGTGTCAAAGTACAATCACTGGATGGAGAAACTGAGCTTTTTGATATCACGGCGGGAGTGCTACAGGGTGACACGCTGGCGACATACCTCTTTGTGATAGTCCTTGACTATGCACTGCGGCGAGCTATCGACGGAAGAGAAGAGGAACTTGGATTCCAGATAACAAGAAGAAAAAGTAAACGTTTTAAACCTGAGGTGATCACCAATTTCGAATTTACCGATGATATTGCGCTACTATCAGAAGTGATCAATTAGGCACAGGAGCTTCTAACATGAGTGGAAACATCATGCGCAAGGATTGGATTAAAGATCAATCTTGGAAAAACCAAATATATCTCATTCAACCAATTAGGAAACACTAGCATCGTTGCCAGGGAAGGAACTGTTTTAGAGAAGGTTGAAGACTACAAATACCTTGGCTCCTGGGTCTGCACAACAGATAAAGACATCAAAGCCAGGAAGACAATGGCGTGGAGAGCACTCAACCAACTAAACCTAATATGGGAATCTACACTCCCATGCAAAATCAAGCAGTAACTGTTTATTGCAACAGCAGAGTCTGTGCAACTCTATGGATGCGAAACATGGACAATGACGAAAAACTTGACAAACAAGTAGACGGATGTTATACAAGAATGCTTCGAACCGCATTTAACATTTACTGGCAACAGCATTTGACAAACATAGAACTACAGAGTGGAATGTGTAAAGTCACTGATAAAATAAGAAGACGATTGAGATTTGCCAGACACTGCTACAGACATAACTTCGTCATAAGGATGAAATGGCATTTAAGACCATCTTGTGGCAACCGACACATGGAAGAACCAAGGCAAGAAGACCAGCAGCAACTTACACTGACTGCTTAATTCCCTTAAAGGAAGATGTGGGTCTAGAAATGGAGGAGCTGAGCCTGAAGACGGCAATGCCAATGGTAGACATTGGGATCTGGAGATGATGATTGAAGCCATTAATGTTCGACCCCAGTGGCCGACATGAGTGAGTGATTATTACATTTAGTGGTTTACAGTAACACCAAATGAGAAACTGTGCAAACAAATTAATAGTTAGAAAAGTTGTTTTAATGAAATACTTGCAATTACATTTACAACAAATTACTGCCCATTAAATACGATAAATAAAACATATATCAAGTAGGCCCTATAATAATTCGCGGAGACATGTGGTAATTAAAAAAGTTCTGACTCATAATTTTAAGTGGCATAAAATCTGTCATAAATTTGGGCGCCCTATATTAAAATTACATAATCATAACTTAGACATAATCATAATGTCAATAATGTTATCACTGTTATGATATCGATAACCTTATCATGATTCTTGACACTTGAAAGTTGACTTGGCTACTTGTCTTGAGACTTGACAACTGCGTCTTTGTTTATATTCGATATACCGGCAGTGTCACCAATTCCAAGCCCGTTAATACAAGACGTACGTGTGCAGGGAATGGATGCAATAAATGATTGTTATCAATAATACATGTCTCTGCACACGCCCCTACGTTTTGGAGAACTTACTTTCCAATCGTTAGGGGTGCCACTTACACGAATTAGTACTATAGCATTCGCAAGACAGCACCACCGGTCTACGACACGTGAGATGAGTAAAAATGTCGGATGTCGACGAAAAGGTGAATGAGCAATCAGAAGAAGAAACGATAAAATGTCACAAAAAGACAGATATGACAGCAACGGAGTCTGATCCAGGCATAATTTATTTGAGTCGCATTCCTCCGTTTATGAGTGTAAAAAAGATTCGTCAAATATTTACCGCGTATGGAGAAGTTGATCGTATTTTCCTTCAGCCTGATGGTAAGCAAACTTCTCTGACATGATGATGATTGAACTTCGGTTCTTTCCGGACCTACCTTGATTTCGCCGTTGTAACTGGAGTTTTGCCTAAATTTGATACCTCGGAGCGTTATTCTCCGACGAGGCTACATTTGGCGGATATAGAATTATGATCGGAATGCCCCACCGCTTGAATGCACCACTACCTGAATCAAGTGAATGCACAAAACCTAGTCGCAATGCTCCAACCGCATAGTTGGAACGCCCTGGCTATTTCTCGAGCAGCTCGAGAAATAACGGTCAGACTTCGCGTTATTTATCGAACAGACCGGAAGTTGTAATGAACAATCAGATTGCTTATTCGTCGAGCTGCTCGAGAAATAATGCGGACTTCGTTCGTTATTTATCGAGCAGATCTGAACGTGCATGCATGTGCACTTAGAAATATTTTCAAGGCATCTACGTGGACATCCTAATTGTTTGAAGTAAATCCGATGCAGTCTGATCGTTTCGTGCCTGTATTTGTCCATTCTGATGGGAAATGAAGACTTCTTATTCGTCGAGCTGCTCGAGAAATAACGCCGACTTCGTTCGTTATTTATCGAGCAGATCTGCATGGGCATGCATGCATGTGCACTTAGAAATATTTTCAAGGCATCTACGTGGACATACTAATTCTTTGAAGTAAATCAGACGCTGTTGAATCGTTTCGTGCCTGTATTTGTCCGTTCTGGTGGGAAATGAAGACTTCTTATTCGTCGAGCTGCTCGAGAAATAACGCCGACTTCATTCGTTATTTATCGAGCAGATCTGGACATGCATGCATGTGCACTTAGAACTATTTTCAAGGCATCTACATGTGACATACTAATTGTTTGAAGTAAATCCGACGCTGTTGAATTGTTTCGTACCTGTATTTGTCCGTTCTGATGAGAAATGAAGACTTCTTATTCGCCGAGCTGCTCGAGAAATAACGCCGACTTCATTCGTTATTTATCGAGCAGATCTGGACGTGCATGCATGTGCACTTAGAAATAATTTCAAGGCATCTACGTGGACATACTAATTCTTTGAAGTAAATCCGATGAAGACTTCTTATACGTTGAGCTGCTCGAGGAATAACATAGTTCATACTTTGAGTGCCATGTTATCAGTTGTTATCATTTCTGATACAAAAATGAAATATATTACAAAATGAATTACATCATAGTTAAAATATAAGCAACATACCGAATTACGCACGCATGCTCACATAGATTAAAAATTTACAAATCACAAACATTATAAACCAGACAACTAGGCTGAAACATATGTCAGTTTACAATGAGAAAGTCAACTGAGAAAGTACTTAGTTGTAAATATTTCGGCATGTCTACATTTTTACATCCAATGTTATGTTTGTGTGCATAATTATAAGTTTAATGACTAATCAAAATATTTGTTTTCATGAGAAAGTTCAACCTGCAACTGCATAATTTGCCGTGTTCCTTTGATCACAAAATTACCGTCATGTGGATGTATACATTACTTTCACTCACGTTTTATTGACGTTTGTAATCCCGGCTGAAGTAAACTGTAATTTACGCAGAGGACGTCAAGGCATACTGTTTGGCTGTGTACACGTGTTAACATATATGTCGTGCAGATCGATTGTATGAAAAACACTGCTAACTTATCTCCAATCATATATAGTTGTACATATGTCGAAATGTCAAATAATTTAATTACTAATATTATCATACAGGTGTAATCTTGCTTTTAAGTGTACTGTACACTTAACAGAATGAATCGTACATTGTCACATACCATAACAAACAACGAGGCAATACCATTTGTTTACAAATTTATAAACATCCACAATCAAATTGATAAAATAAAATGCATTTGTTTATACGCTATTATTTTTGTAATTATTTCGATTGTCATCAGTACAAAAAACAATAACATTACAATACATATCACACTGGACAAAAATAATATATCTGTTCATGTCAAAATTACATGTGATATTGGGCTTGAATTCCTTGCAGGGTACTGAAGCATTAACAGAAGGCATACCTACCGGGTACTGCCATTATGGGTCAAGCCCAATTAAGCCACAAAATACAGAAACTATATATATATATATATATATATACGTTTGGAGCCGGTTCGTGGTTGAAAGTGGAAATTAAGCTGACTTGTGCAAGTCCGACCTGTCATCCAACGAAAAGTGTACAGAATTGGATTAACTGCGAGAACTGTATGGCCTGGTGGCACTGCAGCTGGGCAAGCGTTACAAAAAAACCACGTAATTTTTACTGCAATGAATACACAGGGCGCCTGCAAAATAAATAATGTGTACAGTTGTAGGCATGAGGTGATGCCAAGCGATGAAAGGTGTACATGTGTAGGCTTGAGGTGATGCCAAGCGATGAAAGGTGTACAGGTGTAGGCTTGATGTGATAACAAGCGATGAAAAGTATGGAATTTACTGCAATTAAAGATATAATCTGTCGTTCAGAATAGTTTTGAATTTCTTTTTCAAATAACCTTGAACAGTCTTGACATCCACAACTCTAGTAGTTTACACGGACACTGGAAAAAGAAACATCTTCATTTCCCACCAGAACAGACAAATACAGGCACGAAACGATTCAACAGCGTCGGATTTACTTCAAAGAATTAATATGTCCACGTAGATGCCTTGAAATTATTTCTAAGTGCACATGCTTGCACGTCCAGATCTGCTCGATAAATAATGAACGAAGTCTGCGTTATTTCTCGAGCAGCTCGACGAATAAGAAAAGTCTTCATTTTCCCATCAATACGGGAAAACACACACGAAATAATTTCACAGCGTCAGATTTATTTCAGCAAATGATTATGTCCACGTGTATGCCATAAAAATATATTAAGTGCATATGCATGCACCTCCAGATCTGCTGGACGAAGTCAGCGTTATTTCTCGAGCAGCTCGACGAATGAGAAAAGTCTTCATTTCCCATCAGAATGGACAAATACAGGCACAAAACGATTCGACAGCATCGGATTTACTTCAGAAAATTACTCTGTCCACGGAGATGCCTTGAAAATATATTTAAGTGCACATGCATGTACTGCTCGATAAATAACGATTAAAATCGACGTTATTTGTCGAGCTGCTAGATAAATAACAGCCAGGCCTCGCGTTATTTCTCGAGCTGCTTGACAAATAACGGACCGAGTTCGCGTTATTTCTCGAGCTGCTCGACAAATAACGATTTAGATTGACTGTACACCAGGCAGATTCATTGAAGCTGTCATCTGTGAGGGCCTCTTCTGGAATAGCTCTCAACCACTTCCTCACATAAATTACAGCCCCGCTACCTTCCAGGGTGTTTGGGAAAGCAACATAGCCATCTATGTCAATCATTTGTTTTGTTAGTGTTATGTCACTGGCTTTTGGGCAGACTTCGGTTACCGTGATAATATCTGGCGTCTCACTAGCAATTAATGCCTTCAGCTCATCCAGTTTGTTAGTTAGTGTGTCAGCATTTGTTAGTGTCTTTTTGCAGTCTATGTGCTGTGCTTCGTCATCAATAACTTGTGCATTTTGTTCCTCTCCTTGTGCTTGTGGTGCGTTGATAAAAAAAATGGTGTATGTGTTGAGGGTTTGGAACATCATTTTTTTTGGTTAAGTATTCCCTTCGTCTTAGGGGGCTCCTCGAAAGGGCTGATGGTTGCCTGCTTGATGTGTGGATCTTCAGTCATGGGTTGTTGTGTTGCCCATGTTTCCAGAAGTGCTACTTGCCCATTCTGATTGTGGTGTTGCATGTCTGGCTGTACCATGTGGAACATCTTGGTTGTTGTTTGGTCTTCTTTCTTTTTGGATGATCAGACCATTCTTGATGACAAGATCTGTCTCGCCTTCATGCTTTCTTGTGGCAAGTTCAGCATGCAATTTCCTGTTCTTTTCTCGTTCTTGAAACGTGAGGTCAGATGTTATGAATACTTTCTTGAAGACAGCATTTTCGGTGATCTCTCGAACTTTAGTAGCATTTGATAGCAGGGATCTCTTCTGGGCAACGGTGTCGACTGTCACTTTCAGTAGTCTCTCTCTGTTTTCTGTTCTTTTACCCAGTCTAATGACTTCTTTCACTGCAAAGTCTGTGATGCCAATACATGCTGCTAGATCTGCTACAGACAGCATATCATGGTGTTTTCTCTCTTCTACGGGTTTTGGTGTGACATTTTCTTGAATATTTTCACACCCATCTAGCATTTTACTGCTCCCTGTACGTTCTCTCGACATAGTACTTTTGTTTGGGATTGAAGATATTTGATTTAATGGTCTTATTAACGCAAAAACGGGTTTTTATCTAGCCCTCATGAAAATCGTACTGCTCGCACCAAGCCTCGTCGTCCTCGTCCTTTCATCTAGGTGAAGTTAGCTTCCGTTTGACTTTGGTGACGTGAAGGCCTACCTGGGTAATCCAGTTCTTACTAAGTCCTCCTTGAATGATTTGAATAGAAGTTAGGAACTGAGCAGATCTTGCGTGTCAGATTTGTGTTAGTATATTGTCTTACGTTACATTCTGAATAACAAGAAAATATATATAGACAGACAGACAGATAGAATTATGTAAATCATACATACAAACATAATCAAACAAGTGTAACAGACGGTGAAATGACATTCAATTCCGGGCTGGCAGTGGAGCCAACCAAGGCTGTAACCAGTTAATTAATTTAAACTAGTATACAATAAGTACTTATTTAGTGAACTGGTCAACATCAGAATGACAGTAAACAATGTAATAATAATTCCACGTGTAGCGTGTGAATTAAGTTGTTATAATAGATCAGATATGTAAGATGTAACAACAATAATAGTAACTAATGTTCAATTAGGTACGTGGGGGGATATGCAGTGTAGTAAGTTTGTGAAGCTCAGAAGTAGTAAGGCTATTTATACTATGTAAGCCTACATATTTCAGAACCCGGAAAACGATGTAACGTTTGCGTGTGTGTGTGTGGGTGTGATATGTCGCCGTATTGACTACTGTGAAATAAATTACTAAAAAACAATTCGTAATGTCTTCAGGTGAACACCCATACTGTTGCTATGCATTAGTTGTATGCCATGCCACTTCAGTAGTATGTAGCATTGCGACCAGGTCGTTATCACCAAAGTGAGGCAACCTAAATAAATAAAACAGCCTAACATAACGTATTCGCTAGGGCTTGGGGCGTAACCTAAATAAATAAAGCAGCCTAACATAACGTAATTGATTGTATTTAAATTAGGTCACTACCGGTAATGTTAGCGTTCGTGTCAGGATAAATAGTCGGCTGTGTAATTGAAATCTGTAACATAAAGTGTGCTGTAGTACACAGGAAACAGTCTTTATAAAGACTAAGTTAGTTAAGTTATTAAATAAATTATGATAGGGATATGGCGCCTTGCAAGCGGCAAGTCAAGGCAAAGAGACACTTCGTGTGCGATCACTGCCACAGCTGGGTAGATTTTGCCTTGTCCGGCTGTGGGAAGTCATGGGCAGAAACCATGGAGGAAGGATTCACCTTTCAGTGCATTGGATGTTGGAAGGTGGAGTGTCTGCAGAAGGAGATAGTTAGGTTGACAGATATTGTGAAGGGAATGGAGATGGGAATTAGCAAGGAGACAGGTCGAATGGAGAGAGACGACAGGGAGAGAGGTAAGAATACTGCAAGACTGAAGGAGAATAGCAGTGACAAGAAAACTGAGGAAAGGAGATTGAGAGGAGGGAAGGTGATTGGAGGGGAAGAAATTGGAAAATCGACGACAGAAAATGTGACAAGCGTGAAGGTGACAGGGGAGAAAGTCTCCGTAGAGAAGGAGGGAGGGAAGATGGGACGGGAGAGGAGAGAAGAAAATGAGATGGGAGGAAAGATGAAGGGACGAAAGGAAGTGAGAGCAAATGTGATAGAAGAGAAGTCGATAAAAGGGACGCTGACAGGAGGAAAGGTGACAAGAGAAAAAGTGACAGGAAAGAATGGATCGGAAGAGAATGTAACAGGAGAGAAGACGACAAGGGGAAAAGACAACAACCAGATAGATGCAAACTGAAGAAGGAGCTACTCTAAGGCAGTGTTTGAGGGGGCAATGAGGACAGAGAGGGTGTTTATGGGCGACTCCATTATGAGAAAGACGGACAAGACACTGAGCGAGGGGAAGGACGTCGTTGTTTGTCTACCGGGGTCTAGGATTGAACATGTGACTGACAGGGTAGAGAAGGTATTGGGACATGGCAAGGGAAGGTCTATACTGGTACATGTAGGAACAAATAATGCAGACAGGGAGGGAACAACTGGGATAGTACAGAAGTATAGACATTTAGTGAGGAAGCTAAAGAACACAAGAGTTGAACAGATAATTCTGTCAGGAATTTTGCCAGTAATGGGAGGAAAGGGGACAACGTATAGAAACTGCAAGAGGATGGCGATCAACGCACTAGTTGAGCAGATGTGTGAAGAAGAGGGGTGGGATTCACAGATTTATGGGGATACTTTGTTGGGAGGGAAGATATGTATATGAGAGATGGCCTCCATCTTAGTGGAAAGGGGGCAGCAGTTTTCTCAGAGAACCTGCTGCGATATGTTGACAGTGGGACAGGTTGCATCTATTTAAACTAGATTCGCAGGGGGGACTCACAGAAAAGCCTGAAACTGGAGGCATAGATAAAGACAGCATAAATAAATCAGCAAAGAACAGTCTGGAAAACTCTTCTGAAGCTGGATATAAATGTGTTTGTTTAAATGCAAGGAGTATAGTAAACAAAAGAAATGAACTAAACATTATGGTAGAAGATACTGACCCTCACATAATAGGTATAACCGAATCCTGGACCACCACCGATATATCAGATGCCGAATTGGGACTGACAGGATATGTAATGTTTAGGAAAGATAAAATAGGAAGAAAGGGAGGTGGAGTTATTTTATTATATATTAAAGAATCTATCCAGGCTTATGAAATAAAATTAGAAACAGAAGCAGATTGCGAAGAAGCTGTTTGGTGCAACATAGTTACAGGAAACTCAACGTTAACAGTTGGGTTAGTTTATCAAAGTCCAAACATAAGCATAGAAGAGAATTAAAAAATACAAAATGCTATAAAGGACGTAAGCAAACGGGACTGTATTATTATGGGGGATTTTAACCATGGGCATATACAATGGAAATCTCTACAGAGTATGGTGAGTGAGGACCACAAGTTTTTAGTTTTAGTTCAAGATACTTTCCGGGGTGAGAATGTGTTAGACATAGTTTTGTCCTCACAGAATGAATTAGTTGACAATGTCAAGATATGTGAGCCACTGGGGAGTAGTGATCACAACCAGATACATTTTACCATCAAAGTAAAATCAGAAAGGATAGTAAAAAGCAGTATAGGAGAAATTTCCACAAAGGAAGGTATAAGGACATGAGGGAATATTTAGCAAAGGTAGGCTGGAATAACACACTGAAAAATAAGACAGCAACAGAATGCTGGAATATATTAAAGAGTGAAATTAAGTTCATTGTCGATAAATTTGTACCCTTCAAAAAACAAGGGAAACAGTCCAAAAAGAAACACTTATCGAAAGAAGCCATTAGAAAAATTAAGTATAAACAAATGATGTGGAAATAATATAGATGTACTGGAAATGATGAAGACTATAACAGTTATAAAGAAGCACTTAACCAAGCTACAGCTGAAATTAGAAATTCAAAGAGAAGCTATGAACAACAATTAGCTAGTAATATAAAACATGACAGCAAGAGTTTTTATGCGTATGTTCGAAGCAAACAGAAAGTTCAAGATAAGGTCGGTCCTCTAGAAGATAGTGCTGGAAATATAATATCAGAGTGATTCTTAATGGCAGAAGACCTGAATGAGTACTTTAGTTCAGTGTTTACCAGGGAAGATATTAGTTCACTGCCAGTACCAGAAGCTAAGTTCAAGGGGGCAGATTCAGACTATTTAGGACAATTAATTGTAACCCCGGAAATGGTAGCTAAGAAAATAAGGGCTATGAAGGATACTAAATCACCTGGAGTGGATGGGATTCCGCCCAAACTACTATTGGAAATTGTAGAACAAATTAGTGTATCGCTTGCAACAGTTTTCAATTTGTCATTAGGAGAAGGAGTGGTTCAAGAAACAAATCAGAGAACTATAGACCAGTGAGTTTAACGTCGGTGATTTGCAAATTATTAGAAAGACTAATTAAAGATCACATGGTGTATTTTCTTGTTAAACATAACTTGATAAACCCATCTCAACAGTAGATATCGTCTACTTAGATTTTCAAAAAACTTTCGACAAAGTACCACATCAAAGATTACTGCTTAAACTAAAGGCCCATGGCATACACCGCATAGGAAATGGTATAATAAACTGGATAGAAAAATGGCTGATTGACAGAAGACAACGTGTAGTAGTTGATGGGGAGGCTTCAAACTGGAAATCAGTATTGAGTGGAGTACCACAGGGATCAGTACTAGGACCTATATTATTCTTAATATATATCAACGATTTGGATGATGAAATAAAAAGCAAGGTATTGAAATTTGCGGATGATACAAAAGTGTTTAGAAGGATTCAAAGTGATGGAGATAGACAACATTTACAAGATTATTTTGACAAGTTGATCAAATGGTCTGAAAAGTGGCAAATGCTGTTCAATTTTGGGAAATGTAAATGCATCCACGCAGGACATGGGAACGAAGAGGTAGAATATGCAGTGGGGGGTACTGTACTAAGTACTACTGTAAAAGAAAAGGACTTAGTGTTAACCATTAGTGCTGATATGAAGGTTTCAGAGCAATGCGGAATTGCAGCTTCAAAGGGAAATCAAATCCTTGGATTAATTAGACGAAACATAACGTATAAGGAAAAAGAGCTAATAATACCGCTGTACAAAACAATAGTTAGGCCTCGTTTAGAATATTGTATTCAAGCATGGAGGCCATATCACAGGAAGGACACAGATATGCTAGAAAGAGTACAAAGGAGAGCAACTAAAATGATACCAAAACTGAGGGATCTTAGTTACGAAATACGCTTAAAAAATGCGGCTTAACAACACTAGATACCAGGAGATTGAGGGGAGATCAGATAGAAGTGTTTAAAATAATGAATGGTTATGAAAATATTGATAGAAATATTTTTTCTCAGTTAAGAAAGATAGAAGGACTAGAGGACATGAAGTTACATTAGCAAAGGAGCAGTGTAGATTATATATAAGAAAGTTATCATTTTCACAAAGGACTGTAAATGAATGGAACAGATTATCTCCTGATTGTGTGGGTGCTAGTAGCGTGAATATGTTTTTAAAAAAAATCGACACATACCTCAGAAGGGCGGGATACACATAGATAAAAGGGTCGGACTCTCGATAAGCCAAAGGGCTTCCTTGTCCACCTGCCACCTAGAGTTAATTCTCTGGGTGGCAATCTTGTTAAATCTTGTTAGTTCTGCCATTCAACACCATCCCAGGCATATTTGGTTACCACCAGACATGGGGTTAAATACATTTGTATTTGAAAGTTTTAAAATACTTTTTTGAAAGTATTTGTATTTGACATGAAAGTATTCGTATTTAAATACTTTCCTAAAGTATTTTAAATGTTCAAATACTTTTTCAAATACATAGGATGTGATTATCAATAAATTACAACTTAAAATTATACTTGTTTGAATTCTTAAGAGTTTAGCAATTTTACTACGTCATTTGGCAATTCACCACTTTTCCGCTCAGAAATAATGGCAAGGTAATGCCATTATGTGAGAAGTCATTGAGATCACTGTGTGAGAAGCCAACATCACCTTACTTGTCAATTGTCACTGTGATGCAATTAGCAAAAAGGAGACACTGGTCTGTCTGTCTTTTGATCATAGTTTCCAAGCCCCAGCTAACCAAACTACCTACCTGGTACCTAACCAATGTGGCAGTGGCTGCTAAGGCCAGCTATTGTGTCTAATGTTTGCTTGCTGTCTGTGGGTTAAGAGAAGGTGGTGGCTTCTCAAGTCATCATAAAAGCCAGGTTCGTTGTAACTGCAAGTTAGTTGCCTATGAACCTACAAACCATGGCTAGCAATATTGTAATGTAGTCTGAAAGTAAAAAGTATTTGAAAAGTATTTGAAATACTTTCCAATGTATTTGTATTTAAATACTTTTGCATTTCAAAGTATTTGTATTTATATTTGACTCCCTCAAGAGTATTTGTATTTAAATACATTTCAGTGTATTTGACCCCATGTCTGGTTACCACATATTTAATAATATTGCGTTTGATCACATTTTTGTGATGTAAATAGCGTCCCTGTTTCAGTGGTTGCATCAACTTGATCAAGATCAAAGGATCTTTGCGAGCGCGTCTAGTGTAGTGGTTAGCACATCCGCCTGGCATGCCAGCGCTCTGAGTTCGAAACCCGGACCGGGCAGGCATGATATTTGATGTAAAAACCTGGCTCACAACATTGCGAACTGTTATCCCTCGTGACTCGGAGATCACGTTAATGTCGGTCCCGTCTCAGTTTGGGACGTAAAAGAACCACTGAGGACGACAAGCACCCTGGCAGTGACCACCCTCAGTGCCAGCATATAAAGGTCGGTTTGGCGATAATGTTCTGAAAAAGGCTGACTAGTTGGATGAGACCTCATAAGACCATTACATTGTAACCACAATAATACAGACTAGTCAGTTAATAGAACGTTGCTGAGTGCTGGAAACAACTAGAAAGAAGAAAGATCAACATTATCGATCATTTCATGGGCACGGTGCAATATCATAAGACAACGCTGGGAATACCTTCGCAGTGGTGCAGACTAGTGCAGACCGTGTCGTCGTGGCGGCAGAAACAATTCAACAACAACTCGTCTTCCCATGCCATGATCGGCTATCAAGAACTGAGAAGGGAAGCTTTTTAAACATTTATTAGCACTCGTGATTCGCCACTCGCTTTCTTAATCCAGTCAACCAACCAACTTCAACATTTTGAAGATCACTTGGTATTTGCAGAGGATACGCATTGGAATAAGTAGACAAGAGATGTAGTCTGCTTTGGAGGATGGTTCTTGGAGTGTCTTGTTGTGGTGATGTCTAGATCTTCTGGTCAGTGCTGTCAGGTTTAGTCTGGAGATGTTTACGAGCCCATTTGAGATCTTGAAAAACATTGTGAGGTGGGCAGTCTTCCTCCTTGTTTCTTATGTTTGTCACTTCAGTCTCGTCAGCATGGTGTTCACACTGGATGTGTCTTGAAATTTCCCAAGGCAGAACCTGGCTGTCTTTCTAAAATCGCTGTGTGTAAATGTAGACCTATTTTTATTTGTGACATTAATAAAGAAAGCTGTATTAAAAAGAGACAATTTATTCCAAGTTTGTCATTTATTAATTAATATAATGTTCTTAAGACTATATCTATATATGAAGGGTTTCACGACAAAACACGATATATCCATTTTCTTTGTGCTGAGAAAAAGTCTCTTTTTTGTTTCATCCTCAAAGTTTATATAACAACTTGTCAATTAAGTTGATATACATTTAGAATCCAAAATCACAGAGAATGCTAGCAAACTCTGAAATATCTATTGCATATTTGTTATGCAAATGTGATTTAAAACTATTTTGTTATCAAATCGTTGTATAGTCATACAGCACGCACCGCCACTCCGCATAGCTGGACGTGTGGTTCGACGGTGCTGATTGGCTGAACATGGATATATATCGCAGTTGAAGAAAAAAGACGGATGGCATTTTGAGAACAAATGATCTTTTGTGCATGTTGTTTCATGGGGATTTAGTGCATTTTTTAAAAATAAATCAGTATACTAGCTCAACTTGTATTTAAACAATCGTTTAGTCCTGGTTTGGGCAAAATTAAAAAAATGGCGTTTATTGCGTTTTGCCTTTGATGTTCAACTTTCCCATGTTTACCACAGCAGACTTCCTGTTACAAATTAATACATCCGTTAATTCTGAGGAAACGAACAGACTACGTCCCTTGACTCCCTTTAAAATTGTATTGTCCAAAATACATCTTTCTAATGTTTCTGTTTGTTTGTTTACAGAGAAATGCCCCGCCCACAAGAAAAATCGCACTTTCACCGAGGGTTGGGTCGAGTTCAGGAAGAAGAAACTGGCAAAGAGAGTGGCACAGTCACTCAACAACTCCCAGATCGGAGGGAAGCGTCGGAGTCGATGGTACGACGAGATCTGGAATATAAAGTATCTACCAAAGTTCAAATGGGGTCACCTGAATGAACGACTGGCCTATGAGAAGGCCGTGCGACAGCAACGCTTGCGCACCGAAGTATCCCAAGCAAAACGCGAGGTGAATTTCTACACACAGAAGATGGAGCAAAACAAGATCCTTCGGAAGTTAGAAAAGAAGTCGAAAGCAAAGGGAGAGGAGTTTAAGCAGAGGAGCTGGGGTTTTAAGCAATTTGATACAGAGGAGGAGATTTTAGCAAAGAAACGGAAACTGCAAGAAAGTGAAAGTGTTGTGGGTGTGAAGAGACAGCGGGCTAGTGAGAAACAGAAAGGAGTTAATACTAAGAAGGCAGCAGACAATAAATCGTTCCTCAGGACATTGTTTTCAGGGGGAGTTAATCGGCATGATGATGAAGAAAGCTGATACATTTGCGTGTTTTCTGTGATGTTGTTGTCCGTCTTACAGGAGTTGGTGCCAATACAGTGTAGTTATTTTGTGCAGTTCCACTATTGGTATTGTTTTAATTATTTAACAGATCATTTTTCAACATGAAATGCTTATGTAGCATGGGACAATGAACATATTAAGTATTAGTTTTGGGTGGCTAGATACCCCAAGGACTTAGATAATTAGTTAAATATTTACATTAATATATTCCTGTACACTATTATGTAACTATCCAAGGGTTGGAGAAGTTAACATAGGGTACCAGCAAAATTAACTTTACAGTAGTGAAAACCCTTTAGTTTTTCATACTCGCTAAACTATGATATCCATCAAGCTG
This sequence comes from Escarpia spicata, assembly GCA_963995525.1. Taxonomy (NCBI): domain Eukaryota; kingdom Metazoa; phylum Annelida; class Polychaeta; order Sabellida; family Siboglinidae; genus Escarpia; species Escarpia spicata. Next base: position 55,538,530 of record OZ023209.1, read on the forward strand.
TGGTAATTAAAGGTACCCAACCAGAGACGGTGATTACAATACATATGTAGTTGATTACGATTACTGTAAAAATGTATGAATACGATTACAAGTATGATTACTCAGAAAAAAATGTTTACATACAATTACTTTAGCATGTAATCATGATTACAATCAATATTACTTTAAGAATATGTAAATCCTGTTTCATCCATTTATGTCACCTTTGAATTTGAAGGCACTGATCTTTTTTTGTTGGGGTGACAAGCCAGCTGTGGCCTCCACACTTTTCCAACATATGCACGCATGCACGCACACACACACACACACACACAAGCACGCACGCACGAACGCACGCACGCACAAAGAATGTAGATACAAATCTGTGCAAGCATGCCAATTACAAATGTGTTTAGAGAAGCAGGGTTGGGGACAAATATAGTTTCAGGATCAAATACAAATATGTTGCATTTTAGAATTTCAAATACCCTCTTAAAATTTCAGTACAAATACATATGATGAAACAAATTACACTAACAAAATTTCAAATACATAGGGTAAGATTCAATTATGCTATATAGCAGAAAAACCAAAACCCACACAATACAATAGCGAACCGAGACATAATACTGATTTATCAGCTAACCAGCCAGTCAGGAGGTAGGAACCATGACCAGTCATTCGCATTATACTAGCGGTATCGAGTTCAATTATGATTAGTTGGCCTTTTTGACCAATGTAATTGCGGATGATTACTCAAAAAGTTAACCACGATTCATCACCATTGTGCAGACGTGCCCTGCAGTTGGGTGAAGGCCTCGGCATGTTGTGTCCAGATATGTCTGTCTTGTGCTATCTTCTGCCAGATGTTGCCCTTCCAATACTCATCTATTTCGTCTCTCCAAAGTCTGCGCATTAATTGCAGCATGGCTGGATGGTTCCCAAAGGCAAGATGGTGTTCGATTGAACAGGTCTGCCAGGAAGTGTAAAGGGCTTTGAGCAGTCCTGACGACTGGATACTGTGTTATATAAGAACATACTTTTTTATTATTGATGTTCAGTATCTTCTGGCAAAAAGTAAGTTATAAGTCAAATCAATGTTTAGTCTGAATCAGAAATGTCTTTATTTCACTTTCAAGTACAGATTGGGATTTTTACATGTCCAATTTACTTCACAAAACAGTGTAACAACATGTTTTACAGTAAATCTGTTAACATTACGTAAATAAATGTATTAAAATTGAATAATTTAACAGTGAATTCTCTTTAATAAGATAACGTGAGAAATGAAAACAATGAACATGGTTACATGCAAGTGACAGCTGTTTGCGAAGTTGTCACTTTATTATCCTAGTAAACCATAACCAAGTTCCGTTGATAAGAACTCGGTTGTGGATCTATATGATCGATTCCTTCTCTTTCCAACTGAATACTGTAGCCTGCTATTGTAGGAAGGCTAACACTGCACAGTAACAGCATAGAACATTTTAACAAAACTGACTGAGCAAATGTCATAACTTGCACAATTGAGTGAATATTCCAGTCATTCTGAACACAACAAAGATGACTTCATCCTTAAATTACAACATTGATATAACAACATAGACGGCCACTTTATTAAAGCCACAATCTAAGGTATCTACTTTCAGACATAAACACCCATGGCACATGTCCTACTTACAAATCACTGCATCACACGGTTGTATAAATACATCAAATAAACTAGCAGTAGAAGATTCCTAACAGCACTTTGCCAGTTTACCTCTGACAAGTTGAAACTGCTCCTTCAGAAGTTAAATAACCCTAACCAAACAACTATCACACTACTTGTGCCAGTGGAACTTGAGGTATGGCTGCTCTGAGGTTGTCATATCACCCTACGAAGTTCTGCAACTAGTAAACGCATCCCTAAGATGAGCAAGCATGTTTTGCGAGTCGTGGCTTGTGCCTTTACTACCGACTTGGAGGATCACACTGCGATGTAGCAATTGAGATAGTCGCCATTACTCGCTGGCCAATTCACCTAGAACAGTGGTTCTTTTGGGGCTACGACCCAAATTCCGGTCACGGCACTCACTTGGTGACCCATGCCGTTGAACACTTAACTTGTGATAACTTATTAAAGAAATTAGAATATAAATTTGGCATTGCCTAAATTATACATGAGAAACATTAGTTAAAGTTATTATTATTAAAGTTACAGAAGTTGTTGAACCTGGAGGAATCACGAAATCTGTGCCGTTCATTAGTTTATCGACAATAAATAGGATACTCCTTTTAAATAAAACTCAAAGATGGTGGACGCACTCCAGAAGATCACGTAACATCGACAGTGTACAATAATTAAAGCCCTGCGCGGGGCGGGTTTTGGCCTGCAGCCCGCGGGGGCCCGCAACCCGCAGGCTGGATTTTTGCTCTTGTTGCGGTGAGGTGCGGGTTAAGTTTCAATTTGTGCGGGGCGGGGCGGTCTGCGGGTCAGGTCACTGCGGGGCGGGGTGGTCTGCGGGCTAGTAATTTCTACATGCGGGCTACTGCAGGCTGATTTTTGTAACTCATTAATGGTCACCAGTTACTCAAACTTGGGACATTCTTTGAGCTAGTTAATTGGGGATTACCGGATTGCCCTTTTGTTTGTGTTTAAACAGTGTTATGATAACATGTGCTGGCCTGCCTTGCCAGCTTCAGTCAGGTGTGATTAGTGGCTTCTTCCAGGAGGAAGTATCAGTTCAGGCCATCAATCTGTTTGTGTAATTAAGCCACCAGGATGTCCATAAAGAGCAGTTACCCCACCAATTAGACAGGAAATGCCTTTGATGTGTGGAGACTGGAGACCATGCCACTTGGCACTGGCTGACAGTGCTAACTGCTAAGAACAAGAACTGCCAGTCTTCCTCTGTAGAAGTAAGATGGCTCAAGTCAAACTGCCTTCTACACTAGTATAATCCGGTGCCAGTAGCCTGGTCCAGAGGGGATTTTGAGCCTGTTATGTAGACATGTGAAAACCCTCTTAACAATCAGTAGTCTACGATCAGAAAATATAAATTGCAAACTTCTAATATCAGCAGATTGCAAATTGCAACACTGCCTTTGTGCACCAGACTCAACCTTTGAACAACTCATGTTCCTGCAGTACAATGGCAAATAGATTATAAGATCATAGGATGCCACTGAAATTAATGCCAGCGGTGTGAATTTCATTGTTCTTCATAACAAATTATCAACTGCCATTGCATATTCACTTGTGCTGAGTTATATCAATTAGATTAATTCATAATTTTAAAATACGTTAACATTTGTACTCGTACCTTTACTTTGCCCCATGTCTGCTTATCACCTTCAGGTATTTACATTATAATGACAAGGGTTCTATTTTTCTTAAAGATGGAATTCCAAGTACGACATGGTTGTCACCCAGTGCCGTGCATTTGTTAATATTGTAAACAACAACGATTAATAAAGATATATTTTTAATGATTCCATGTCACCTGTTGTGGGCTGCGGGGCGGGTGCAGGCTGACTTTTGACTAATTACTGCGGGGCGGGGCGGGGCGGGCTAGGATGTGGCAAAATATGCGGGGCGGGCTGCGGGTCGAGTTGTAATATGCGGGGCGGGTTGCGGGTCAAATGACATAGTTGCGGGGCGGGTGCGGGCTCAGATTTCCAGCCTGCGCAGGGCTTTAAGTGTACATACATTATTTGTCTCGCTTCATCTGGTACGGGCAAGCACGACTCATTTATGACAGTTACTGGAAACTTTGGCGATCCACTAAAAATGGCTTAACAACCCAATTTTGGGTTGTGACACAGGGTTAAGAACCGGTGACTTTGAACAAGCTAGACGGTGAATACAGGGCAGCTCAAAGATCCTCTTTGTCATAGTAAGGTTCACTTAGACTTTGTCTAGGACTCGGTCTATGCACTATTTGCCACTGCCAACAGTGAGTCACTGAGAAGCTCAACGAAACGATGCACGTCTTTGAAGGAGTTGTACATCGGCACTGGCGCAACCCGCAGTACGTTGGGTTCTCGCTTGTCCAGCTACAACAGAATGATGCGTTTTTAGTAATCCAACTCTCATTATAGGATGATAAACCTACAAGTTTTCTGTTGTTCTTGATAACGTTACTTCACTAAAAGTTTGAGCTAGTTTGTGATACGTTTTCCAGTAACTTGCATGAATTTGCAGCCTTCCAGTTTCTGTGAAACCATTTAATAAGTTATGTTATATGTGACTTGCCTTAGCATGGTGGTAGTTGCAAAATGTTTTGTATCTTTTTAGATTCCACAGATTGTAATCTTTAAAATTATACCTCACTTGATGAAATATCTTCAGTAGTTTTTTATTTATTCCTAAACCTGCAGCAAACTTTTAAAAAGTGACATTTTGAGAAAGATTGGTTTTAAAATTGGGTTATGTGCAAAATCAATGCTCGATGCAACCATAGTATACATTTAGTATTTTATTAGTTTTATATAAACGGCACATTGAAAGTTGAGACTGTAAGGTGTGCATTTCTGTCAAAATCACAACACCGATGGGACGTGACCTAAACAGCAATGTTGACCGGGTCAGAATGTTGACCCGTGGTCAGAATGTTGACCCGTGGTCAGAATGTTGACCCGTGGTCAGAATGTTGACCCGTGGTCAGAGTAGTCCTGTGGGACTTGACTCCTGGTCCATTGTGGGTGGATCACACATATGCCATCGGACTAAAGCCACAAGTTTTTACACAAAGGAAACAATCCGGTACAATGTTCTCAACAGAATCTTTTAGCAGAGTTGGCGGTAACGTAAAATTCACTGACGTCCAACGTTACAGCCACAAGTGATAGAATAAATTAAAGAGCTCTTATGTACCAACTATTTGCCTAATTTGGTCGTTGCAGCACATCCAGTTTTAGAGCATGTATCAGTAATTTACTGTCTCCATAAAAAGAAACATGTAAAAACTTCCTTGTAGAAGCACGGTTATTACAATATGTTATAACTTATTTGTAAAAGCACGGTTATTATGCTGAATGATACTTGCAAGATGTGTCGTCATTTGAACTACCCCAGGTATTAAAAATTGGCATAAGTAGGTGTTCGAAATGCTTCCTGAATCATGTCCAGTAGACATGTTCATTCTTCTCTAGACAGTATTCTGTCACAATCCAATTATCATGACCAGCTGTTATTTTAACACTTTCCAAATTGTCTAAAGCCGTACACTATATTGTCATATCAGTGTTTACAAACTTGTCTGAGGGGTGGGGGCTGAGACCAGATAATGGTAATTTCATCGGACATCATCATTCTGAGATGATCCCTTAGGGAAGTGAAGTTTGATAATGATACCAGTGTTTTACACCAATGGCGAAAGTTCAGAGCAGTTTCCATGGTTACCCACTCAAAGACATGTAATTTTTCTCGACCACTCACCACCACGCCGCGTCTTTTGAGTTCCCGAAACACGTTGGCGATCGGCACAGAGAAACTGACAGACAACTGGCACCCTCTTTGGTTGGGGTCAGACGGGGTCAGGATGTCCACGTAGGGTTTGTTGCTGTTGTAGCCATTTGTTGGTTTGGGGAAGTGAAGTTTGAGCAACATCTCTACGTATCCAGTGAGCAACACAGACTTCTGACGCAGGTCTCGCATGGAGGTTTTGTTGAATACCTGCATGGTTATGAGACAGACCAACATACTAGAAGTACCCGGTATGCCAAATGTATCACATAGTTTCAGGGTCTCTCTGGCGAATATCACAGTTCTATTTAGACATCTTAAAGCAGAGAAAATAGGGATCATAGTGATAACTTTTTACAACATAATGTTATTCTTAGATCAAATACACAAACTATTATTATTTATAACTTGGTGAGTTACCCTGGCATTGCATAACGAGAAAAGACATATTAATATTTTCTGGTTAAAGCCGCCTCTAGATCAAAGGAATTATAAGATGCCCACGGATAGCTTCAATATTACTATATAATGACAAGCTGCAAGTTAGCACGTGTTCACTCGCTGGCACCCACTCATGTGATTAGCCACAGGCAGCGCGGGTGACCACGATCCCACTCCACCGGGGCCTCTAGGTGACATTTTAAAAACTCTAAATCTATGAACCACCTTAATGGGCTTGCAAGCATGCCTGGAAAAGTTCAATCCTATACATATGAAACTGATGAATATATGCTCAGACATACATACAAAGACCCAACACTCTGTTTTATATAATAGAAGAATGGTTTCCAAAAGTTCAGTGTAAAACAAATAAAGTGTGCATAAGTTTATAATTTTGTGCTTTGGGGATTTAAAGTTGAAAGAAGTTCTATAATATAGTAATTTAATTTCCAGCACCATATTTGGTAGTGGAAGGTCTGCACAACAGTCTGCAGAACATTCGGATCAAACAACAGTCTACAAAATATTCGGATCAAACAACAGTCTACAAAACATTCGGATCAAACAACAGTCTACAAAACATTCGGATCAAACAACAGTACTGGAATAGTGAAAAGATCCTGGGTTCTGTCAGGGAAATTAGGCATTGCACGGTGTTCAGAGCTAAGGATATGGACAGGAGTTTCGCAAGCTCACTAATTTCCTGTCTATCCATGACTCGTCCTGGGGTATAAACTGTAAGAACATAACACAAATCTTTTGGTTAAGAGGGTGTTTTGTGTATATGTGAAATCTATGTTCCTTTCGCTTTTAATTGTGTCAAAGATAAATCAATCTTTTTGGGTTTGGGGGCAGAATATGGAATGTAAGGGGTTGACCTACTTGGAGGGCTCCCTGGAGTGGGACAGCCAACATAGCTGGAGTGTTGGAGATCCTGTACCCCCTTGCCCCAGGGTAGATATCCATCTCTTCAGAAGACAAAAAAAACACTGTCAACATCACATGCATACACAGCAAATCTAACTAAATAAGTAACACTATCTTTATTTGTAGTAACAGGTGTACAAAGCCATTAAAATAATACTAGTTTATTACACAAATAAATTATAGAACAGAGAAGTTACTGCTAACTCTGTCTATATAAAAGTAGGTGTTAGACACATTACTGATATCAAACACTACATCCTTTATCAATGAAACTTTGCTCTGGAGATTCTCGTCCAGCACTAATTGAAAGTGGTTTTGAAGATCATCAAAATAGTTGTTCCTTATAGGATGTATGGCATCTGGTTTGAAATGTGTCAAAATATACTTGAAACTACGAGAGTAAGATATGCAGCATCAGATTTCATGGTTCAAATATTTGCTAAAATGTGTTGGCAATAAATAAATAAGTAGTTTTTCCAAACACTAAGTTTAATATTTTTGGTGAAAAACTATGTAAGATGATTTATTATTATTAACCCTCTCAAGGCCAGATTAATGCAAATATGTGCCTGTTATTGAATCCTATTAAATCGAGAGAATGTGCTATGAGTGAATCATGTGATATACTCGGGTTGCATGAATGCAAATAAAAAAATAATTTTTGATCCGACTCAAGTAAAATTTTCACTAAATTTGAAGAACTAATTCCTGGTGTAACTAACCAAGTATGTGACATATATGTCAATTTATTACCCAAATATGAATTGCTAAAGTTTGACAAAAATAAAATACTTAAATAATTTTCAACAATTCATTAAAAAAAATACTTTTCATTAATAATTAACGGTTACATGCTGCGTATGAAATGTTCATAAATTACTATGCTACAGAATGGAAAACTAATTAAATGTCTATGGTAAATAAAACTGAAATAATTTAAGTTTTTCAGAGTGCATGTATTTTCAAGATTTTATACAAAATGGCGTTCTTTGTGATCATAGCCGTCATCCCGTCTGAACTATTAAGTTTGTGTTATATTTAAAATGCGTAATCATAGTACAAAACATTCCCCTTCGATGGCAGCGTTCGTTATAAACTCGATTGGAAAATCCCATCAAAGTCCGAATTACTGGAGTTCGACATAATGACAATGTCGAGAATTACAACAAAGCTAAAAAACACCACCCGCTTCGTTGCGCAGCGCATTAATATTTTTTTACAACAAAATAGACCGCTCAAAAGTTAGCATTTAATCGTAGAAATCGCCCGCGGACGCGTGTTTTGGAATAATTCCTGGGTGCTACCATGTTTATGCCCGCAGCAAATGTTAAACTTTAATCTCATTGGCTGAAAATCACCATTAAAATATTCACTGCGTGGCGTAAAAGAGGGACCGGAAATTGTGTCGCTGCGTTCGACTACAAAACCGCGTGATGGTTGGCGCTATTTAGTCACGGAAATTGCCATCATTTCTCACTTTTGAAGCTTCCCAGTGAAACTTCGATATTATTATATGCTAAATGCCGAAATAAATTGCCGTTATTGGATGACACTGTTTCGCGGTACCAGTTTAAATGTGCCCCTGTATTTGGGTTGATTCGGGCGTTCTGGCCGTGAGGCATACTCGGGTTGATTCGGGCGTTCTGACCACGAGAGGGTTAAAGATGGTTTCATTTGCCAAAATTTATGGGAAATCAACTAAAGAACTATACAATTCATCAAACAGATGTATTTAAAATAATGAACCTGATTTGGTTATGAGACATATAGTTCAGAAATGGTATATAATTAGACGAGCCCTTACTATTATCCATATTGAAGCGGGTCTGCAGTTTATGGCCCCACCAGCCCAGCAACTTCGGGAAGTCATTCCGTGCAAACTTCTCATGTAAAAACATCCCTCCGATGCCTCCAGGGCCACCATTGAGATACTGCAACGTAATAATAACTATCATAATAAAATTACTTCTTTTGCACCAACATCCTCGTAAATCAAACTCAGTGGCACAGAAAAAGCAAACGTAAGTAATCGCATAATCGTGTTCAACGTACAAGTCATCGACTGATGGATAGAATTGCTAAGAAGCTAAGGAGGACAGGCAATATTAAAAATATTCGTTTTTAGCTGATGACAAAAAGAAACTACATTTGCTGCTAATTTAACACTAACAAGAAGTGAATACCAGAGTTGGCGTGGCAACTGAGGAAGATCGAGTTCCACCGTTCATCTTAACTATGGGAACAAAAACTAGATGGTCATTTCAAATTATTAGTTCTACATGCCATCTTTAAGGGAGGTTTCCATTCAGTTTCATTGTACAATCATATTACACAGTATAAACTACATATGTGTGTACTCTAATCTACAGTCCTAATGACTGATCATAGCATTTAGTGGAGCACAGTGGAGCAGTCGCTAGAGCTTCAGACTCTCGACCGAGAGAACCCGGGTTCAAATCCTGTGCTGCAGTGTCGAACCTTGGGCATGTTCGTTTACTCTACGTTACTGCAGTTCACTCAGCTGTAAGAGTACCTGGCTATAAACAGTGGTGGATATTTGTGTATGAATAGTCTTCGCACATTATTTGCAGAATGGCTGACTGCTTCCCTGAGAAGTCGAGAGGGTGTTCGATTGAACAGGTCTGTCAGGGATTAAAGTGTAAAGCGCTTTGAGCAGCCCCAAGAACAGTCCTGAACAAACTTGGCCAAAGTTTGAAACGGCAGCGCAGGATTCAAACCAGGGATATCTCGATTGAGAGGTTGAAGTTCTAATCACTGCACTACTGCACACCAAAATATAATTTGTTTTCTAAACGTTGAACGTTTTCAATGCCAAACCACTGGGACATTTGATGCAGTCATGCTTATCAAGGACTTTCTCAACGAAATCATGGATTTATTATGGGTTCCCAACAATACGGTGCACAGGGTTTTACGACCCAAAATTACTATTAGTGTTAACCTGCATTAACATGTTTCACTCACCAAGTGGTGCCACTGTAGCAATTAATGCTCCCTGCAATACATGGTAATGATCAACCCCCCAGGGCCAGGTCATTTTGCATCATTTCGTATATTGTGTCTGTAACATGTTCACGTGGCGTGTGGTGCCACGTGTTAGACGAATCATTCCAAATAACTTTGTGTGTCCATGTTACTGCTTTATGGCAAGCCCCACAAGTGTACTTGGGTGCTCTTGGGCCAGGATTCAATTTATTGCCATTTGCCAGTATGAGAAAATATAACATAAAATATGAGCAGAATTTTTGGGGGTTTGCTCAGTACATGCTTGGTTTGAACAGCAAAGTGACGGACAATGTCTTGACAAACGAAGTCAGTCCTGGTGTTTACAGGAATCTCATATGAAGCAGTCTAACGCCGATGGTCACTGGTACTATTCTGAATCTCAATACTCGGTAATGCTGAATGTATCTGGGGACTTTGTGACGAACAATCCGTTAGAGAGCTGACTGCTCTGTTGTCACACACCTTGTAGGAACACCAGCTGGCAAAGTCAACGCCCCAGTCGTGTAGAGATAGTTCCACGTTCCCCACAGCATGGGCCAGGTCAAAGCCTACATAGCAGCCCTGTAACAGACAGTGTCATCTTTCATTGGCAACATCCTCGCAAGCCAGGGGTGGTGACTACGTATGCTACCCCTGGCAGATTTCATATGCAATGTATGGAAGTGAGCTAAATCAAACTCCTAACTAACTTTGCTGGTTGTGACTGTACCAACCTGAGAACAGTGCTGACACTCGTCCTACCTGCACTCCTGTTCCAAGACGAAGCCCTCCACTTCTGCAAATCCCAATGTAATTACCCATTCGATCATTCTCATGAGCCACTGACCGGTATTGTGTATTAAAATAACTACGTCTATTTCCCAAACATTCCACTGGAACTTCCCGGCAAGTGATATGTTTGGCTGCACTTATGTTCCGAGTTTCGCAAGGCAATCTGCCAGGGAGTACTGAGACTAGTGTAATAAACATTGTCCTGGTGCGCGAGGTAGCTTAGCAAGTTTAAGACTGATTTCTATCATTCAATTTAAGAGAACTCAACAGAAACGCGCTCCTAACAAACTAGAGGAACTGTTAGAGATTCCTGACAGATTATCACAGGACAAGAGAGCTTATTAATTGGTCTGTGTTTTCAGACTGCCATAGTACTAAAACAAGACAATATCTACAAACATGAGTCGATTTACGTAATACAGTTTGTACAGTCACATCCAAAATGTCACATAACCTGTGGAGTCTTTCGACAATCTGGATAAGACGATGTTAGATGATGTCATCGTAAATGTCCGGAGTTCGTCGTTGCTCTCGTTTGTGTTTTGTAACCAGATCAATTCTTTGACATGTCTTCTTCTGTGAAACTCTTTGTCTAACATTTTCACTCTCCCCAGTTTATCAGTTCATCGTCATGTGCCAAGTGGGGCGCTGTTCATTACATCAGACTCAGTATGATGTAATCAACAGCTCTGCCTTAGTTAGTGTAGACGACCACCACCCCTGGTACACTGCTTATGACCTCTGCCTTAGTTAGTGTAGACGACCACCACCCCTGGTACACTGCTTATGACCTCTGCCTTAGTTAGTGTAGATGACCACCACCCCTGGTACACTGCTTATGATCTCTGCCTTAGTTAGTGTAGATGACCACCACCCCTGGTACACTGCTTATGACCTCTGCCTTAGTTAGTGTAGATGACCACCACCCCTGGTACACTGCTTATGATCTCTGCCTTAGTTAGTGTAGATGACCACCACCCCTGGTACACTGCTTATGATCTCTGCCTTCGTTAGTGTAGACCACCACCACCCCTGGTACACTGCTTATGATCTCTGCCTTAGTTAGTGTAGACGACAACCACCCTTGGTACACTGCTTATGACCTCTGCCTTAGTTAGTGTAGATGACCACCACCCCTGGTACACTGCTTATGATCTCTGCCTTCATTAGTGTAGACAACCACCACCCCTGGTACACTGCTTATGATCTCTGCCTTAGTTAGCGTAGACGACCACCACCCCTGGTACACTGCTTATGACCTCTGCCTTAGTTAGCGTAGACGACCACCACCCCTGGTACACTGCTTATGATCTCTGCCTTAGTTAGCGTAGACGACCACCACCCCTGGTACACTGCTTATGATCTCTGCCTTAGTTAGTGTAGACGACCACCACCCCTGGTACACTGCTTATGACCTCTGCCTTAGTTAGTGTAGACGACCACCACCCCTGGTACACTGCTTATGATCTCTGCCTTAGTTAGTGTAGACGACCACCACCCCTGGTACACTGCTTATGATCTCTGCCTTAGTTAGTGTAGACGACCACCACCCCTGGTACACTGCTTATGATCTCTGCCTTAGTTAGTGTAGACGACCACCACCCCTTGTACACTGCTTATGATCTCTGCCTTAGTTAGTGTAGACGACCACCACCCCTTGTACACTGCTTATGATCTCTGCCTTAGTTAGTGTAGACGACCACCACCCTTGGTACACTGCTTATGATCTCTGCCTTAGTTAGTGTAGACGACTACCACCCCTGGTACACTGCTTATGATCTCTGCCTTAGTTAATGTAGACGACCACCACCCCTGGTACACTGCTTATGATCTCTGCCTTAGTTAGTGTAGACGACCACCACCCCTGGTACACTGCTTATGACCTCTGCCTTAGTTAGTGTAGACGACCACCACCCCTGGTACACTGCTTATGATCTCTGCCTTAGTTAGTGTCGACGACCACCACCCCTGGTACACTGCTTATGATCTCTGCCTTAGTTAGTGTAGACGACCACCACCCTTGGTACACTGCTTATGATCTCTGCCTTAGTTAGTGTAGACGACCACCACCCTTGGTACACTGCTTATGACCTCTGCCTTAGTTAGTGTAGACGACCACCACCCCTGGTACACTGCTTATGATCTCTGCCTTAGTTAGTGTAGACGACCACCACCCTTGGTACACTGCTTATGACCTCTGCCTTAGTTAGTGTAGACGACCACCACCCCTGGTACACTGCTTATGATATCTGCCTTAGTTAGTGTAGACAACCATCGCTTGTAAGGAATTATCAGATGGTTTTAGTGGTTGATGAAGGCACACTTGGTGATGTCATCCTACCAGGACGGAAGAACCATCTTGAGAACAAATATTTTCATACATTTAATTTGACACTTTGGCTACAATGGCACCAAAAGATGCTTTGCAGAAAAAACGCACACTGAAGATCACCTGAAGGAGTGTTACTGTGAATTATATTATCCAAGAAATTGGCACTCTGCCAGAAGGTAGCGTATTATTACTGTGTAATCCATTTGCAATCTGTTCTATTTTCCTTCTGTAAGTACAATGTACAATTACCATGGTTGTTTCAATTGAAATTAACATTGCTGTGCTGTGGTATAGATTTTTTGAGAGTGCCCATTTCTTTATTACCAGTAAATGGAACTGTAAGCATTGATATGATATGTGGTAAAATCTTTGCAATCTAGAGTGAGTGGCTGGAAAATTACCAGATCTGATGCTTAGAAGACATTTTTTCTCAGAAAGATAATTCTCCACTCATACATGGGTGCCATATATGGATCATTCTAATGCAAATACAACTTATACAACACACGTCTCTGTAAGAAAAACTGTGTCATCTGTCATGGCTATACCTGTATTAGTTTGACTGATTATCACTTAAGCAGTTCACCACCAAAATAGATCCCCCAAAAATTTTGCTAAAGCATTGAATTCAGAGAAGTACTGCTTTTTAATACTTGTACATGAACACGTGCATACAGGCAGATTCAGACAGAAAAACACGCTCACTTAGATACACGCACGCACGCACGCACGCACACAGACACATATAAATATACATAATAACACATACATATACACCACTTGGACGGTGCCGAGTTAAACTTGTAAACACAAGGGGGCAGTTTCATGAAGGGTACTTAAAGTTAAGCAATTACTTAATGTCACATGTTCTGTGTAAGCTCCTATGTTTGCCAGTATTAAAACATCATGTCATTTACAACAACAATCATCTCAGCACTAAGAACATTCTTAGCCACTTCATGAAACCGGCCCCAGACACCCACCTTGTCATGCCCAGCCTTGGTTATGCCGTGGATGTCAAACAGCTGGCCGGTGTAGTACTGGACCCCGGGGAAGAACACCACCGCGATACTGTCTCCTTCTTCCTCGATCCTCCGCACAATGTCTTCTGGCCTCAACGTGTCCTCTCCCTGCGACAGTTCCATTCCAATACCGCTGGTTGTAATAATATTAATGCTAAACAGAATGTTGCCATGTAAGCAGAAAAATTGTTTTATTGTAAAATCAGCATTAAAAGGGTAAATGAAAAAATTATAGTATGTGTGTGTGTGTGTGTGTGCGTGTGTGAAATCAAAGAATGAAATCAATATATAACTGTTAAATTATACCAAACAAACAGGGTATATATATATTTTGAGTGACATCATAAATGTAACCTGAAGAGAGCCACTGTGACATGTTACAAAATACCACCGACACAATCTTTTCCCTATTTAGTTGACGTTAACAGTTTTATTCTAATTAATTGTACTTTTTCTATTTTATTAAAATATTATTATTTAAACATAATATCAAGTTGTTCAGTTATTAGTTTATTCTGTTTGTATCTTTATAGTTACAAAACAGCATCAAAAAATATATACTTCAGTAAAAACTAGGCATGCAGTGAAATGCATTACTGAAACAGGCAACAATTGACTGACCTCTCGGGGTTCCATACATATCATGCTAGTCTCGGGGTCATAACCATGGAGACGGATCTGTGATTCTATACAGTACTGGAAAGAAACAGAATGAAGTAGGAAGTGAATGACAAACACTGACAAGTTCAACAGTTTTTATGAATGATGATAATAAGGCAAGTTTATGTAATAACTGAAACCGTTCTACTGCCTACTTCCTTCAGTCCATTCTATTTGAAGCAATCTAAAATGTCCTTGTGGCTATCCAAGTATAAATTCTCTTAAAATTAAAAGTGTGGATCAAAATGAGAAAAAAACAGTAATCAAGGATATAAAGACGTAGAGAAACAAAAAGTACTTCCAAACATTGGGTCTGTTTTGTATTAATATAAATGTGAACCAGCAAAAATGCCTATCTTCTGGATGGTGCAATATATAAACAGACAAAGAAGATGGTTTCCTAAAGTACTCGTATCATAAGTTAGCTATGACATGCCTCCAACTGATATGTGCACCATTTACGTAGCTCGGGACAATCACAGAAAACACAAGTAATGTTGTGAACAACTCATTAACAACCAGCATAAACCCTAAAACTGGTAAGAACCCTTAAACCAAGGTGAGTTTCAAACATGAACACACAGATACACCCACACATGCTAGTATCATATTTTGTGTATGTAATGGGAATAAGCCTTTGTGTGTGAGGTTGGTGATAACATCCCAGGTAGAGGGAACACAGATATGAGAGGACCTATAAGATTGGGTCACTCACGTGGTCTGAAGGGAAGGCTTTGCTTTCCATAAGTATCTTGTGGCGCTCTGCCGTTGGGCGATAGAAACTTGTCTACAACAGAAAACAACAGCACAAGTGCCACTCATCCAACTGTTTATTCTGGCTCCATGGAGACAATGAGGGTTTAATAACGTTACCTTCTGAAAATTGGTATTGTCCAAATCTAAATTTTAACTTTACAATTATTTACATTAGCTTACACCCACCAAAACAGCAACAAAACAAGGACATCGGTTATCACAACTGCAATATTTGAATGCTAAATTCTTCACTAACCACTCTACAGTTTCAATATTTCTCTGATAGATGCCAAGGCAAATATGTAATTTCTTAACCCTACAGGTGGCCACTGGGCCGAATTCGGCCCGTGTGATCAGTGCAAAACTGCTCCCGGCCGATTTTGGCCCGATTCAGTACCACTCTTTAAAAAAAAAAAAGATTTCCGTCATTAGCAACTCACAGGGAACGCGAGGTATCATTGGAAAGCTGAATTATTATTCTTCCTGTGGCATTTTTATCAATGAGTTGTATCGCGTCATGATTCAGTAATAGCAAATCACAACCAAGCTTTAAAATGTTGTTGTAGTAGATGCCCAAATATGGCCGATTTTACTACGCTCTCCGTCAGGATTTTACATTCCCATTCATATGGTCTAAACAGGGAAATGGAGGTACCGATGGAAAGCCCAACGATTGGTCTATCCAAATAAATGTATGTCAATGGTCAACCAATCAGCGCATGGCTCTAAAACGTCTTCTTGTTGACGCTGGTTTCATTCCATCACGACGAAAGTCCGCCATGTTTTTTGTCTCGCTTCGATTATGTAAGTTGAATTATTTCAAATGTCCGCGGCAATATATCAGCAAAATACATGACAGTATTTGTGGATAAAGTTATTATACTAGTTCAGACAGTTACACAGACTTTGGGGGCTGTTTTGAAGTGGATATATTGCAAGTTGGTGGCAAGCCGGACATCGCTGTCTTTGCACCCGGACATAGGCCGATTCGGCTGGCCTACTCGGTCTGCCAGCGAAGGATACGATGCATTCAGAATTCAAATACAACATGTCCTATAAGCTGATGACATATATATGTGTAATTAGGAACTGTAGGTATTACTTACTTTATTGATATGTAAGGAAATTGATAATAGATACGTCATGTTATCGGACAGGTGCGCCACGGTGCGCAACGGTAGGCCTACGAGGCCTATTGCCGTATTGGTTGTATTTGAACGTTCTACGAAAAATACAAAATGAAAAGTTCTGAATATATTTGAGTCTAGTTTTCATTATCACGCAGCTGAAATGTACAGCTACATTTGTCACACTGCATGCATGAACATACAACTGCACAATAATTATTCTGTCACTGGGCAAACTTGGGTTTCTACTTTACCCTCGTTCTGATGTTCATGAAGAATAGTCTAAATTTTACATGGGTCTACCTAAAAAAATTCATTAAAAAAAAACTTCTGAGTATATTTGATTAATTTGTTCTGTACTCATTAGCTTATATACATGGCTACATTTCTCTAATTAGACATTGACACATACCACTCGGAAATTAGCTAGTAGTAGGGCGGAAAAAATATTTTTGCATTTATTTTATGTAAACTTTAAACAGTTATATCTTCATGATTATTTGATGTTATGCAAATATCATCACTGCATAATAATAAAGGGTCTTTTTGCCAACAAAATGATAGCTCAATCATATTTTTGCGATACGTATTAGCGAAGTTGTGATTTTTTAAAAACACCCCTACAAATAGCTCCAAATTGTGTACACCATGGAAGTTCATCATTGGTCATCCGCAGGGTTAAGTAACTCAAAATGATTATTTTGTGTCTTTTGAAATACATCGCAAATTGCTAGATCAGAAGCTGTTGGTCCATGGAAGTGAATGAACTTAGAAAAAGTTGACTGAACCTTGGCGCTTGGGAGGAGATACACTTACAATGCCCCATAATTAGCACATTAATATAGATGTTTTCAATCTGTATCATGTCTTGCATGAGGTGTGATGTATTTCAGTTTGTTCCCAAGAAAGAAAGACAGACTATAAATTGCAATGTGTCCTAGGGCCACCTAGAGGTCATCTAGAAGTCGAGTAGAGGTCATCCAGACTCACCAGCAGTAGATGCTGGTTGACTGTCAGAAAGTTCATGACGCCAATTTCTTCCTGTTTTGCACCTGTATAACAGGAATATTGTACACACATATTGACCACACATATTGTACACACATATTGTACATACATATTGACCAAACATATTGACCACACATGAGAGAAATTTAATTCCCAACTCTACAATCGCACGTTCAGAAATAATCTCCCAAATAGAACATGTCTTCACTGGGTGTCTTTTGTAGTCTCTCAACTTTTGTTTTTAAAAGCAACGACAAAGCATCCAATAAACCAACCACCACTTTCTATGAATGTCCGTTGATTTTCATATGACCGTGGTTGTTTTTATCTTTAAAAAACAAACTATTTGAATAAAGACGAGTAACATACAACAGAGCACGCGTACAGTGTAATAGAAATCACATGTCCAAACTAATATAGCACAGTTGTGTAAAGAAATGTTACACAGTTTACATTACAATTACAGTAATAAACCATACTAACAAAGTGCCCATCCTCTGCAAGGCGCTACACAGAATATGGTTTCTAAGAGTACTCATGATATATCATGTTTGTTATGTCATAAATTTGAGCAGTTTTTTCGAAACGCAAATTATGTGAAATGTCCCCGACTGCTCGACGGACCTCGGAACGATTCCAGAAAACCAAGATGCAAACTGTCCAGAAGGAAATCGTTCACATACACACCCATAGACCAGCTGATTACAGTTAGATATGTGACCCCAGTGGCAATTACAGATTTGTGAACATACACGTGTAAAATGTTACGCTGGAAACATGAGAACGGTTTCATGGAAAAATGCGATATATCCATTTTCGTAATTTTGAAAAAAGTAACTTTTGTGTTTCATCCCCAAAAGTTTAAGTGAAAACTTGTAAATGAAGTTGGTGTATATTATGGAACCAAAATCATAGAGAATAGAAACAAAGTCTGAAATATGTGTTGCAGATTTGTTACACAAACGGTGATATTATGATTCTGTTATAAAAACACAGTACATCCCTAAAGCACGTTCCGTCAATCCGCATAGCTGCACGTCCAGCAAGGCAGCGCTCACTGGCTGAAAATGTATATATATAACGTTTTGATAAAAAAAAAGACTGATGGCGCTTATTGCATTTTGAAAACAAACACTCCTTAGTGCAGGTTGTTTCATGGCGATTTTTCACGTTTTGTATAAATCAGATAGTATCCTAGCTCAACACAAGCGTTTCTCCATGGTTTGGGCAAAATTAAAAAAATTGCGTTTATCGTGCTTTGCCATGAAACTCTCCATGTACCCACCCATTAGTTTTGCACAGTCGGCTTCCAGGATTTCATCACTGGTTGTCCAGGGGATCTTGCCGTGATGGTGACCCTCCACGCCCCTAAACAGGGAGACAACACAGTGTACCCTTACACTCCAGAGGGGAAGACACAGCCAATGTTAGCATTAGTAGAAGATTAGTCACCATACTTGAAGACAAACCGTTAGAAAACAAATACCGAACTAGACATAACACCATCAACAAATTTGTATTTATATTACAAATATAATTAAAAATGGGCCAAGTGGTCCTGAAGTCCTTTGGACTAATACGTCTATATGTGACCCCGACTGACCAAATGAGTGATAAGTCGGAAAAATTGTAACATTGTTTTCTTACATCCTTGTAAAGGTTTGGTAGGGTGCTTTACATGGTTTCAAAAATTATGACTGCTAAAAAAAATTGCAAAAGTTGTGGAGCATTGAACATGGTAGGGATCAAAAAGTGAAAATGAAGAAAACGGCTGTTGAAGTTTTACATTATATATGCAAATGGATTGCATGGAAATATTACATGCACAACATTCAAATGTGGTACACAGTATGTAATATGTATGTTATGTTGCAATGATACACTGGAAGTACAAATGTGCTGCTACAAAGACTTATCAAGTTATGCCAGATTATGTCTTCATGTGTAAAACTAAGAGGACAGATTATTTGAGAGCAAAATGTAGACTCACTGTTTGACACAGTTTAAAACCTACAGGCAACTGTCCAGTTTAACAGGGGTCTAGTGGCTTAACCTGTCTGTTGACACAAGCTACTGCCAGTGACCAATTACACATTAGTCACAGTTTCCATCAAGCAATAGCAGGCATAGAATCTTAGCTCCACAGCTGGGTGTAATACACAACCAGATCCACCACTGATTCATGGTCAAGTAGATTAGCTCAATGCACCAACTAAGACAATACACAACACTGTGAGTGACAGTGTCCAGAGTGAGGCCTAAGAAGTGTCCTCATTGCTGAATAGATCAATTAAACCTGCCAAGTGGGTGACATTCTGCACAAGTGTTCATTAATCCTTAGTGATTGTTCAGAACACCAGACTGACCACATACCTAAACAAAGCGAATGTAATAGGTGAATAACAGGCAGTGTTCAAATAGGGGTATTGGTTGAAATGTATTTGTCTCGACGCAAAAGGCTTTATTGTGCCTTCATCAATTATAAGAAAGCATTTGATTGAGTAGACCGGTCCTCCCTGTGGTCTAAGACAATTTTATGCGGTATTAATGGTATTGTGTTGAAAGTTGTAAACAACATGTAAAAAAATGCTAAATCATGTATAAATCGGGGCCAGGCTGTGTCAGCCTTCTTCTCATGTGATGTATAGGTATGGCAAGGAGAAAACTTGTGTCCTTTGTTATTTGCTATTTACCTGAATCATTTTGAACACTGTTAGTCACAATTATAACAGACTTGACATGGCAGCTGGTGAAATTTACAACAACCTTAGTGATGATGATGTAGAAAATGTATGTTCTACTATATGCTGATGACACTAGAATGATTCAATCAAATACAGATTTCTTGCTTGTGTATAGCGGAACTATGTCAACTCTTCTAATGGTTGACATTTGGTTGTTTCAGGTGTCAATTATATTGTGAATCTGTAATTATCAGTCTATATTGATACAATTGATTTACACAGTACCATGTCTACACAAGGCATGGCAAGCGTAAACAGAACAGTAAAATGCATTTGATTTCAATAAAGTGTAGGATATTTCACTCTATAGTTGTCCAGAATATTAATTTTCTCTGTTTGTCACCTACAGGTGACAGAATATTAATTTTCTATGTTTGTCACCTACAGGTTTCTACAGACAATACATCTTTAACCAATAGACACCACAGTCACACCATTTTATAATAATTAAATGAACATCAAAATAAACACAACTTGCAATTATAGAAAATCAATAGTTTTGAAGATCAAAAGTGTTAGGCAACTGTTCAGTCTAACAGGGGTCAAGTGTGTCTACTCTGCCTGGGCACTGTGACCAATTAAAGATTAGTCAAGGTCTCAATGGAACAGTAGCACTAGGCTGCAGAGTTTAGTCATGATGTTGACTTTGTGGCACATTAAACAAAATCTACTGTTGGGGGTGGTCTCAAGAGCCCTTCTCAAAACCACATCACTAGATAATATAAAACTTTTGCACTTTGGGGGCCCCTTAGAATGATTCAATCAAATAAAGATTTCATGTATATAGTGGCAGCACCCTAAGGTACATCTATGCAAAATTAGAAAAAAAGTTGCTGAACAGTTTTTGAAAAAATAGGCCAAATGTTACATTTTTACCAGTTTAGGGGTCCTTGGAGGCCCTAGGGAGCCCTTAAAATGATTCAATCAAATACAGATTTCTCGTGCATAGTGGCAGTGCCCTAAGATATGTCTATGCAAAATTAGATAAAAAGTTGCTGAATGGTTTCTGAGATACAGCAGCTAACGGCGGACGGAGGACGGCAGACGCAGAGTGATGGCAATAGTCCCTTGGACCTTCGGCCAAAGGACTAAAAATGTAGGTAGGAGCCAGTTAGCCCCTAGACAAAAAAGTTAACTTAGATGGCTGACCACTGCCGGAGACGGTCAAAAGTACCGCCATCTGCATGTTACGAACGGTTTGCGTTGATTTCCACAGGCGCCACTTCATGGAGACTGCGACAGTAACTTTTTTAAATAATTTTTGTGGGTTCTTCAATGAACATGTATGCCTCCAAAAAGAAAACTTGGTGGGGATGGAGAGCAGCAGAAGACACTCTTCAGTTTTCAATTTAACAGCAAAAAAAGAAATCTTGGTTAGTATGTGTGAATTTTTTGAATGGAAATGTGATTGACAGCTTGTGCAGACCTGCCAACTGTTACGGTTTCGTCGTATTTGTTACGCTTAGGCAGCTGTTAATACGATGTTATGGCTGGGCTGAAAATAATATGGTAGCGACAACAAAATCAGACAAACTTATTCATTATAAAGCATCACGTATTCTGCAAAATACGTAACCTTCCCAAGCGCGGTGCGAAAAACAACCGCGGTCAGCAGTCCTGTTGCCAGTGTCAACATCCGTTAGTTTTCAATATTAACCACTCGGCGGCATCACTGTTGTATTATCAATGGACAGTCAGTTCCTGTTCATCTAGATGTACGGGAGGCTTGGGATGTTATGAATCTAGCAGCTGGCTGCATTATTAACCATAATTTCACTTTCATAAAAGACTGGTCGTTACTTGTAGACTGCAAAATAATGAAGAGTAAATGATATTTGAAAATTAATGTGTTGTCATCTAAATAATGAGCTTACCTGGGATACTGAGCGAGATTACATTCATAGCAAAATGGGTCTAATTTCTGTCTACTGAAGCAACACTTAAAAATGAAATTAAATGATTAGAATGCACCAGAAGCCACAAAATAGCATCATTTTATTAAAAAAATTCCGGAGGGAGCATGCCCAGACCCCCCTTGTGTTGGCATACCTATGGCATGCAGCATTCGTCCACACCACCCATATTCAGTAGCTGGCTACTCAAATATTAAAACCTGCTACTCAAAATATTAGGGAATACACTGGCCCTGTGAAGGCTGTGCCAACGTCAGAGAAAGGCTCCGCGTCTGCGGCGCCTGTCGCACAGCCCGTCGTATAGAAAGGGCTAGTTCGGGTCATTACATAGTTGACAGGTTTGTACCTGTCAGTTAAAAATCTTACCCACTCCCAGCAGACTCAGCCCATCCAAATGATGGGGTGACAGGTCTCTGCATTGGTCTGTTTACTACACACTCTTCATTCATTCACTTCATTGGCCCACAGACTTCCCATCAGACTACTCCCTGGTACAAACAACAAACTAAAAAATTATAATCGCCCTGCATTGCTGTCATAAACAATGGGGTGACTAACCTGGGCTAACCGAGAAATGTGGTGTGAACTTACATCATTGCCCACTTCTGCAGGACTTGGTCGAGGCATTCCTTCACGGCCGTGGGCTGAAGTCCGAGTGAGTTACCACACAGATACACACATTCTTCCTGCATGTCCACAAGACTCTCCTCCACTGTGGGCAGGGTGGGGATAAGTACATTAGGTCAAGTACAAGTATTGACTGTGGACAGGGTGGGGATAAGTACATTAGGTCAAGTACAAGTATTGACTGTGGGCAGGGTGGGGATAAGTACATTAGGTCAAGTACAAGTATTGACTGTGGACAGGGTGGGGATAAGTACATTAGGTCAAGTACAAGTATTGACTGTGGGCAGGGTGGGGATAAGTACATTAGGTCAAGTACAAGTATTGAATAGTTATGTATTTAATGAGTAGGCAGTTTTGAAAAAAGACTGGTGTTAGGTTTATATTGTTACTATAACTCTTCTTGCCTTTCTTCAACAATTGTATACGTTTATAATTTGCTGTTGTTGTTGAAAGATAGTTTCATTCATTCATTTAAATACAATTCTAAGTACAAGTACCTTAGGTCAAATACAATTCAAAGTACCTTAGGTCAAATACATTCCATGTACAAGTATATTAGGTTAAATGCAATTCAAAGTACAAGTACCTTAGGTCAAATACAATTCCAAGTACCTCAAAACATAAACTTATCCGAAACAATTTCATGTACAGTCGAACCACACTTTATGGTCACCTCAATAATACAGTCACTTAATTGTGAGGTTCACTGTACAAGTACATTAAGTCCAAGTATAAGTACATTAGGGCAAGGCGAAGTACATTTCAGTTGTTAATCAGGTGACAATTATTAACTATACTGAAAATCTAAAATGAATTGTAGCTAATACAATCAGGATGGACATGCGGCCTGGTATATTAGATTTAAGCTTCGTTACGTCAATAGGCCTTGCGTATGTTCAACTGGGTTTGTGTGTCCATCACTGCATAAATAGTTATATATATTAATCTATTTTGTATACGATATCATGTGTGGAAGGCAGGAGCAGGGGCTTAGCCAGAGACCTTCTTCAAGACTGGCAGAGGACTGGCCAAGACAGGTAATTACAACTGATAAGATTGGTGGAATTTAGAGGGGGGCCAGGTGGCCACTAGACTAACTAATAGTTCCATATCTAAAGGTCCATCATATTAATGACTATCATAGGCTCAACTGGTAGGGAGACAAATCAAATGGATCAGTATTAATTAAATAAATGGCTCAAATGACATTGGTTTGACAATGAAAACATTGAAATGGCCAATAATGGCTGTGATTGACGTGAATGGCCGCCACACAAGCTGTCCACGTGCAAAAAGGCACCCTTTTGATTAATTCAAGACTGGCAAAATTATTTCTGGCTAAAAGCCTGGGTAGGAGACTGACTAGGTGTCCCTCTGTAGAGCAGCCACCTCTCTTATACAGCCAAAGTTCCTTTGCACTAAGGAGAGGGTCTACTGTAAGTACTGTAATGTATACGATACACCCTTGTACAAGGTCACATAATATTATACGTGTACAGTCGAATCAAGCTTTATGGTAACTTGGTAATACAGCCACCTCACAATTAAGGTCACCCTGGGATGGTCCCTTGAAATTAGTTCCACAACAGTAAAGTGTAGGAAATGTGTCCACTATTAAGGTCACCTCACTATTCAGGTCACTTTTGCCAGTCGAAAGGGTGACCTTCATAGTGAGGGTGCACTGTGTATGCATCTAAGTTAGTGCACTGGTCTGTCTGTGAATGTGCCTGAGATCTGAGTGCATATCTACACACATACATTTGTTAAAAAGCAGTCCTTAACCAAATTAAATTATTTTGCAAATGCCACCAGGACAAGTGATTAATTTGGGATGTTCTATTTTGATGGTGATCTAATTAAGTGATAATCGGTCAAATTAATATAAGTATAGCCATGACATGATGATGCAGCTTTTTCTTACAAAGAGGTGAGCTGCAAATAGTATTAGTATCAGAATGATCCATATATAATAACCAGGAATGACAAATACTGAAAAGTTCAACAGTTTTCATGAATGTTGATAACAAGACAAGTTTATGTAAGTAAACCCGTTCTACTGCCTACTTCCTTCAGTCCGTCCTATTTGAAGCAATCTAAAAGGTCCTTGTAGTTATCCAAGTAACCATGGTATTAAAATTTAAAGGATGGATCAAAATGAGAAAAAAACAGTAATAAGTTATAAAGACATAGAATAACAAAAAGTACTTCCAAACATTGGGTCTGTTTTGTATTAATATAAATGTGAACCAGCAAAAAAGCCCATCTTCTGGGTGGTGCGATATACAAACAGACAAAGAAGATGGTTTCCTAAAGTACTCGTATCATAAGTTAGCTATGACATGCCTCCAACTGATATGTGCACCATTTACGTAGCTCGGGATAATCACAGAAAACACAAGTAATGTTGTGAACAACTCATTAACAACCAGCATAAACCCTAAAACTGGTAAGAACCCTTAAACCAAGGTGAGTTTCAAACATGAACACACAGATACACCCACACATGCTAGTATCATATTTTGTGTATGTAATGGGAATAAGCCTTTGTGTGTGAGGTTGATGATAACATCCTAGGTAGAGAGAACACAGACCTATAAGACTGGGTTACTCATGTGGTTAGCTTTCTATGAAATATGTCTGCCTAAGCAATTTGATCTGGTATTGTCCCTCCTACTTGCTCTGTTTTTTTTTAACACGTAACCACGCTTCAGATCAATACACTATTGCTGTGCTTATCTTGAGAGGCATCCACCAGGGGGTACTAAGACTTATCTAATCATCGGCGCCCTGGTGTGCGATCACAGCACAGTATTGTTGATTTAGACAGAAGCAACTGCGGTAAAAAAAAATTATTTACAAAAAGAAAAAAAAAGGACTGCAAATGGGCTATAACAACAGCAATGGCACTCTACCTTCTGGCAGAGTGCCAATTTTGGGATAATGGAATTCACGGCGAAACTCCTTCAACGGATCTTCCATGTCCATTTTTTCTGCAAAGCATCGTTCTGTGACATTGCAGCCCCATGTGATTGCTTTCTCGTGCAGAACGACCTTCGGTTCACCAATGTCGCCCTCTGGGTGGGAGAAGCCATTCTTGTTTTTTGTTACTGGCTGCGTTGAGAAGCTGTTCATCCTCGTTGTCAATAGTTGAGCTATCTTCTTTCTGTACAACAAACATTTCCATTTATCACCAACGGTTAATGTACAACTGACCTGGTCTCAATACAACCACATAATATAGTTATACAAACCTTTTTCAATTGTGTGTTAAAAATTGCATAATTTGTAAACAGGGCACCTCGTTTCTCATCATCACAACCCCGAACAATTTATACTGGCTTCTGGTTACGTAATTACGTACTTAATAAAATTTCAACCGTCCACTTTTACAGATTGTGCCCTACGAACTTTATCTGTAGTTGCATCCAAAATCGGGAATGAACTCCCCATTACTTTAAAATCTTCTTAAACTATAACCCTTCTGAAAGAGTCAAACTATAGGAACCTTCCACAAAAACACTATCTTTCCAAAACTGTGTTTTCACTCTAAATCTTCAGTGGTCAAACAATAGTTGAAACCTCCCATTGCACCTCCCCTTTACACTCAACAAAAACCTTCAAATGCAACCCCCTTAGTTGATAAATAAAAACTGGACACCACCCCTGATGCTCAAAAAACTAAAACTCCACCTCACTTGTGGACCAGTTAAGTGGAACTCTTTCCCCTCGAGCAGAACTCATTTGTCCCATGAATGGTGTGAATATTAGAATTGTTTCCAGAAGATCACAACTTGTTATCTCTACCATAATATTTATCTTCCATGTTTGCATAATACAAATCTGTAACATTCTTATTCTGTTAGTGCTATATATAAAAAACACAGATCGATTGCAAACCATAAATTAGCGATATGAAATAAATATTGATTTTGCAAATACTGCACCTATACCTTAGATGTGTTTATATAGTACCTCTTCAATTAGGTTGATTGTATTGACACAATCAATAAACACAATTAAAACAGTACTGTTTATTTTACCATAAACTCAACAATTAGTACAAAACTATCCAATGCAAAACCACACGTAACTGATACAACTTTAGAACAACTATTATCTACGAACATAAATTATTGGCACACTGGTGTAATTTGCTCAATTAATGAGTGTCAGATCTAGATGTTTCTCTGCGTGAATCTGAGAAGTACACAACTCAAGGTATGCCCCTAAAGTTAAAGTATTAGTAAGCCTTTATAAAAAATTCTGCAATGAAATTTAATTCAGAAACATATATATTATGTGATCTTAAAAAAAACAAGTAAGCATGCAAGTATTTACTTAAGCATCTTAACATGATATCATGCCACAGGATTATTTCCCCTTATACAAAACCCTACTTTCCCCTTGACACCAACCCCTACCTACTACCTCACCCTTCCCCAGTCTGCCAGTGAGTGAAGGCTGTCTGCAGGAATCACCACTGGCAGTTTCCATGTCTTAATTATCTGTCACAAGTGTCATTTACAGCTGCTACTAATTAAAACAAACTACCCATTTGGAGCAAGTTCTGGTCATTAACTAAAATTAATGTAAGCATTAGCGACAACCAGATGATCAACACAATAGAAATTGCTCTTGAATGCGATACTATAAAATAAATCACCCTGTCATACACACACAAGGATATCTGAAATCAGTGTTGCAGTTTGCCAGTATGTATAACTGCAGACAAACTGTAAAAGTCAGTGCAAAAAGTTACTTGGGAAATATAATACTTATTTATGATGTGTCCCTGAGATAAAAAGAGCTAATGAATTCATTAAAATATATCACTGAATAACTGAAGTCAAAACCATTCTCCTTGCAAGGCAAGTGTGTGTAATTTAGCAGAGTTTGTGACATCACATTAGAAATTACCCAGGTCATAAAGCAGACCCAACACCCATGATGTCACAATGACATTAACACCAACCAGTGACTTTGAATTCTATTGATATTGATATCTTCTGACACAGAGTCTATAGCTAAGCAGGTGCTATAGATTGAATGCTCTTTAATGCAGCAATAGACTGTTGCTATGGGGGTAAATGGCAGGGAGACTACATGATCTAGACTGTTGCTATGGGGGTAAATGGCAGGGAGACTACATGATCACAAAGCAGCGCTGTACTGGTGTATAATGGAAGTCAACTCCAAAGACTTGTGTTACTGAAACCAGTCAGGGTTAACTGCCATTTCCCTGCTAGTCCTTATCAACTTACCCCCACATACTTGGGAATTGGAACGAACAAAACTGTATCAAGAGTCTGTGTTTAATGGAACTATTATTTTACCTAAAAGTATGGAAAATGTGTTCAAATTAGTCATGGTAGTTTTCTTTTTTAACTAACTTCATGGTAGTGTCTCTCTGTGTGGCTGTAAGTCGTCTTCTAACATTCCTTGCATGTTTTTGTTGTCTCGGCTATGGCGCCACAGTTTTTAGCGAAAAACATTTGCCAGTGTCAATATCACAGAATGAAACAAAAAGAGGCAGACTAAAAAAGTGACACTAAACAATGGAAGAACTGAAGGCCACTGGGTTGATGCGGAGCACAGCAGTAAGGAGAGCCCAAGACAGAGGGGACTGGGGAGACATTGTGTGAGTCTTATATGCCACAAGGCATGAAGAGGATGAGCAGCGATAGAAATAAGCCAGAATATTTACTTGTCCGCCGGACAAGTAAGTTTTGAAATCTACTTGTTCGCCAAAATTTGTATTTGTCCGAGTGGTTGTGAAGGGGAATCGAAGCTTTGGAAAAACCGTAAAAAATCTGTCTTATTTTATGACAACAACACAGTGTTCCTGCTGTTTCGTTGCACGTACATCTGAGTGACCTGTGATCAAAGACAATTTGATTTAATCTTCAAATTTTGAAATTGCAAAATTATATTTGCAACTATTTTCCGGTTCATTATTATTCATCATGAATATTAAAAGTAGACATGTTACATGATGTATACCAATATTTTAATGATGCTGATATGAACGCTTTTATTAATAACAAATAATTATTACGATGATAGGAATGAGACAATTGTTTTCCTTGCTATTTGTTTTTATAATGTTGCAAAAACTTTTTATGTTTAATATGGTATATATAAATATATAACATATAACAATGCTGTAAAATGTTGGCATCAGTTTGTCATTGAAGATGCCATTCAACCAGGAACACGACCAATGCAAAGCCAGGAAATGTTGTCACAAAAATCAATAATAAACATATAATCTGATCTTATTTTGTTAAACCTCTATGAATTTCAATATTAACAAAGTTCTGTATTTTACAAACGAAGATAATATTCAATTCATCATCAGCAAACAAACGCATATTTTTTCCTAAATGTTATATTACCATTTCAATGATAATAAAACAGTTTTAACGGTGCCTGAATTACATTTACCAGGCGGAAAATAATTTATATATTTAGTTACGTCGTAACGTTGCTGCCGCGCGCAGACCGCCGTAGCTGGCGGAAGCCGACATGTCAACGGCGGTTGGCGCCCCGTCCTCGCGTCTTGCATAATTCGGTTTCGAAAACTCGCAATTTATGGTTAAAATAAATGTTACATAGTCATAGATGCAACACTTCTGAAATTTCATTAATATTCCGTTTATCAACCAGCACCATAGATTTACCGGAGAGCCAGTTACAAGTTTTGAAAATTGTCACCGATCAGTGATCAGGATCGGCTGACGTTCGATGTCGACGATGACTTGGTCTTGGAAGACTGCCGAGTCCGCGTGGGTTATGCATAATAATGGTTAAAACTATATAATTATTCAAATAACAGGTAGCGATAGAAAGTCTACTATTTCCAAAGTTCATCAAACATGATTCGTGAGTGGAAGCAAGTTGTACGTTGGCGAAACTGAACGATTTACGATTGTGTGAAATACAGCCTCGATCAACGATGGCTGATGCGGAGTCTGTCCTACGCGTATGACAGAGCTAGGTCGGTGCGCTCAGCGGATGACCCTGTTAACGCAGGCACTAAACTCGGTCGAACACTGACGTACAACACACTGGCGGCGGAAAGACAAGACGCCGGCACACTAACAAAATTGGAACGCGCGTGATTGCTAGCGAACTTTATTTACGTTTGAATTTCCTCAAATAAAAAGTTTGCAATGTTGCACGCGTCACTATTTAATGTAAATTTTCACTTGTCCACCGGATAACCATGTAGAGTCATTTTACTTGTCCGGGCCAACAATCACTTGTCCCGGACAAACGGACAAGTGCTATTTCGAACGCTGATGAGTAATTTAAGTATTGTCACAGCCAGTGTGATGCTTGGCCTCCAGCTTGGTCTGTTCATGGCAGCAGTGGTCCATGTTTCAGGTGGGATATTAAACAAATTTAGTTATTTCAGATTTGAGAACATCTCTGGTGCACAGGTGTGGTCTGCCTAATGTTTTCTTCTCATCTTGCAGTGCCCCAAAGAAAACAGATTTTGGAAGTCTGTTTTCAATCATACAGACATGTAAAAGCCCATGGATTTGACAATGAAACAGAAGCCTGTTCCAACAAGTGATTCTGTTATGGTAACGAATGCCAAGTATAGTTCCGAAATATGACATGTCGAAAGTGTTCAGTCTCTTCTCGTGCAGGGTGTATATTGGCCAAGCCTCACAGCTGTAGAATATTAAGTACACAAGTTTCTTTTGCTCTACATTTGGTGCGAACAGAGAGATATATGTTTGGGCAGACAATGTTCAGAAAGATACCCAAACAAGGAGGTGACCTTAATTGTCCAGGCAGATGATTAGTTCTCTGTCCAGAGGTTAGCTAAGATAGTAGAACCAAAATAGGTGAAGTTGTCAATAGTTTCCAGTTATGTTAAGTCATCTGTATTTATGCCTGTGATAACTGAAACAATGGCAAGGTCAAAAGTGACATAACGGCAGGGTGATACTGAAAGACAAAGTGTGACTTATGACAGATTGTTAAACAGTCACCTTCAATCATAATATTTAATATGTCAGAAAAATCTGTAATTGATGTAATTGTTTCAATTACACAAAATAATAAATTACAATTACATAATTATTTCAAAACCAGAATAAATTACAATTACAGCATGTGTCTGTAATCAATTACACATACAATTACGTAATTGGACCCAGCCCTGGCTTTGAGACAGAGATTTGGACAACAGTTGCAGTTTAATGGGATTGTTATGAGAGCCTCCTAAACAGTGATTCTCAAGTTTTAGTTAGTTTCCAAGGACTTAGGTTCAAAAGAAGTGACCTTATTATTATTATTATGCTTGACATACCCCAATTAATATCATATCAAATGTGGACAAATTTGCAGTCCTACAAGTTGTGTTTGGTGTGAGATCAATAAAATAGAACACCAGATTGTTAATTTGCTCCCCAAAGAAATGCTAACTAATACAAAATTAATTGGATTACACATTACAATAGATAAAGGTGACATTAGAAACAATTTCTGAAAATTATTCATATTTCAAAATTACTGTACATCTGTAGAGGCATCAGGAGATGCAGGAAACATGAACAAAACATGATTCATAGATTAAATCTGGGTAGGGTGGCTAGCCTGCCAGGGCTTACTGCTGTCAAACATAAATCTGTGCAGGAAGAAACAGACACTTCCAGAAAACTCCTGGATTCAGCTGCTTAAGCCTTCACTCTTCTGTGTAAAACTGGTAGTCAATCAGATTTGTATGCTGCCACTGACATGGTTAATATGTCCTTGTTAAAACCACCTCTCGATCATCTCTGAGTTTATACCATGCCCAGAGATTGCTATGAACAATGTTTCTACTATAATGCCTGTCAGTGATGTTTGTTGCATAGCAACAGAAATAGCCTGTAATAATAATAATTGCTTTATTCGCAGACTCCATGCAGCATACAAGTATCATAGTTCTAATAGTTGTGTTATAAACAACAATTACAATGTACAGAATGAAAAATCACCCATCAACAAAATGTATATACATGTGTACAGGGAATTGAACCACTATTTCCATATTCTAGACATGTATTTCACGTCACTATTAATAACGCTACAGATCAAAATATTCTTTGAGAACTGCAATCGGCACATAAATCTATATATATATATATATATGTCAAATTTCTAATGACAGCAGCACAGTTAGGTAAATCATTATAAACAAACAACATTTCACTAGCACTACAATATCTGTCATAACCTAACACCATTCAGACTATATTGTTGTGAGAGACATACAATATCATAATAGCCTAGTTATGAAGATTCCTCCATAGATGGGCAGTATACATAGGTGAACAAAAATTAGTAAACAATGTTTTCTTTTCATCATTTGAACACATATGAAATTGTCTTATGATCATGTTGCCTTGTGCATACAACAGGCGACATTGTCTAGATATATCGTTGTCATCTAGCATACTATTTGAAATTATATGACCCAAATATTATACAGATTCTGCCTAACACAGTTTGTCGTTACCAAGCTTAAAACTTGGAAATTTAACATTCTTACAACTCTTGTTTCTAATTATCATGACCATACTCTTTTTGGCATTGTACCTTATGTCATGAGATAATCCATATTGATCACAGACGGTGAGGAGGGTCTGTAATCCCCTGCTGGGTGGACAAAATACTACAAGATCATCAGCATACATAATATTATTTACACAATTATATCCTACATAACATCCTACATTGCAATCATTAAGTACAGTAGTTAAACCATCCATGTAAACATTGAACAAATAGGGGAATAATATAGCTCCTTGTCTAACTCCATTACTTCATAAATGCTGCCAGACACATGACTGCCCCATCTTACACACATTTGTTGGTTCGCATACAAAAACATTAGAATTCTAACAATGTAACCCGGAACACCTGTCAATTAGCTTTTTGAAAAGTATGGTATGATTTACACGGTGAAAAGCATTAGAGGCTTTAAGAAAACATAAACAAACAGCTATTTAAGGCTTGATATTTAGCAATAACCTCTTTTAGTACATAAATGCACATGTCAGTGCCATGCTTCTTTTTAAAACCAAACTGGTTGTCACTGGTTGTTTAAAAAGTCATCCATTCTGCAGGGCAAGATTTTTTTTAACTTTAGACATAACACTTGCCAGTGCTATTGGCCTGTAGTTGTCTTTCTTGTTTATCTTGACGGTTTTATCCTTGATTATGAGCACTAATATCACAGAAATCATAGAACTTGGCAGTACGCCATGCACCAACAGACCTGTGAAGCACATTGACAGTAAAGGCAATATGCGTTCACTGCAGTACTTCAGGTGTTCTGTATACACACCATCAAGGCCCCAACTCCTGTTACAGTCAAGGTTTCTTATAGCATCTTTGACTTCTTCAGGTAACACTTTAATGCTGCTCTCATAACTAACATCAAAAGCCTGGGTTTTGGCACTACTGTTATTTACACAATTAAACAAGTCATGAAAGTGTTGAATCCACATATTCAAAATAGCTTCTTCACCACTGTTACCATTTATATTAGTTGGCATGGGGATTTTACTATTGTTAATAGTTTTGATCTCCTTCCAAAATTTTTCATTTGTATGGTTACCCATCTTCTTGGCAAGGGCTTCACGCCTCAACTAATTTTCATGTTTTTTAATAAACATTATTGCATATTTGCATCTAGCATCAGCTTTCCTTTTTAACTCAAAACAGGACCTTGTTTAGGTTTACCTATACTGTCCCATAGTTGGAAAGCTTCATTAGCAGCTTTATGGATGTCAGCCACATAATCAGTCCACCCAGGCCGACGTGTATAGTTTCCTTGTTTGTGAGTAGACAAACAGCCACTAGCATCAGTTAAACACCTGGTCACATTATCATATGTTATTAAGTGCTTTGTGATGAGACTCATCATTGCAGTTGACATAAGTACATGTAATAACATCAACAGGTAATACAATGTTTTAAAGTTCAATATCAGTCTGTCTACAGTAATTATCAACAGAGCCTTTGTCAAGTCTTGACCAGTTAAGACGTGGATGAGTGTTATGTTAGTACCGGGTACTACATTTGGCACACTGTCCGTCTACATTCACATCAATTATCACAGGAAAATGATTGGTGGTAGTGAGATTATAACACACACTAATGTCATTTATCACATCATTACTGTCATGTTGTAGCTATACAATGGTCTAGCCATGAGGTGCTACCCCATGCTGCGTCACTGATCAATGTATGTGAACATGTCAGGTGCTGCTTACTGGACAGCACCAGATTGTATTCAGAGTAGAAGTTTTTGAGGGACCTTCCAAATGACGAAGTTTCGTCAGAGATGTCAGAGTTATAATCCCCTATCAACAGTACACACGTAGTTTCTAAATCTTCTATAATAAATATTAATGTGCCAAGTTTTTCCTGATAGTCATCATTATTTTGATAGCTTTCCTATGGCATGTAAACACATAAAATTACAATTTTTGTTGTTGCCACAATTATATTCGACACCAACAACCCAGTTAAGGTCAAACTTTAGAGGGTGATGCCTGCTTCAAGGTCAAGTTTCCACAATATTGCAACACCACCATGTTTTTTCAATATCATGCCATCTCTTTCATCATCACAAGATTCACCAATCCCATGAAAGTTTTCATTGATGCTGTTTAGCCCACCTAAATCCTGTTTTGAGAGCCATGTTTCTTGTAAGCACACAAAGTCACATTTGTTAAATAACTGTTCAGTTACGTGTCTGTGGTGCTTGTTGTTATAACCAAGTTTCAAGTTCCTACAATTGTAGTTGGATATCTTTAACGATCTGAACGTTGCCTTTCTTTTATGTCATTGGCAAGTTCTACCCGAGATGGCTCAGGATTTTACGTTGTTCATTGTGTGTTGTAGGCCTTGGTGTTCATGTCTTTTTGGGAGGGATTCACATATCACTTCAAGCTTAAGGATGTGCTCAAGGTGGGCTTGGAGGACTTCAGGCTGGACATCAGTGGCAAAGCAGGATCCAAATATACTAGCAAACCACATATTTACTGTTTTAATGGCATCAGTTGACAGGGCTTTGCCAATCAATGTCACGGTTTTCCCTTTAGGTTTCGTGGTAGGCCTGTCATTAGGGTTGCGTGCAGGTTGTTTCGGTTTAGGTATTTGGCCTACAGCTGCAGTTTTCTTCTTTCTGCCCTTCTTTACCATCGTCGACCATGGGGTGTCATCACCTGTCTGCACACTGTTGCTGGCTCTTTCATGTACCATCACATACTGCTCGAATTCAGCAGTTGAATCAACCATTGAATCAGATCTGACAGTAGTTGTTTTGGGTGCCTGCCTGTATCCAGCAGGGGTAGCAGCCGAAATTTGACGCTATCGCGATTACATTTATCCAGGCGTTAAATTTTATTCGGGTGATGTTTATTTGCATATGTAAGGCATAATATTTGGCACCAGTAGATCACATAGTGATAAATAATATCCATTATATATCCATATATTAACGCTCGGATAAATGTAAGCGCGACAACGTCTAGGCAGGGCAACAGCCTTGACAAATGTGGCAGTATCATCTGGCAACTGACTTCTTTCTGTGGGCTTGGTGGATGTCTGAACATGTGGCAATGTCACCAACATGGACATGGCCACTGAGAGGCCTCATGAACAATATGGCAGTGCCATATTCATTACGACTGGCACAGTTGTCAACACCACGTTCTTATCAACCATCAACAACATTGAAATTTTGACAGTAGACCTAAATTTTCCGTAACATCGATCTACAAACCACCAAGTGAACCGTTTTCCGTTGATCAACACCAACCCCTACAGGAAACCAACCACGGGTGATCATCGGAGACTTCAAGTCATAGTACACAGTGGAGTTACAAAATGACAGGTCAAAACCATTATACTTACGCCGTCACCAACATCAGCCAACACTCTCTATCTAACCTACTTAACTCTAGAATGATAAATGATAGACAGGGGGGGTGGGGTAGCGACCGACCAAAACCATTACATCACACTGTCATCGACATCGCCTTTTTGCAGTACACGTTTCTTTTCGGTTGGCGGTGGCATCATTTCGCTGTCATCCATCATTTCGTGCAGCGTGACTTCGTTTCGTTTGATCGCGGAAATGGCAATTTGTCATAACGTTGTTTCCTATTGGTTAGATTACGACCAGACTCAGCGAATGAAAAACCATGTCACAACATGCTGCATACATATGCTGCCACCTGTTGAATATAGTGGAAACTAAATTTTTGTGATTGGCAAACATGGTGACATTCCGTAATATTTTCATCCCTCGCCGTAATACCGTAATTTGAGGTGACTTTCCGGAATGATTCCGGACAATCCGGAATGGTATGCAGGTCTGCGCATGCGCGTTATATGTGTTTTATATATCAGCGATAGAAATAAGCCAGAATATTTACTTGTCCGCCGGACAAGTAGGTTTTGAAATCTACTTGTCCGCCAAAATTTTAACTTGTCCGATTGGTTGTGAAGGGGAATCGAAGCTACGGAAAAAAACATAAAAAGTCTGTCTTATTTTTTTATGACAACACAATGTTCCTGCTGTTTCGTTGCACGTACATCTGAGTGACTTGTGATTAAAGACACGATTTGATTTAATCTGAAAATTGCAAAATTATTTTTGCAACTATTTTCCGGTCAATTATTATTCATCACGAATATTAAAAGTAGACACGCTACATGATATATACCAATATTTTAGTGATGCTGATATGAACGCTTTTATTAATAACAAATAACTATTACGATGATAGGAATGAGACAATTGTTTTCCTTGCTATTTGTTTTTATAATGTTGCAAAAACTGTTTATGTTTAATATGACATATATATACATATATAAAACATAACACTGCTGTAAAATGTTGGCATCAGTTTGTCATTGAAGATGCCACTCAACCAGGAGCACGACCAATGCAAAGCCAGGAAATGTTGTCACAAAAATCAATAATAAACATATAATCTGATCTTATTTTGTTAAACCTCTATGAACTTCAATATTAACAAAGTTCTGTATTTTACAAACAAAGATAATATTCAATTGATCATCACCAAACAAACGCAGATTTTTTCCTAAATGTTATATTACTATTTCAATGATGATAAAACAGTTTTAACGGTGTCTGAAGTACATTTACCAGGCGGGAAATAATTGATAGATTTAGTTACGTCGTAACGTTGCTGCCGTGCGCAGACCGCCGTAGTTGGCAGAAGCCGACATGTCAACGGCGGTTGGCGCCCCGTGCTCGGCCGCGCGTCTTGCATAATTCGGTTTCAAAAACTCGCAATTTATGGTTAAAATAGATGTCACATAGATACAACAAAACTTCTGAAATGTCATTAATATTCCGTTTATCAACCTGCACCATACATTTACCGGAGAGCCAGTTACAGGTTTTGAAAATTGTCACCGATCTGGATCGGCTAACGTTCGATGACTTGGTCTTGGAAGACTGCCGAGTCCGCGTGGGTTAGGTGTAATAATGGTTAAAACTATATACTTATTGAAATAACAGGTAGCGATACAAAGTCTACTATTTCCAAAGTTCATCAAATATAATCCGAGAGTGGAAGCAATGTGTACGTCGGCCAAACTGAACGATTTACGATTGTGTGAAATACAGCCTCGATCAGCGATGGCTGATGCGGAGTCTGTCTTACGCCTATGGCAGAGCTAGGTCGGTGCGCTCAGCGGATGACCCTGGTAATGCAGGCACTAAACTCGGTCAAACACTGACGTACAACACACTGGCGGCGGAATGACAAGACGCCGACACACTAACAAAATTGGAATGCGCACGTTTGCTAGTGAACATCATTTACGTATGAATTTCCTCAAATAAAAAGTTTGCAATGTTGCACTCGTGACTATTTAATATAAATTTTCACTTGTCCGCCGGATAACCATGTCGAGTCATTTTACTTGTCCGGGCCAAAAATCACTTGTCGGACAAGTGCTATTTCGAACGCTGTATATGATTTTACCAAAATGTGTTTTTGTTAACAGTAAAATTAGTCTTGTCATGCTGTTTAATTTGATTAATTTGAAAAGCTGTTTTGTTTTAAATATTATCAATACTGAACGTTTGTTAGGAAGTTACGGTGGTATAGAAAATAATTCTTTAAATCATATTATTTTAAGAATAGATACAAATGATGAAGATGGTGAATTAAATCTAATTCACCTGTCATCATATTTTAATGATGATGACTTATTAATCACATAAAAAACAAACAGGACAAATTTACAATACTAAGTCTGAACTGTCAATGTCTAAATGCAAAAATTTAAGAAATTTTTATTAAGCTAGACATACTTAGAAACAATAATTATAAAATCAATGCTCTTTGTTTACAAGAAATATGGTTTAAGGATGATTCAGATACCTCCTTATTACAAATTGATGGTTACAAATTAATATCACAAGGCAGAATATGCAGTGGTCACGCTGGCCTAGCAATATATCTTGATAAAAATTACAACTAATTTTTTTTAGATATTTATACAAAGTCAAACATATGGGAAGGACAATTGATTGAAATAACATCAATTGATACTGTTCTATGCAAACTCTCAAAAGGTCATTTTAAATCAACAGCCGGTATTTTAATCAGCTGCATTTCTGATCACTTTCCGTATTTCATATGCCTTGATTACAATGCAACTGTTACAAATGTCCTTACATTATCAGAATTACACAACAAAATACTGACAGCCTTGAACATTTAAAAATAGAAATGATGCGTTCAAATATTTATAATAAACTAACTAAGGATAGAGATACTAATCCCAACGACAATTACAACCTCCTTGATGAAACTATTACTACTGCTATGGATAAATTCTTACTTTACTAAAGTCATTAAATATAATAAACACAAACACAAAAAGTCATGTTGGATTACACAAATTACACAATTAGATCTATAAAATTTAGAGATAAATTGTATTCAAAACTTAAACATACTCATACAGTACAGCAGAATACAAATTTTCATACATATAATAAAATTCTTAAAAGAAATATTAGATTAGCCAAACAAGCATATTATCAATCCAGTTTTGAAAGGAATAAGTACGATATTAAAAAAACGTGGTCTATGATTAAAGAAATTATTCTTAAAAAAGATGGAAAGAAACATTTCCTGATTTCATTCAAATTGATGGTGAAACAGTAACTGACAAGACTATTATTGCAAATAAGTGTAATTAATTTTTCATCAATATTGGTTCTACACTTGCATCGCAAATAACCAATACTGGAGATAACTCTTACAAAGACTATTTAATAGAGAGAAGTATACAGATTTTCAACTTTAAGCCAATAGACAATACAACTGTTAGCATAATTGATAGCTTACATCCAAAATCAAGCTGTGGTAAAGATGGTCTATCAATCAAATTACTAAAGCTAATTAAAAATGAAATAAGTGAAGCAGTCACTCTAATCATTAACCAGTCAATAACAACTGGCATATTTCCAGATAAATTAAAAATTGCTAAAGTTATTCCATGTTTTAAAAATGGTGATGAGACAATCTTTGATGATTATCGTCCAATTTCTATCTTACCAGCGATTTCCATGATATTTGAAAGATTTATGTTTAATCAAATGCATGAACATTTTAATTCCAATAACTTATACTGTGAGAATCAATACGGGTTTAGGGAAAACCATTCTACGGAACTTGCCACTCTAGAAATAATAGACAGAGTTGTCCAACAACTTGACCAATCAGCAACTACAATAAACATATACCTAGACCTCTCTAAAGCCTTTGACACAATTTATCATAACATATTATTAAAAAAACTCAATTATTATGGAATAAATGGTGCAGCACTAGATCTATGTAGATCTACTTTCACAATCGTAAGCAATATGTTGAAATTGGCGATTACAAGTCAGAAGAAGCTGCCATAAACACTGGTGTCCCACAAGGGTCTATTTTAGGACCCCTTCTATTTATTATATAATGACATAATATTTTCAAGTGATCATTTTAAATTCATAATGTGACGTGGACCCCACCCTGCAAGGGAGCAAGGGGAAGAAGAATGTATGCAGACGACACCACTCTTTTTAGTACATTGAATAAATTCCAATGTCCGGATGGCCAAAATCAAAACATAAATAAAGAATTAGAAAATATATGCAGGTGGCTAAAGGCAAACAAACTTTCTCTTAACATTAAAATAACTAAATTCATGGTATTTCACATGCCCCAAAAGGAAATCAAACTTCCTAAAATAGAAATAGACAAATATTGAATGTGTACATGTTTTAATTTTTTTAGGTATTACCATAAACCAACACCTAAATTGGGACAGCCATATAAACAAAACAGCGAATAAAATAATTTGAATTTTAAATAAACTTAAACATGTATTACCTAAGAATATATTATCTATAAATATAATGTATAATTCGCTCATTCTTCCCAAGATTAATTATGGCATATTGGTGTGGGGTCATCATGGCCATCGCATTTTTAAACTTCAAAAGAAAGCAGTGCGAATAGTTACTTCAAGTAAATACAATTCTCACACAGATCCCATCTTCAAAGAATGTAAATTTCTTAAGCTGGATGACATCTATAGACTCCAACAGCTCAAATTTTATTACAAATTGATCAACAAGCTTATACCAGAATACTTCAGTCGTATTCCATACACATATAACTTTGCAATTCACCAATACAACACGTGGTAAAAACAACTTATTTATTCCCAGAGTTAATCATCAATATAAAAAAAGTACATTCTACACATAGCTTATATGGTTTTTCCACTTATACATACAAAAAATTACTCTATTAAGAATTATGAATCATGTTGTCATATTTCTAACTGTTACATCTGTCATTCTTAAACTAGACATGTCTTTGCATTTGTTTAAACTAATTTATGTATTATACTATACTACAATATACTATACTAAACATACTATGTTTACACATATATGTATGCATATATAGTTGATCACGTGATAATTATATAATTATGTTACATCAGTGGGCTGGCTCCCATGATAGCGGCATATCATTGTCTTAATGGGAGCCTCCCTGACCTTACAATGAATTTTATATTGTAGTTTATGTACTTATGATGGTCAAAATAAATACTGTCTGTCTGTCTGTCGTCTGTAGGTCTCACACACTTAGTTACACATGGAGATGTGTGAATGTCCACTGCAGTCAGATTTTGTAGGCAGGCTTTGCATCTCACAGTAAACAGGGGCGGGGGGCGAGGATTAGTCAATACAGCAATAAGTCTTTTCTTGGACATGCCAGCCCTACAGCCCCTATGAGTTCAACGACAATGATTCAAGCGTTCACGCAGTGCAACACAATTGTCCAGTGCTGGGTAAAGTCAGGTCACAGAGTCACATCTAATCAGCAGTAATTCAGTCCTATTGTATGTGATCATGCTGTGGGATTGGTTGGTCAATGTTCTTGTTGTTAACGCCATGCCTGGCCGACCAGCGATGTCGCAACACAGGTGCAGTTCAACTGGACAGGTGCAGTTCAACTGGACAGGTGCACACAATGTAAAAGTTACTAAAATACTAAAAAATTATAAAACGTTTGCTAAAACAGCATAGTCCAGCATCATCATTAGACTTTCATAAAACCAACTGTATAAACTTTGCCGCTGTGTCCTGGATAAAAATTGAAATATTCCATAGCTTGTTATGGTGCAGCCACATCCCAATGCTTTTTTGAATGCAATAGTCACCCCACAAACCGTGCCGTTCCGTTGGTCGATGGTTCAACCTCAAAAAGGCAAACTGGCAGGATTATGCGCAACAACTAGATGCAGCCACTAAAAACATACCACCGACTGCAGCAAACTACAGCCAGTTTATAGACGCTATACAAAGGGCCGCAAGGAAGAACATTCCCCACGGATGTAGGAGAAACTACATCCCCGGTCTGACACCCGAGTCGGCTTAAATATATGAGCAACACAAGCATAAATATGAAACAGACCCCTTTACCGAGGATACCATTGAGGCAGGAGAAGAGCTGATGAACATCTCTGAGGATTGCTATAAATCATGGCAGACTACGATTGAATCAACAGATATGACACACAACAGCAAGAAGGTCTGGGCAACGATACGAAAACTCAGCAATGACCCTTGAAAGACAAAGCAACAATACAGCACAACAGCAAACCAAGTAGCTCACCAACTGCTGCTAAATGGACGCTCGCCCAAACCCATCCAAGACCCAGGGGCCACTGGTTTCATGAAGCGTACTTAAAGTTACGGAATTAATTAGCGTCACGTGTTTGCATAAACTCCTATGTTTGCTTATATTTTAAAAACGTAATTTATTAAGACAGTCATTTTAGCGGTAAGAACATTCTTAGCCGCTTCATGAAACCGGCCACAGGTGTGTGCCTTCCATCTGAGGAACAGAGATGCAAAACGTCAACTAAATGTTACATGGAATGACATCAAACTTGCGAACACAGCAACACCAATGTATCTTGGTATCCTCCTAGACAGAACACCATCGTACAAAACACACATCTGTAAAACAGAACAACATCATCCGCAAACTTGCAAACTCAAAATGGGGAAGCAGAACATGGACCCCAAGATCCAGTGGCCTAGCTCTCTGCTATTCCACCGCCAAGTACACAGTAGATCAACACACGCAAACAAGCTCAACACGGCCCTATATGACTGTTGCTGAATCATAACGTATTGCCTGAAACCAACCAACACTGAGAGCGTACACCTGCTGGCTGGCATAGCCCCACCAGACATCAGGCGGACTGTTGGTAGCAACACAGAAAGAACAAGACAAGAAACTGACATAAAACATCACCAACACAACCACGTGTCTGCTACGCGCCGATTGAATTCACAGAAAGGTTTCATGAAGAACATGAAACCGCTCAATTCATCGCCTAGCAGCAACAGACCAGACATGTGGGAAACGCGAATGCAAGAAACTCCAGCAGTCGTCAAAATGGAATTACGACCAGCCGAATCCCTACCAGCAGGGTCTGACCAACTATGGCTCTGCTGGCGACCACTTAATCACCTGCACACCAGAGTCAGTCACGCAAAAACAACCATGAAGTACTGGGGCTACATTGACGAGACACAGTCAACAGTGTGTGACTGCGGAGAAGAACAGACAATGCCCTACTCTTCTGCCGACCGCTGGACGAGCTGTGTACACACAAAGACCTGGCCGTCGTCACAGACCAGGCTAAGACATGCGCCAAGAAATGGCAATACATCGTGTGAAGGATACAAGAAAAAGAAATCTGAAGAATCTTTATGATATCTTGTATACATTTTTCCATTTCTTGTCATCCCCTTTGCGTGATATCAGCTGGTCGGTAGCTGAACCGTCAACCGCGCACAAATCATGCAAGATACGTTTCGCTGTGTTGATCATTTCTTCATTGTAGTGATTGTGTAGACTTTACCTATGCAAACGCCACCAGTCACCACAATCAAGAGGCAGCGATAAGCAATTCCAACTGCTCCCACGATACCCATCCACCAGTGAAATTTAAAAACGCTAAATCTACAAAGCACCTGAGGAAACTAGGACACCGACAAGTTCAGTTTCATTACTTCCATACATGCAAAACTGGCAGATATGCTTGGAATTACACAAAAATGAGACGTACAGTATATTTTGTAACATAGATTGTAGAATCCTAGTCAATACCAGGTTGGTTCCTCATCAATATTCAGGTTTTGGAATATAGGAATGGTGATCTAAAACTGTGTTTCAAAATAATTTAAACTAGGAATGTGCTTTTCTCTAAATATGCTGGCATTCTTCTAGTTATTTTTGTATTTTTAAATCAGCCAATTTTAGTACTCAGTCTGTTTCAGTGGTAACATATCTTACAATTAGTGTCATAAATTATGCTGATCAAGATTAAACATTAACTATAAATAACAAACTATAAATACTTTTATACTGTTTCAAAATTAGACCCAATCAAACATGGCACATATCTAATAACTTGGTGTCAGATGAAGGGCATGTCGGAAGTATGTTTTTTCTTATAAATGTATAACATCACAATTTCTGGTTAATTATTATGTAATTAAAACAAATTCAAGTTTTTTTAAACACATCAAATTAACATTTTATTTGAGTTAGTAATATCTTACAACCAAGACAGTAGCTGAGATTAAAAAAATCACTTTTTTGGTGTTGGACAAATATGTGAGTCACATATCCATTAATATCTTAATTAATTTCAAAACAAGATTAAATTTTTTTTAAATATTTTATATTTAATATAAAATATTGGGACACACCCAAATGCTTGATCAATAAATACCCGGAGTGGTTAGCAGATCCGCCTGGCATGCCTGCGCTCCGAGTTCGAAACCCGGACCGGAAAGGCATGATATTTTTTATTAATTTTGGTGTAAAAACCTGGCTCGTCCGTCTCAATTTGGGACGTCAAAGAACCACTGAGAACGACAAGCATCCTGCCAGTGCCAGCATATAAACTTCTAAAGGTCGGTTTGGCGATAATGTTCTGAAAAAGGCTAACTAGTTGAATGTGACCTCATAAGACCATTAGTACATTACAGACTGAGTAACCACGACCACGTGATAATAATAGTCGACTAGTCAGTAACGTTGCCGAGCGCTGGAAACAACCAGAATTAGAACAGTCTAGAGGCAGATTTCACTGATTTGAACCAGAATACAATTTGCAATAACACAACGTCATACGCACGCGTTAGTTGTCTTCTGAAGTTCTTTCTTCAGACCAGAACGAAACACCACGCGTCCTTCTGCAAGACCGGTCGCCTTTG
This sequence comes from Escarpia spicata, assembly GCA_963995525.1. Lineage (NCBI taxonomy): Eukaryota > Metazoa > Annelida > Polychaeta > Sabellida > Siboglinidae > Escarpia > Escarpia spicata. Next base: position 55,583,178 of record OZ023209.1, read on the forward strand.
CCTCGTGCCTTTTAGTACAAATACGCGTGAGACCGACTGCTGACTGTCACATACTGATATCGCGCTGCCGGGGAAAGAAGCGGTAGATGTGTCCTTCGACACGTCTGCTGACTGTGTCGTCGATTTACTATTCACGTGTGACCTTTCTATCAGAAGAACAGTGTCATAAAAACGAACGCTGATTAATAAATGACGTGTGTTTTTGGGTAGCCAAGCGTCGCTAGCCCGCCGACCCTTTTTTTGTCAACCCAGATAATATCAAACATCGCCCACAATAACACAATATCGGTCAGGTCTCGCCATCTGTCGGATGACTCCGTCAATAAAGTCCGCAGCGCCCCTGTCGGAAAGTCGTCTAGTTGTAAGGTGGCGTTCGAGGTTTTTCTAGAATCGTGTGTGCGTGTTTGAGTGTACATGGGTCCGACCAGTTGTATCTGTTGTACGCCAATCGTATTCGAAGGTAAATGTCGTGTTTTGCACTATTGTTTGTGGATGGAGCCATGTAATGTTTTGTTATAATGCATATACAAAATAATTATTACTTGTATTCTTTTTTCCCCAGTACCATTCGACTTTGGAATTCCCTCCCTCAATATATTGTAAATCAAAACAGCCTGGATGCGTTTAAAAGCAACATCCAGACTTTGCACTACCCCATGTTTTAGACGTTAACAAGTTCTTCTGCACGTATTTCTGTTTATTCACACAATAATTTGTGTTCTTATATATTGCACTCTAAAAACGAAACAAAAAAATCCTGTTCGCCTGCCATGCCACGGCACCGCCTGTATCCTCAGCATGTTGAGGCTAGGCGTGTATTGGAAGAAGAAGAAGAAGACAACTCTTACAACATATTGATGTAGCAGAAGCATTCAAAGCAATGATAGATGGGAACTTTGCACCCCATACCGTCCTGGATGACAAAGACATTGACCTGAACTTACTGACCAACACCTTCAATAAAATAGTGACCGACGCATGCAGCCAGCGAGATCCTCGGCAAAAATCGTCCGACAAAGAAACCGTGGGTCACAGCAGACATCCTCGATCTCTGCGATAAAAGAAGAGAACTGTAAAGAGAAAACGTGATCCCGAAGGAGCAACAAAATACAAAGACGTCAACAGGCAGATCAGACAAGATATGAGAAGAGCAAAAGATAGCAGAACAATGTTGTGAAATTGAAGACAGTCTGAGCAAGAACAACAGCAAGAAGGCCTGCCGAGTTGTGAAAGACCTGACATCAGTGAAGATCGAAAGGGATAACCACCATCATTCAACTCAAATCAGGGCAATGCCTTACAGGAGAACAACAGATTCTCAACCGATGGACAGAATACTGCTCAGAACTGTACAACTACAAGACCAACGGAGACCCAGCGATACTAAATTGTCCACAGACCACCGAAGAGAACGACTACCCCATTCTTCGTGAGGAAGTGGAGGCTGCAGTGAAATGTCTGAAAAAGGAAAGTCAGCTGAAATTGACAACACACCAGCTTGGATTGATCACCACCCTCATAGCAATCTGCAACAAGATCAGGCAAACAGGAAAATGGCCCACCCCATGGACCCAGTAATTGATCATCATGTTTCCCAAGAAAGGCAACCTACAGCTGTGCCAAAATTATAGAACAATCAGCCTCATCAGTCACCCGAGAAAAGTCATGCCGAAGATCCTACTCAACAGACTCAAACCCCAGGCGGAAAAGATCATCGCAGAAGAACAGGCGGGTTTTCGAACAGGGCGGAGCACCAGTGAACATATCGTCAACATTAGAATCTTTTGCGAGAAACACCTTCAACACCAGCAAAGCCTAGACTATGTCTTCGTAGACTTTAAGAAGGCCTTTGGATGTGACCCTATGGGCGACCACGAGGAAGTACTACATTGGCTCCAATCATGTCCGAACCATTGAACACCTATATGACAAGGCCACCAGTGCAGTCACCTTCAATGGCAGCATAGGACACTGGTTTCGAACAACATTGGTAGTTCGACAAGGATGCCTACTATCACACACCCTCTTCAACATCTTTCTGGAAAGGATAATGAATGATGCCTTGGAAAACCACCAAGGCACCATCAGCATTGGAGGCAGGACAATCACAAACCTTCGCTTCGCTGATGACATCGACGGCCTAACAGGAGAACAACAAGAACTAGTCAACTTGGTGGAGTGCCTCGACAAAACCTTTACAGCATACGGCATGTATAAGTGCCAAAAAGACCACTTTGATGACAAACAATACATAAAGCATCAACACAGAGGTAAAAGTTAACGGACACAGACTTGAAACAGTACTTTGGATCAATCATCACAGACGAGGGTCCCAAACCTGAGGTACTTGCCAGGGTTGCACAGACAACAGCAGCACTTACAAGGTTGAAACCCATATAGAACGACAGTAACATCAATGTCAGTTCGAAAATTAGGCTGGTACGCTCCGTTGTCATGTCCATTTTTCTATACGCTTGTGAAACATGGAACCTCAGATCTACAGAAGATCGAGGATACAAGCCATGAAAATGAGATCCTTTCGGAAGATCTTGCGCATATCATACAAAGACCATGTTACTAACGAAGACGTTCGCAACAAGATCAAACAATCCATCGGCCCATATGAATACCTCCTTACAACGGCCAAGGAGCGCAAACTGAAGTGCTACAGCCACGTCTCACGATCATCTGGCCTGGCCCAGAATAGGGAAACGTGGAGAGAGCTGGTTAAAAAGTCATCAGTGGTGCCCCAACGATCCTTATGGGTTATGGAGACGTGAAGAAAAGCGAAGACAACGCATTATTGATACATTGGCTAAACGTTTACAAAACACGTTCTGTATTAAGCAACAAAAACGTAATTTCATAAAAGTTCCGGATGGTTATATAGTGGATGTGTAGACACAACATACTATCGTTACGTTGTTGTTACGTATTGGCAAAACGTGTATAGAATACATTTATACAACGTATAATATCAAACATAATTTATGATGTTATCAAACCACTACCTTCTGAAGATGTTACAAATACGTAGTGTGTTTGCTGGGAGGCCATATTACATAGTTGGCATTCAGTGCCGGATAAAGCAGCTGCGGGGCCTGTAGCAAAACGGTAGCATATTACACATGCCCCCCCTACTACCAAAGGCTTACACAGTGACAACAATAAACGAAACTTACTGTGCGGAGAATCAGTGGCATGTATTATAGCAACAACCGTGACCTTGCCAACAATACTAATAATTATAGTAAACGCCAATAAACTAAAACGTCACCAGCGCCTTCAAGATTTAAGATGAGCGAAGTCATTTATGATGCAAGTAGTGTCAACCGTGCGCAGCAACTCGTTCTCGATGTTCATCAATGTCACCATATTCAAAAGTTTCTGTCCCATCGTTGTTCGTTGCGCGTTCTTTATGCGCCGCAACTTCGAAAACGAACGCTCGCCCATGCGGTTTGTCACCATCAGACATAAATACATGCGCAGCATGATTTCAACGTTTGCCAAACTGGCCTCCAAATCATTTGGATACGAGTCAACGAGTGGCAACGCTGACTTAGACAGTTCTTCATCGGACAACGACCTAAATTTCGCAAGAGCAAAAGCTGATTCCCTCGTACGCTTGCCGACTTTTCTCCAGTTCAGCGATCAAGCTTTAGATGATCACCAGGAACGTACCGACTCGAAATTTGTCTGCAGCCGTTTCAGTTCTCACCTCTTCAGATGACGACCCGAACTCATCATGCGTTTACGCACCCTCTGTGTGTTTTGTCGTTTTTGTCGCAATTCGTTAATTCCTTAGTTTTAAGTTCAACGTATCCAAACGTTGGCTGAAGCTTTTGAACAAAGACGATCAGTGACTTATATATAGCGCATGCCGTGCTTTGGTCTTCGTCAGCTGACTGGAGACTAGCG
>OZ023209.1:55592095-55596891 GCA_963995525.1 Escarpia spicata
CGAAACTTCGACTTATGCGGATTATTTTGTACCATAAGAGATACAAAGACAGCCGGGACTAAGGGAAAAATCGACTTTAGCGAAAATCGACTTAACCGAGTTCGGGTTATGTGGAGTGCGCTATATATCTATCTATATACCTCGGGGGGGGGGGGGGGGGGTGCAAACGGAGATTTTTGGCAACCCTCAATGTGCATATTATGAACAATCTGCCAAGGTAGCTGGGCAATCTGAGAATATGCTCGTATCTGATGATTGCGCTGCACAATCGGTCTGCATATTGTGCTGATCCAGTAAATGCGCCCAACTCTCACTCACATATTTAATTTAATATATATATATATATATTCTCAGATTGTCCAGCTACCTGCAGATTGTTCATAATATGCACATTGAGGCTCGACAAAAATCTCCGTATTCATCCCCCCCGAGGTTCGCCACACCCTCCCCCAATTTGAGTCTCATCAAAAACCTTCATCTGCTCTCCCCTTGAGGCTGACAAAAACGACATAGGCGCTCTAAATATTGGGGGGCTTAATCCTATCTCCAGGCCACCAAGTAAAATCTTGGGGATTAGGCCCCTCAAGCTTCCTTCTGGTTCTAACGCCTGTTATTAAACCATACTACTACCTGAGTTTGCAGATTGCACATGTCAAGCTAATGCGCTCCACGTGTGCAATTTGCAGATAGGTGTGCGATCTGCAAATGGGTGCGCAGTCTGCAGATGGGTGCGCGAATCTCCGCGTATCCAACAAATGCGCCCAATATCTGTGTGTGTGTGTGTGTGTGTGTGTGTGTGTGTGTGTGTGTGTGTGTGTGTGTGTGTGTGTGTGTGTGTGTGTGTGTGTGTGTGTGTGTGTGTGTGTGTGTGTGTGTGTGTGTGTGTGTGTGTGTGTGTGTGTGTGTGTGTGTGTGTGTGTGTGTGTGTGTGTGTGTGTGTGTGTGTGTGTGTGTGTGTGTGTGTGTGTGCATATATATATATATATATAATTATACGCACACGTAATAATATATATTATTATTTTATGTACATATATTTAGGTTACCTTGTAACGTGACCTACTTTCAGGAATCCTGTAAACAGAATGTTGAGGAGATTGGTACACATTTAATATTGTTATGAGAATTTACTGCAGCGGGTCTTGGCAGTATATGTATGGCATGGCGAAAAGCGCTTAGAAAGTTGTGGGGGCTAGCACCGCTTACACACGTGATGCTATATCAGTGTTTTCGGATTGTTTACTATTATTGTTCATCTTAAAGCAAAGGTTCACAAAATTTGTTGATAAAGCTACGAACCACAGTGAACTATATTTCGTTTTCCGTTTTGATGCAGTGAAAACGAAAAACGGTTTGTTTTATTGATATTTTGTTATTCTAACATGTATTAGAAATACCGCGAATAGTAGATTGCTTGTGCGTGCGTGCGTGCGTGCGTGCGTGCGTGTGATGATGATGAGTGTTTATGTGCGCGCGTTTGTGCGTGCGTGTGTGATGATGATGATGGTGTGTGTGTGTGTATGCGTACGTGCGTGCGTACGTGCGCGTGTGTGTAGGTGTGTGTGTGTGCGTGCGTGCGTGTGTGCGTGCGAGCGTTAGAAAACACGCAGCATCGTTACATAAAAACCATAACGCACTCGCAGATACACGTTGTTTATTCAAAATAATGAAGGTCGGAGAGAATGTGAAGTTCACGTCCATCGATAGACCCTAATCGTTATACTGTAGAATTGTCAAATAATAGTCGTATTGCTATGCTACTGGCATGAGGGTAGACATAAGCATATTGTGTCTGCATCTACTTCATGTTGCCAAGTCTATTATCTCCTATTCTAGGCGTCCTAGATTAATATCCCCGAAATATTGGCGCTCGAGGTTCAAGTCGTCTAAGGGGATTATGTTAACCTATCCGCATATATACGCTAGTTCGATTATAAGTAGATATTCTTTCTCACACAATGAACAGCTTCCACCTTTCGAGCTGCCACTGCTGAGTTGCAAGTACCAAGCCACGTATTGTAATACACTTCATGAGAATGCATCGCGAGGCACTTAGCTAACCACGCCGACACCTACGCTATACAAGTCCTCGGGGTGTCCGCCTATTCTCGAAGCTCTTACTGCCAAATGGTGCTTTTAGCAAGCTCCACGCCTGATGCCAGACCAGTCGTTTCAGCTTGCAACAGTCGACTTAGTGGCGAAAGAAGCCATGGCACAGAACGAAGCAGACGGGCAATGGCATAACAGTAAACAATTCCACACAGACGCTGTTCTACTGATGACCACGTCGCATGGGGGAAACGTCCAGGGTTATTCACGAACCACGAAGACATGTGGTCACGGGGCGCCGTACAGATATGTCACAAGGTGACACAGCGCCTTGTTATTATTATTATTATATTGTTATAGACAAACGCATACAAAATACATATATTGACATCACCATCGTTAGCAAGGAGTTATTGGGTAGGGGAAAGCGGTGCACAACCGCATAGATAACGGGAAAAAAGGTTGTAAAAAACTACGGTGTGATTCAGTTGCCCAGTATTTCATATACACAATCTTCAGTTATTTGTGGTTATTATGTTATATATAAAAATCACGCAAATATGTGTGAAACATGTTATTACCCAGATACTACAACGAGTTAAATTGGCGGTTGTGCCCCATTACCCATCTAAAGTACTAGCGTATCTTCTTTCTTATTATCTCCACAACAAAAGGGGACATTATCTTTCACAACCTAACTGTATTATATATGGCAAGCATACCATTGACCTAATTAAGTGGTTATGATTAAGTTGTCGTAATTATACGAGCGCATAGCTCTAGTTGTCTGTTGTTGACCGTAGGCCCCGGACGGATGGGTAGTGATGAAGTGCATTTCCTTGAAATGTTCTTTGAAGTTGAGCTGATTCCTGGAATCAATGGACGACGACGACAAGTGGGACGACTTACAACTGATTCGGCCCACACCCATCTATAGGGTGAAGCTGTGTAGCTACTCGGTCAATAAATGGCGCAGTGGCGCAGTCGCTAGAGCATCTGACCCTCAATCGAGAAAACCTGTGCCGCCGTTTTCGAACCTTACTTAGGTAGTTCTTGACCGAGTGGCGGTGGCCTCAATGGTCAGATCTCCAGCTTGTCCAGTATATGCACTACGACCTCCTGGCAAGGCGGCTTTATAGTTGTAAATAAATTGTTCTGCACACCAATGTTTGTGTAAGCGATTGTTAAGTGAACAAATAAAACCTTGGGCAAGTTCGTTTACTCTACGTTGCTCCAATTCAATCAGCAGTGTGAATGAATACCTGGCTATAGGCAGTGGTCGATAGTTGTGTACGAATAGTCTTCGCGCATTAATTGCAGCGTGGCTGAATGATTCCCAGAGAAGTTGAGATAGTGTTCAATTAAACAGGTCTGCCAGGGACTAAAGTGTAAAGTGCCTCGAGCAGTCCTAAGGACTGGATACTGCACTATGTAAGAATTTACCATTTTAAGGGTTGTAGCTACCCAGTCAACAATGCGTTGTAGCTATATTCAGCCAGCAAGGCGTTGTAGCTACTCAGTCAACAATGTGTTGTAGCTATATTCAGCCAGGAAGGTGTTGTAGCTACTCAGTCAACAATGTGTTGTAGTTATATTCAGCCAGCAAGGTGTTGTAGCTACTCAGTCAACAATGTGTTGTAGCTATATTCAGCCAGCAAAGTGTTGTAGCTACTCAGTCAACAATGTGTTGTAGCTATATTCAGCCAGCAAGGCGTTGTTGCTATTAAGTCAGCAATGGATTGTATCAATGTTTAGTATTATATATATATATATATATATGTGTGTGTGTGTGTGTGTGTGTGTGTGTGTGCGTGTGCGTGTGCGTGTGCGTGTGCGTGTGCGTGTGCGTGTGCGTGTGTGTGTATTCTTCAATATACAATCAAACATGTCCTACAAAAGAAACAACGTCGCACACATAAAATGTAGTCTGTTCTTCGGTTTTTACATTTAAAAACAAATTTTTTTAAGACTATAATACATATGCTGGCGTATACTGCTCGCCAAATTGCGCACTGTTCGAAATTTGGAGTTTCCTTCCGTTAAATGTAAACAAAACGTAAAGATTACAAACACCTCTATCGCTGCACCAACTCTTGCAATATGCTCCCTCTTAGTGTTAAATCAGTTGAACATATTACACAATTCCGTCGTCATTTAAAACTTATCTCTACAACCTTGCTTATCCACCGTAGCTCCCTAGCGCCTTAACCCATCTGTTGACAACTGGAATACTACTTATGGATTTTGAGATTGACCAATCCTTTTGTTTTGATGCGTCTCTGAGCTTGGTTTCCAAGGATTTAGGCGCAATAGAAGTTATATAATTAATAGAAGCTGGACGGTCTAACCGCAAAGCTCTTTGAAGTTCAACGCGGTCGCGATGTTCCTACAGTCGAGACATCCAATTCAGCTAATTGCCTCTCTCTCTCTATGCGCGTGCGGTGTTGTCCGATTATATTTAATACGTACATGAATGCAAAACACAATGAATTGTTTTATTATTGTGTTTTTTTATGACCGCATACTGTACACCGTGTCTGTATATAAAGCCTATGAACATATAGAGTATCTAGAACACATTATACACATCAACTTACACTACTTACACCCCTTCCTACAATAACGAGTGCGGATACACATGCACACGCAAGCACGCACACACGTACGTACGCACACACACAGTCACAGACACGCACGCACGCACGCAAGCACGCGCGCGCTTGACACCTTTCATGAACAATATTACG